>OY730198.1:60768615-61368615 GCA_963422505.1 Pseudognaphalium luteoalbum | reverse complement strand
TCCATGTGGCTGCTGACGTCAGCGAGAGAAAAAAATAAATAAATAATAATTACTTTTTAAAAATAAATAAATAATTTTTTTTAAATGGCTTCAAATCGATGATCTTGGATATTGGATACGAGAGTTTCTTCACACCCAAATGGGACATAGTCAAAAAAAAATTAAAAAATTAAAATTATATACTAACATTCACGCTACATATGTATTACCAAACTATGTTGTGGAGGGCTTTGAAATGATTAGTGAAAATAACTCATGTAGTATTTAATTTGTATTGTACTTGCGTTCATATTGTAATATAAAACGAGCAATGTAATCACACTCCAGATGAAAACCGTAAAATAGGGGCTATGAGACTCACCTGAGCCTTGAGTGTTTAACTTAATAAACTTGAATTGATTAGCGGTGAATTGATGTTCGAAGACTTGTAACCTGAGGGTGTTCAAGACACGCAATGGTTATAACATGAGTAGGCATCTCGAAAGACTGCCCTTGTAGTTGTTCGTCCAACTTAGAATGTCCAAATTACTATGATTTGGTTGATTGAATTGTCCAAGTTACTACGACTTTGTTGATTTGATTGTGTATTGAAAAATGTGTACAACCCGTTGGTGATTTGTTTGTAATAATAATCTCACATTATTATTTTGATTTTCGAAAGGTGTTATACATTAAAGTATTTGTAAACTTTAAGTAACGGGGGTCCGGGGGCAGCGCCCCTGGTTAGCGGGGTCCCAGGGGTGGCAACCCCTGGCGGGGTCCAAGGGGCTGGCCCCTGGTTGGGGTCGAGAAATTTTTTATTTCTATTAAATTGCTTTGGTGAAAAACGCACTTGGGATTTGAATTCGGGTAAAATGGGGTGTCAGATTTGAGCCTCAATACTTAGTGAAATATCGATTTTAAACTTTCTGTTTTTAGCGACACTTGATGCGTCACTTCCAAAATTTGGGCGACACTTAGGAAGTGTCGCATGAAATGACGGTTTCTGAATTATTAGCGTCACTTGGAGAAGTGACGCATAAGGGGGCATCACTTAGGGAGTGTCGGGTTCTAGTGTCGGTTTCTGATCATAGGCGATACTTAGGAAGTGACGCTAGAAGTGTCGGATAAAAGTGTTAGGCGTCACTAGGCAAGTGACGGTTGGAGTGTCGGGAAAAAAGGGTTTTATGCGGCACTTTGGCAAGTGACACAAATTTAGGGTTTTATGCGTCACTTAATGCGGCACTTAAGTGACGCATGAAGTGACGCTATACTGGATTGGCCTATTCGACACTTACGCCTGTTCGACGAATTTTGAGCCAAAAACGAGTTTTCCGGTTTCCGTTTGGTCCGATTCTTTTACCCAACCCTTATATGGACATTTCAAGCTTAAAGAAGCAACTAGAACTTGAAAACACTTGAAATCGAAAGGTTGTGAGTTTTTGTCGGAAACTTACAAGTTATCGCGTGAGAATTTCGGAAAGATGGAAATGTAGATCATTGCGAGGTGGTCACTTTTCTTCAAACGGGCTTGACGATTTGATGACGTTTGGTGGTGTTTTTAGTGGATTTTATGATGGTGGTGGTGTTTGGTTTTTGAGAGAAAAAGAAGAAAGAGAGAAGAGATTGTGATGAAATGAAAAGGAGGAAGGAAAGTGGAGGGAAAGAAAGGCGGAAGGGGCCGGCTAGGGTGGGGGCCCACCGAAGTGTGGGTCTCCCTTTTTAACTCCGTGTATTCGCGCTCCGTGCGGTGTTCGTTTTTCGATCGTTTGCGTTTAAATAGTGTTTTCACGCGTTTAATATACTGATCGTGTAGACTTTGTTTGTATGATACGAAATAAGTACGAAATATTATTAACATAATATTTTGAGTATAATAGTGCTTATTAAATAATGTTATATTATTAAATGAAAATGTTCACCAACGCCCGTATTTACTTGAACCGAATTACATTCGATTTGAAACTTGTACGATTTAATCAAATCGCATATTCGTATATATTCAACAATATATATCAAGATACATTAATTAGCTTAATGTTATGTGTTAAGCTAATTAATGTATCTTGATATATATTGTTGAATATATACGAATATGCGAGTTAATATAATAATTCCTATCATTCCAGTATTGGTATGCCTCCTTATGAAATGCTTTATGGTCGTCGTTGTCGTACCCCCACATGTTGGTTAGAAGCGGGAGAAAAGCAATTTGCAGGCCCAGATATAGTACATATCACAGCTGATAAAGTGGTTATCGCCCGAGAAAAGTTAAAAGCTGCACGTGATAGACAGAAACAGTATGCAGACCCACGTAGGCGACCGGTTACCTTTACTAAAGGTGAGTTGGTTTATTTAAAAGTCTCCCCGTGGAAAGGTGTTATTAGATTTGGAAAACGAGGAAAGTTGGCACCTAGATACATTGGCCCCTTCAGAATTCGTCAAGTGGTTAATGATCAATCAGTTTCATTAGATCTTCCTCTGGAGCTTGCTGGTATTCATGACACGTTTAATATCTGTTATTTGAGAAAGTGTAATGTCGAGGATCAATCTCAGATTCTTCCTTTACAAGATTTGAAAGTCGACCAGAACCAGAAATTAGTTGAAGAACCTATTGAAATTCTCGATAGAAAAATTACTAAACTTAGAAAGAAACAGATACCGATGGTGTTAGTAAAATGGAGACAAAGTTTAGGTTCCAATTTGACCTGGGAAACCGAGGAATCTATGAAATCCAGATATCCTGGATTGTTTGATCGAATTTAGATTTCGAGGACGAAATCTCCTGAAGGAGGGGAGATTTGTAACATCCTCTCGTCGGGTCTGGTAATAATCTATTTAAATTGATTATTTAATTAATTTAGGAATTACTTGGTATTATTTGTTTATTGAAAAACTTAGGTGAGTAAGTCTTAGGACTTATTGTGTATAGTAAATTATTGTTTGTTTTAATTTACTATTGTTGACGGTAAAATAAAATTATATTTCTCGTGAAATGGTTTTAGGTTCCAGACAATAGATTTAAGACGGGTATAAAATACCCAAATATTGAGAACTACTTAAAAAGGAAAAGTCCATTTTTTTTACTCTCCTCTTTCCCAAAATTGTTCATCCCTTTCAAAGAAACCTAGAACTAACAATCAAGTATTCAAACTAAAAGCAAACTACTTGAAATTGAAGCTGAGATCTCTTGCAAGCATCATCACCATCTAATTGCTATCATCATCTTCTCTATAAAGATGTAAGTATGATTAATTTATGAAGTTATGTGTTTCTAGGTTTAGTGATGCGAATATGAAATTGAATGATTTCTTGAATTGTTTGTGATAATCTCTGATGTTAAATGATGCTATGAACTGAATTATATAAGTTGAATTGATGTTTAAGTTCTTGAATTGTGATTTTGAATTCAAGTAAATAAACTAAGTGGGTGGTTATAGAATTGGCATGAAATTGGTATATTGATGTTAGTCTAAGTTTCTTGATGTTAACTTGTTGCCATATGATGCCCCTTTGAGGTCGGAAACATGATTTGGTCGATTTGGTTTATGAAAGTTGAGAATTTTGTAAGTTGGTTCGAGCAAAGTTTTCAGTTCTGCTGTTACTGTTGTACCTGATGATCCAGCCGGCTACTTCACGTAGGAAGTCGGCAGCTTCATTGTGTTTGCCCGGGAACCGGCGGGTCGAGTACCCTAGCCGGCGGGTTGAGGCCCAAAACGGCTGCTTCTTGAACCATCCAGCGGCTAAAATAAGCTTTAAAACGCAATTTGTTTCTGATCACTGAAAATGTAATTTACCCGGCGGCTAGACCATGTGAGCCGGCGGGTAATGTGTGGAAGCCGGCGGGCCTGGACCCCCAGCCGGCGGCTTGTAGGGTTTTTCCAGCCTTTCCTCTTAACTTGTTTGTTTAAATGTAAGTCGATTGATACATGTTACAACATTAATATATAAGTACTAGTGTATGATAATGATTATGTTGTGATTATTAATACATGAGTAAGAGCTTGTAATTGTGATATCAATTGTGTTAAGTTCTTAATGTTATAAATTGATATAAGTTAAGTATTGATGATTTGGATTACTAACTTATATTTGATTGTTGATTCTCAGATCCTTCAAAAGATAAGTGACACTTGGATTCTGAGTTTGTGAAGACAAAGGTATCGGTGAGTGGATTTAGAACTCACCCTTCGATTTAGTTGTAACTATTTGGTTACAACAAGTATACGTAGATTGATTATACGATTGTTAATCTGTTTTATTGATTATGAATCTACGTGATATGTGAATCTATGTGTATCAGATTATTGAGGTCAACGTGTAGTTGGACTTTTTGGTTATTATGTGAATTACACAGGTTTTGATTCATTTGTTGTGTTTGGGACCTGTGTATGAGTTTAATAACCAATAGTTATCGGTCTATTCTGTAATGGCCATACAGATTGACGTTAAGTGTTCTTTGGGAATCCCCGGGTATTATGATATCCCAAGAGCCACCGATCCTCATTGAAAAAGAATGTGTTTACTATTATTTGCGTTAAACAGATTGTTATGCTAAGTTGAATTGTGTGTGATAAATCTATTCACTTAGCTTTGTGCTAAACCCTCCAATTACTTCCTGCAGGTTGTTTAAGGAATGTTGGACTGCGCTCGAAGACTCTGATATGGTTTTGTAATAAACCTTGTTTTGTAAAATATATTACCCCGTCTTATGTAATTTTAAACAGTCTGAATTTGGTGTGCTTGAATATGAAAACTGTTTATGTATAATATTTAATATAGAGTAATAAACTGTATTTTATAATATACGCTTCCGAGTAAAATAATAGAATATTATTGATCTGAGAGAGGGGTGTTACAATATGTTGTTCAAGTAATCATAAAAGTTGATCTACTACTACTATAAAATAGTTTGGGCTGTTTGATATCCTTAAAAAATACTCCGTATAAGTTACTATTCTACATTTCTACCGTCTTATTTAGTACAATATCTAATGCAAAAAATTCAAACATATAAAGCACTGATTCTTTTTTTCTTTTTGTAAGGATAATTTGTTTAACTATCAAAGTTGATAGTGATTAAAAGTTCACAATTCAATTTAATGGATTTAAAATTTCAGGTACAAAGTTCAAAACTTAAACTCAGACCGATTTTATAAAAGAGTTGAAATAAAAGTATTCAACTAGAAAATGTTTTGATCCCATTTAGGTAAACGGGGGGTAAACAAGTTGATAGGTATCATCATTTTATTAAAAAAATAAATAAAATTCTTGATTGATCGATGAGTTGATGTAAACCTTAACTCAAATCCGACCCAAAATATAAAAATAGCTGACGGGTTTTAAGTTAGTAGACTAATGGTTTGAAAGTTCAACTTTAACCTATAATATATAATAATGATAAAGTAAGAAATTGATATATCGCTATCTTTTCTTTTCAGGTTTTACTAAATGACGACATATTTGAACAAAAACTATCATAAATTTTTTTATACCGCTGCATAACGCGAGTAAAATGCTAGTAATAACTAAATTAAATTAAATTATACTAATAATATTGTAAATTTGTTAGTGTAAGAAGCAGCAAGCGTGTAGATCAAATCCCAATTAATTCCATAAAGCCACATGATCATTAACTGTAATCTGCCTAATAAGCCTGTCTACATAATACCTAAACATAATATTATACTTTTTATATATTATAAATACTCCATTAACTGAATTAATAAATACTTCTTGGATATTTAATTTAATATATATTTAATTAACGAACGAGCTCATCATATATCATTGGTCAATTAAAGACCTATTTTATTTGTTCAACTTAGGATTGTTTATTAGATTGTAGGGTCGATCGTAGTGACATTAATGGGATTTGAGAATCAACCATAAGATCATAGGAATGTTTTAGTTTTTCTATCAAGTGTTTATATAAATTACTTTTCAAAAAAAAAATTACTTTAAAAAAAAAAAAGATATTTTAATGTAATACTTTGATGTGGAATCCTTTGACTCCGATGTGATACTTTCTTAAGGATCCACCTTAGATAACATTTCATGTGAAATTGCGAGGAGTTTCGATTGAACCATGACTTATTTCACATAAGTCTTCCCTTTTGCATGCCACGAATACGTTTGTGTTGGGTGAATGATACTATTGGGCCACAGCCACAATTGTCATATTAAGAACTTTTGATTTGAATCTCAAGACATTGTTTCTATTTTATGATGATCTCAATCTTCTTTCATACATAAAATGCACTTAATTAAAATTTCAATTTCGATTTTGAAAGCATTATTTCAAAATATCCAACCGCATTTTTACATAACATAAATTATATAAGTATATTTTTGGTACACTAGGTACCTATGATCCATTGAATTCAGACAGAAATAATGAGTTTGTTAAATAATTCTATGGGTTTTTATTTGACAAACTTACCATAAAAAATTGTATACATAACCTGTATATTTTCTCAAATGTTTGATAAATAATTCTATAGGTTTTTACTTAAGGTTAAGTGCAAGAAAATGCAATTAATTATGCTCTAATATTTATTTGTGCACTCAACCACTCGGGTTTTCAATATGTGTAAGGAATTAGTTATTTCATGTTATTGTATGCAATTTTCGATATTTTTTCTGCATGTCATCTATATAAGGTGCCACTTGATATTCTTACAAGTTAACATGTCACCAAAATACATACAGTGGTAAGAAATAACGAGTTTGTTACATACAATGTATGTTCAATTAGTTGGATACAAAATGTCAGATTATAGTTAATTGCATTTTTATTCACTAGCCCCTTTATTTACATATTTTTAATAAAAATATTTCACCCTAAATATTGAAATGTAAACGTCTTACCTAAAAATAATGGTTTTCGTTAAGCGAGGATATATTTTGTAGACGCAATGAATCTGACATGGAACTAGACATGTGCAAGTATCGTATTGTACAGTAAAGTATATCGTTTTTTATATGATTGGTCTCCTGGATTTAAAATCGAATTACCAATAACATCTTTGAATATATCGTTGTTGGGTGGGTTCAAATGAGAATAGGAACTTGTGTGAGAATGAAGGAAATAATAATATCATGTCATGTGTGAAAAGAGAATGTTCCACATGTACAAAACCTATTTACCCCAAACATCAATTATCTCACAAACGACAAAATCGAAAAATCATGAAAATTGCACCGTTAAATTCGGCGTTTTCTCCTCTTCGATTTGCCGTCCATCAAGGCACACTTTCGACGAGATTTTTTTTTTCCATTTTTTTGGTGGGTTTCACATTTATTAACACATGTGTTAAAGTGTTGGGTTTAGGGTTAGGGTTTCGGGTTTGAGGTTTGGGGTTTCTCCCCGAAACCCCAAACCTCAAACCCTAAACCCTAACCAGTAAACCCCAAACCCTAAACCCTAAACGCTTTATAAAACTCTAAACCCTAAATCATTCTGAACCCTAAACCTTAAACCCTACTAAACCCTAAACACTACTAAACCCTAAACCCTAAACCCTGCTAAACCCAAACCCTAACCCTAAACTCTAACCTTAACCCCAAATTAAATGTATAACCAATCACTAACACATGTGTTACTAATTTGTAAGACCCACCAAAAAATGGAAGGAAAAAAAAGTTATCGAAAGTATGCCTTGAGAGATGGCAAATCGAAGAGGAGAAAATGCTGAATTTTATGGTGCAATTTTCATGATTTTTTGACTTACCATTTGTGAGATATTTAATTTTTAAAAATGTGGAGGAGAGAGAATAAAGTGACACATGACAAAAATCTGTGGGTTCTCTCATTCTCACTCAAAGTTAATGTACTCATTTAAACCTTACTCTTATGGAGTAATAATTATTCCTTTTATTATATTTGCTTTAAATTTAATAATAAAATTTGGGTGTTAGAAACATTTTCTTGTTGGAAAAAAGGTCTTTTCAAAAGCAATCTAATGAATCTACTGAAAAGTTTTCAAAATAAAGTTTGGAAAAAGCTTTTTAATGCTTTAAGCTTGATTTGAATCATATGAACAAACAAAAATGGATTGATACAACTAAATTTTAATGATTGTTGGTTTTGGCTATAATAAAAATAGAGTATTTGTTCCACGTTGGTGGATGGAACAAAGGAGGGGGTGACTCCTTGGTTATAAAAGGAGGCCTAAGCCTTAGTTTCAAAATGTACCAAATCAATATACATCTTAAGTATTTGATTCCTTCTTTCTCCCTTTGGTTTAAAGTGTCTAAGGTGTGAGTCAAATTCTTGGAGGGTGTGAGTGTTGGTTGGGCGGTGGCTTAAGAGGTTAGTCTATGTGATTGTAATAATTATTCATATAGTGGAATCTTTTCTCTTTGGAGGCCTGTGGTTTTTTCTCCGGTTTTGGAGTTTTCTACGTATATTCTTGTGTTCATATTTCTTTACCGTTTTCATTGGCTGTGTTGTTGGGGAATCTCTGAGACCGTTTTTCTCAACAAGTGGTATCAGAGCCAAGGTTTTGGCGGAGGTCTCAGTTTTAGAATTTCATAGTATGCTCAGTTATTGCAGTTTTGTTTGAACTTCCACATCAGAAACAAATTCTATTTATCGTATTGGGGTATCTTGGTTCTATTGGTTGTCTTGTATACGATAGAATTATATGTGAGCCTGGTGGAGTATTTACACGTGTAGAAAAGGTTCTGGCTAAGTGATGTAACGCGTAATTAGGATAACAAATTAAACTTGTTGATTCTAAGAATACCCAAGAATAATCCCTTCTAATTAACGTTGATTCACAAAGAATACCGTAATTAGGTAAAATTTCAACTCAAATGATCAACACTATTTGAGAAATAATTTCAATTTCATAAAACTCATAACTCTTCATACATCTTTCTATTACATATGGAAGCCTTTATATAGGTTGTAAGATAAAAAAGCTAATAACTCATGAAATATGAAAAGTCTAAGGATAATCAAAAGTCACAAAGCTATTAAATAAAATATTAAAACACAATTATGGTACTAATTATCATAAAGATTAAACTAAATGCATATAATTTAATCCATAATCTTCAATTGATTGTTGATAGCTTGGGGTCATTTCCGCATCATTCTCCCCCTCTAATTTGGGACTTGTCCTCAAGTCCTTTCACATAGACTCCATTTCCCTTTCATCTTGCATCTAATCTTCCAACTACTTCCATATTCAATTCTTCCTTGACGGTAGCTATTATGAACATTGTTTTTGTAAAACAATGAGCAGCCACAGAATTCAACAATCAAATCACCCCTTTGAACTTGACAACCATTTGTAGAAATTTAACAAATTCAATAACCATATCAAATTCAAAAAAATTGTGATCCAAATCAGACACAAATGAAGCAACATCTAAATTGGATTCATGAGATTTAGCATCCACATCAAATGCAAAAGATTCGATATTTATATCAATTGATGCTAAACTCACACAACTTCCTCCATCCATAATGACATCACTATTGTCATTTTTGTTGTTGCAACTCGGATGGAATATGTCTTCCATATCTTCATAACTAGAAAACCCAAATTTGTCATCGAGAATTTTGTTTATAAATAAAATCTCACGTTCATCGGGTTTCTCTAGCTCCTCATAAACATCGTAGATTACCATTTCGCTTTCTAACAGGATTTTTGGCTCTGATACCAACTGATGTAGTGCACGATTATGATAAATAGTTTAAACCTGTTGATTCTAAGAATACCCAAGAATAATCCCTTCTAATTAACGTTGATTCACAAAGAATACCGTAATTAGGTAAAATTTCAACTCAAATGATCAACACAATTTGAGAAATAATTTCAATTTCATAAAACTCATAACTCTTCATATATCTTTCTATTACATATGGAAGCCTTTATATAGGTTGTAAGATAAAGAAGCTAATAACTCATGAAATATGAAAAGTCTAAGGATAATCAAAAGTCACAAAGCTATTAAATAAAATACTAAAACACAATTATGGTACTAATTATCATAAAGATTAAACTAAATGCATGTAATTTAATCCATAATCTTCAATTGATTGTTGGTAGCTTGGAGTCATTTCCGCATCACTAAGGAAAGACTTAGTATTTAAGCGTGTCCATTGTGATCCACCTATCTTTCCTGGGACCCATTTTCTCCTGGGTGTATTACTAATTAGCCAGAAATATATTTTTCTAGTATACAGTACTGGTAAAAAAAATTTAAAGATACAGGTACGATGTCAAAGTTCAGTCCAATGAGGTTCGATGTAGAGAAATTTGATGGAAGGATCAATTTTGGCTTGTGGCAAGTTTAGGTCAAGGATGTGTTGATTCAGTCCGGGTTACACAAGGCATTGAGGGGAAAATCAACCCCTGTTTCTAGCGGTGATTCTAGCAAGGCCAGTAAGATCGATGATGAAGAATGGGATGATATGGATTTGAGAGCGGCAATCCCACATCGGAAAATAAAAGAAACTAATGTCTGCATAAAAGCTCATGGGCTACTCCCTTTATCACCAATTGGTTTTAGAGTGGAACCTCAGTGCGCTTATATGTTGGAAATATTGTTGTGCTAAAGTATCGGTCATAAAAAGTGGTATCAGAGCTACGGTTGTAGCCCAGATGTGGATGGCGCAGCGTGATGTGCGACTCGCAGTGGCCCGTGCCCCCTCGGTTGACCTCAGCGAGCGATGAGTTGATCTTGGAGCCTTGTACCGAAAGTCTCCCTGATGTGGACCCAGTCAGGTCGAGTGCCGAGTTTCCGGCGATATTGAATAAGGTTGGATCGGGACTATCGTTGGAGGGGAGGCCCAGAAGGACTTGGGTTTGAGGGGAGGATTGTTGGATGCAAATCCAATCCCACATCAGAAAATAAAAGAAAGTAATTTCTGCATATAAGCTCATGGGCTACTCCCTCTATCACAATTGGTTATAAAGTGGAACCTCAGTGGGCTTATAAGTTGGACATGTTGTTGGGCTAAAATATGATTCCAACAAGTGGTATCAGAGCCAAGGTTTTGACAGAGGTCTCGGTTTTAGAATTTCATAGTATGATCTGTGGTTGCAGTTTTGTCTTAACTTCCACATCAGAAACGAATTCTATTTATCATATTGGGGTATCTTGGTTCTACTGGTTGTCTTGTATACGATAGAATTATATGTGAGCCTAGTGGATTATTTACACGAGTAGAAAAGGTTATGGCTAAGGAAAAACTTGGTATTTAAGCGTGTCCATTGTGACCCACCTCTCTTTCCTGGGATCCTTTTTCTCCTGGGTGTATTATGTCGCACCCCCAAATTATGATGCGGAAGCATGTCGGTTCGGGGCGCGACTAATCAATAATCAAGCACACAAGGTATACAATGAACGACTCTATATGCGTCGTTTACTAATACATTGATATTATAAAAGTCTTACACTAATATAATATAGTTTACATAAGCTCGTAAGCCAAATGGTAGAGATTCTAGGGCATATCTACTTGTACAAAATATAGAAATGCAAGGGAATCTCCTGATGTCGGTATGCGACTCGAGCTAATGAGTATCCTGAGTGAGCAGACTGATATCGCGTAAAAAGTCACGTTTTTACTACCAATATCTCTCTCATTATGGAATGATTCTTGGCATTTGAACTCAAATAACACTCAAATCAATGAGAATCTGCCAAGGAGGTCAAAACAAGGGTGCACGATAAAAATCGAGCAAAACGGATGAAAAATGAAGATTCCACAAACGTTTGAAGATTCAAGGCATCAAAATAAGATTTAAAGACTAAAGTGCCCTTAATCAACATCCATCTTATCCAAGATGTTCGTTTTCAAAATACGAGTCTAACAGAAGAAGAATCAACAAAATCGGATAAAGAATGAAGATTCTATGCCCGCCGGAAGATTCAAATGATTCGTATGCAATATCTGGAGATAGAAAGCTCAATTTTGGGATTACTTTTCATCAAAGTCTTTGGTTTTGAAAAAGGATTCCTACAGAAAAAGAATCGACGAAAACGGACGCATAACGAAGAAAACACGCGCGAATTAAGAAACGAAGAAAAAACACCAAACCGGGGCGGGTGGCAGCCAGCCGCCGCTGGCCACCACCAGGCGGCCGCCGGCCACCAGGGTGGCATCGCCGGCCACCCCTCCCCCATCTCATTTCCGCTTTTTGGTCCTTTCGCGTACCCGGTGCCACACCTTTACGCGATTGTTCGTACCCGGAGCCACACCTTTGCGCGATTGTACGTACCTGGTGCACCACCTTTTCCACATTTTGCTAAAGTGCTCCTCAAGATGCTAACATGATCCGGATTTCTCCTATAAATAGGAGGCATGAGGCTTCATTTCAACACACACCTTAGAAACACCTTCAAAGCACTATATGCATTAGTGATATTACTTTCTTACTTTCTCATTCTATTTTCTTACTTCAAAATTAGTATTAGACTAGTTAAGAAGCTTGTTTACAGTAGAATGAAAGCAAGGAACATCTTGTAATCTTCGGTGTACGCTTGGAATTACGCTTATTAATTCAAGTCTATTCCTTCTCGCATTCTAATCCGGGTTCTTTCTTTCCTATTCTATCTTAATTAAATATGTATGCTTTAATTATGCTAGAATTAGTTTATGCCATGATTAGCGAGTAGATTACTATTGTATTTGTTGTGATGTAGTTAGCATATATAATTATGGGATGACTTTAAATACGTCGTGAAATAATATGACGGCCCCTACTGTTTACTTGGTATAGTACTGGAAATGCTTTTAAGCAAAGTACATACGTATGGAAGCCGGTAAACGATCGAAGGTAGTTGTATTATGGATCGACGTTATAAAAATGGAAACTTTATGAACGGACTTATCATGTGATCTTAAACCTAAAATTTACATTCGCCTTTCGATTAACAAACGTGATTGTAACCTTGTAAAGAGGAGTCGCGAACCTTAATACTTGGTCAATAATTATCTGCGTCAAAACTATGGTTTAATTGTAACGTCATGCAAGCATCATAAAAAGCAATATGATTACGTGGAATTACCATGAGTATAGTACACTTCCAATCACAATGTAATTATCATGTAAACATCACGAAGCAATTAAATTCACAACGGAAACATCGGTAAACGATTAAATACATTGTGAACTACCATAGCATTTTCTTACATGGTCTGGGTTTAACATTCTGCAAAAAGCCGTCAGCATTTTAATTAGATTAGTTTAAATTAGATTAGAGTAGCTAGGCTATAGGCTAAATAACCATTTACGAAAACCTAGGGATTTGTTAATTATATTAAGAAAGACAAGTTTAAAATCTAATCTAAACTGATACTCTTTCCTAACCGGTAAAACCCTAAAGAAAGATACGCAAGAAACCTAAATGTTTTCCCTTGTTTATCACTCTTAAGTTTTACTAATAGGAGTTGGTAAACAAGTCCGAACATAAACCCTAAGTTAGTTGTTTACAAGACTCATAATCTGTGACACCTGCCAAGCTAGGACTAGTAATTAGTTCCTACTTAACTGTTAATACATATAATTAGTGTGGTACTAGGCTAATTAATGTATCAAAATGTATATTAATATGCGATTTGGTTTAAATTGTACGAATTTCAAATCGAATGTAATTCGATTCAAATCATACGGACGTTGGTGAACATTTATATCAAGCAATGTAACATTAATTAAGGACACTTTTATGTCACAAATATTATTTTGATAATATTTCAATTACATTTTGTATCGCATAATGAACATCTACGCGACTCAAACATTTAAAAACACAAACAAACGAAACCAATTGAATTAGTAAGTATTAGTAAAATACTTCAATAAATGAATTTAATGAACTCCCGTATTTTAAAACTTACATTGTAAACAGTCAAAATAATGATTTAATGTTTAACGAATGGGGAAGACGAACACCGCACGGAGCAAAATTACTGGGGCTGGAAAGGTGAGGCTTTCACCAAAACCCCACCTCCCTCCTTTCTTCCCCCTCATTTCCACCACTTACTTTCTCTTTCTTCCTTCCATTTTCTCTCAACTCTCACCACCACCATCATCTAAAACCACCAAATAACACCAACAAACCACCATAAATCGTCACACCCATTTAGAGAAAAACAATCACCACGCAACGATCTACACTCCTACCTTTTCGGAATTTCGATTCATCACTTTGTAAGTTTCCGACAAAACTCGAAACCTTTCGATTTCAAGTATTTTTAAGTTCTAGTTGTTTCTTTAAGCTTAAAATGTCCAAATATGGGTTGGGTAAAAGTCACAGGTCGAACGGAGGCCGAAAAATACCTTTTCGGCTCATTTTCCGGCCAACAGCTCGTTGTGTCGCAGAGGCTCCAGGCCACCTGCGACACAAGCCTTTGTGTCGCATAATTTGAATTATGTCGCACTTAGCGACATAAGCCCTTATGTCGCAGAGGTGATCTGCGACACAACAGACTATGTCGCACTTAGCGACATAAGCCCTTATGTCGCAGAGGTGATCTGCGACACAACAGACTATGTCGCACCTAGCGACACAAGCCTTATGTCGCATGCTATGTCGCATGAAACAGAACCAAGAAAACACAAATTTTACTAAGTGTCGAGACCTTAAATTTTATCCCTCGATTTCACCCAAATTCAAGTCCAGATGCGTTTTTCACCAAAGCAATTTAGTAGAAATAAAAATTTTCCAAGCTGACCTGTCAGCTCGACCCCAGCCAGGGGCTCTGCCCCTTGGACCCCGCCAGGGGCTGCCGCCCCTTGGACCCTGCTACCAGGGGCGCTGCTCCCGGACCCCCGTCATCCAGAAACTTATAAATACTTTTCACACTAAGTGTCAGACACTTACAGATAATGAATATCTGATACAACGATACATATAATAATAACACTTTTGGCTTATTATTACAAACCGTCACCAACGGACCATACTTGTTTTTTCAAAACTACAAACGAAATACTAAACAAACACTTGGACATTTCCTAGTTGAGTGGACAACTGGCATGGGTGATCTTTTGGGATACCTACTTAATTGATTACTTGCTTACTTACAACCTTGTGCGTTTTGGACGCCAGAGGGTTGCAGGGTTCGGAGAACTACGTACGGAGTTACATCCACTTTACTTACTTGATTACACCGTCATACTTACTAGACTCAGGTGAGTCTTACAGCCTCACTTTTACTGTTTTACTTACGGAGTGAGATACATTGCTTACTTTTATTGAACACAAGTACGAACAACTTATTTTACTATACGGGATTGCATGAGTTACTTACTTCACTGAAGTCTCTCCATCATATATCGTTAGTTATGGACTTAAGCGCGAACACTAGTTAATGGATCCATTAGGGAAATGACCCTCCCCGCCCGGGGTAGTAGCGCTACCACGAACCGTTCTGTATAAACGGGCGACTATTATTCGTTACTTATGCTTGCTCAGTTACGAGCATGTCACGGGAGCAACTTATTACTTACGGGTTAAGCTTCGATTATGAGCCTCATGGCAACGGTATAACTTACTTACTTTACATTTGCGGGATTGCAAATTCCTGATTTACGCATGCGGGCATTACTGATGAAATCTTGTGTTCAAATACTAATATTATTTACAAACCTGTGGGATTCACCAACATTCGTGTTGACCTTTTTAGCTTCGTATCTCAGGTACACATACGGAGTAGGATTCCCTCGGGATACTAGCTAGAGTCGCATGATTTCTACAACTGCATTTAACGGAGATTCTTAGCATTATCTTTTGTATTTATTATGATTATGTAATAGAATCTCCCGCTTTACGCGCGGACTCTAGGGAACTTCATTTTGTAACCCGAAACTCTATGTTTCAAACATTTTATGTATGGAAATGTAACTATTTTACAAATGTTGCATATAGATGTCGTTTGCTTTACTTTTGTGCTGTGATATTTGATTAGTAGCACCCCAAAGCTTGCTTCCGCTAAACAGTGATTTTGGGGGTGTTACATAATCTTTATGGTATTAAGAACGGTTAGACGTATTATGGACATGCTACTCTATTCCTTCGCCCACGAGCAAATGCATTCAATAATATGGGCCACTGACTCCCTCACAGGAGAGTGTGGAGAGTTGAGCATCGTCTGTCTGACCAGAATCATGACACCTTAGTTCCTCGTGACATATTAGTTGATAACCAACTAGAAGGAATCTATTGGTTATACCATAAGTTATAGAATCTTGCAAATAATTCTAATTTAGTTAATCATTTTTCCCATGAAAGTCATCATCCTATATTATTAGCTAATGAACTCACAACAAATACTACTTTCCATTATCTGATTTATTATTACATTTTATTCACTTTATTTACTTTACTTAGTTAACTGAACCAAACCCCCAACGCACTCTTTTAAAAACCTATACTAGAAAGTAACGATTGATTGGATCGCCTCCGTTTCAATTCAGTTTCTCTTTCAGAACGACTCTAGGTCATACTTACCATCTACTAGCCCTTGGTTCAGTATTAGTAAGTCATACTTAGACCCCAGCAAATATAAATTTAAAACACCCACCGATTGGCGTTGTGATCATTCGCACTTGCGACAGTCGGAGCCCCATCACAGACCTACTGCTGCTGCGAACCTGAGAATACACACTAAAATGGTCAGATAAAAGCTGGTGAGCTCACAGGTTTAATGATAAAGTGTAATGTATGAACCGCAAGATTTAAGTATGAATATTTGTAATTAAACAAATAAGTAATTGATAAATGATGTATATAACTGCCATGAACACATAGTCTGAGCTTAACTGAGGTATCAGGATCACAATTAAGTGTCTGAGCAAGGGTGCCTCTATGCGTGTGCCTAATCAACACACGTATGAACAAATGATAATGCGTCCGTTTGACCAGTCAGTGCTTGCTGACCCGGACGTCGATTGTCAGTCCCATATGGTACCATACACTAACATTCACGCTACAAAGTATTACCAAACTATGCTATTGAGGACTTATGATGATTAGATGAATAACTCATGTAGAATATAGCGATGTTTGATACTTAAGTTCACATGTAAAACAAAACAGACATGTATTCTCACCCCTAGGTTTAAAACAGTAAAACAGGGGCTATGAGACTCACCTGAGTCTAATGAGATGCTATCAAGCACAAATGATGGTTTACAAGAGAAATGATGTCGTCTCCAACGACTGAAACCTGTTGGGTGTCCTAAACGCGCAAGATTTTAATGATTAGATGTGAAACCTGCTGGGCGTGTTAAACGCGCAAGGTTTTAAATGATTAGAGATCTCAACAGACCATTCATGCTAGTTGTTCCCTTAACTAGTTATGTCCAATTACTTTGGTTAATGTTTATGTTTGAAGTTGTGAAAAATGTATACGGTCTGTTGGTGATAGTTTGAAATAATAATTTATGAAAACATTATTATCGTGTTTGCTTAATCGTATTTTCATAATGTATGGAATTGTGTACGGGGGTCCGGGGGCAGCGCCCTCGGTTAGCGGGGTCCCAGGGGTGGCAAACCCTGGCGGAGTCCAAGGGGCTGGCCCCTGGCTGGGGTCGAGATGCCAGGTCAGCTCGAAATATTTTTTTTCTTCTACATTGCTTTAACGAAAACGCATTCGAAATTTGTATTCGGGGTAAAATCAGGCGTCAAAATCTTAGTTCAAACACTTAATAAAAATCTCTATTTTTACACTATACCCGATCGGCTGGAGCATAGCCGATCGGCTGAGAGTACATACCCGATCGGCTGGGAAGGGTTACCCGATCGGTTGGAGTAGTGATACCCGATCGGTTGGATGAGCATAGACGATCGGCTGGATGAGCATAGCCGATCGGCTGGATGAGCATAGCCGATCGGCTGGGTATGATTACCCGATCGGCTGGAGTATAGCCGATCCGCTATGA
Organism: Pseudognaphalium luteoalbum; assembly: GCA_963422505.1. Taxonomy (NCBI): domain Eukaryota; kingdom Viridiplantae; phylum Streptophyta; class Magnoliopsida; order Asterales; family Asteraceae; genus Pseudognaphalium; species Pseudognaphalium luteoalbum. Next base: position 61,350,727 of record OY730198.1, on the reverse strand, counting down.
AGTCGTTTCAGGTCTGTTGCAGGTCTGTTCACGAAATCAGTTGGGAAAACGAGTATAGGTTTGATTTTTGGACATAATCTACTTGATAGAACACTAATACATGATGATATATGTTATTTAAACACGGAATTTAAAAGAAAAGTGAAAGATTTCTTACGAGTAAAATGAGGACCCGAATGGATGATGGCGATGATGAATACGAAGGAGATGATGAAGATGGTGATAATGATTATCACAAGCTGCTGCTACTCTTTGTTGTTGTTGTTATAAATTTGATGTTGTTGTTGTTAAAGATAAAAAACCGAGAGATAGAGAGGAAGAGATTGAGAATGATGAAGAAAATGGAAAAGCAGAGGGTGTGTTTGGGTGTAGTCGACCGGCTCCAATTATTGAAGTTGGTTGGCTCCTTGCGTAGTACAAAATACCCGTGTTTTTGTACCCGATCATAAAAGTAGTATAATGTTTTCAATTGGTAAGTTTCTAAAAATGAAATCGTATATACTTTTAATTGAAGTATTTTATAAAAATACTTTTAGTGAGATATAAAAATATGTCTTTATTTTAAGTTTGAATAACGGACCTGGTTCGAATGGTTTTACCGCGTTTGAGTGAATTCGAATAAAACGTAATATGTTTTATTTTCATTTGAGTTAATAATAATAATTATTTTCAATAATAATACATTATTTATAAGTTTGGTCGTGAATATTTTAATTTGTACGATACGAAATACTTTATATATCATCAAAATAATATATATATAAATAATGAATGTATTAAATAATAATTTCATATTACTTAATACTTGTATTCACCAATGCCCGTATAAATGAATCGGAATTTGGCCGATTTTGATAATGCACGATTAATTTAATCGCGTACTGATATATATTAATCAATATACATATTGATACACACAATTAGCCTAATACATAGCAATAATTACATGTATTACAAAATAATTAGGAACTAACAACTAGTCCTAATTTGACGATTGTCACATTCTCCCCATGTTAGGAGAATTTCATCCCGAAATTTAGCTCGAAGTTGGCGTGTGAGTGGAGTCTTAAAATAAATGTTGATATTTGAGTCGCATCTAGTCTTCCCATAACCAGGTGAATTCTGGACCACGTCGCGAATTCCATCAAATTTTGACGATTGGGATACGACTTTGCTTAAGCTGTTTGACCTCACGGTCCATGACTTCCACTGGTGTCTCGACAAAATGAAGTTTATTGTCGATATGAATCTCATCGAGAGGAATAATGAGTGTCTCATCAGACAGGCATTTCTTAAGTTTAGAAATATGAAATGTAGGATGCACGCTACTGAGCTCGGGTGGTAGCTGTAATCGATATGCCACTGGACCTATCCTTTCAAGGATCTCAAAAGGTCCAATGTATCTAGGGTTTAGATTTCCACGTTTGCCAAATCGGATGACACCTTTCCAAGGTGATACTTTGAGCAATACTCGATCCCCAACCTGGAACTCGAGATGCTTGCGTCTTACGTCAGCATAACTCTTCTGACGATCACGTGTGGCTTTCAACCGTTGTTGGATACCAACGATCTTCTCGGTGGTCTCATGAATGATTTCAGGACCAGTGAGTTGACTATCTCCCACTCCGGTCCAATAGATAGGCGACCGACACATACGACCGTACAGTGCCTCGAATGGTGCAACTCCAATACTGGTGTGGTAGCTGTTGTTGTACGAGAATTCACACAATGGCAAATGATCTTCCCAATTTGCACCGAAGTCAACTACGCAAGGGCGTAGCATATCTTCCAGTGTTTGAATTGTCCTTTCACTTTGGCCATCGGTTTGAGGATGATACACAGTACTCATATCCAGATGAGTACCTAACGATTTCTGTAATGATCTCCAAAACTGAGAAGTGAAACGACTATCTCTGTCAGAGATAATCGAGATAGGGACGCCGTGTCGGAATACGATCTCCTTCAGATAGATTCGTGTGAGGCGTTCCATTTTATCAGTTTCTTTGATAGTGAGGAAATGTGCAGATTTGGTGAGCCGATCTACGATCACCCAAATGGTATCGCAGTCGCTTGATGTTCTCGGGAGTTTAGTGATGAAATCCATAGCGATTTGCTCCCATTTCCATTCAGGAATGTCCAGTTGCTGTAGCAGACCGGAGGGTTTCTGATATTCGTGGCAATCTCTGCTTTCATGTTTGGCCACCGATATAACTCCTTGATGCCATGATACATCTTGTCGTATCTATGATGTATATAGTATTTGGACTTGTGAGCTTCATCCATCACCAAGTCTCGAAGGTTTCCAAAGCTAGGTAATCAGATTCGGTTTGCGAAGTATTTGACTCCGTTGGGTTTGATTTCGAATTGTTTCTCCATGTTGCACAAGTCCTCATCTTTGATGTTTTCCGATTTCAATGCTTCGAGTTGAGCAACAAGGATTTGAATGATAAAATCATTATGTATGGTAATACTAAGGGCATGGAATCGAAGTGGTTTCACTCGTTCTTTTCTACTGAGGGCATCAGCAACAACATTTGCTTTGCCCGGATGGTACTTGATCTCGCAGTCATAATCGGTGAGCAACTCGACCCAGCGACGTTGCCTCATATTCAGATCCTTCTGATCGAATATGTGCTGGAGGCTTTTATGATCGGTGAAGATGGTACATTTTGTGCCATACAGATAGTGTCTCCAGATTTTGAGTGCAAACACTACGGCTCCTAGTTCGAGATCATGAGTGGTGTAGTTCTTCTCGTGAACTTTGAGCAGTCGGGAGGCATAGGAAATAACCTTGTCCTGTTACATCAACACGCAACCAAGACCTTGATGTGAGGCATCGCAGTATACCACGAAGTCATCGTTGCCTTCGGGTAACGATAGAATGGGTGCACTGCAAAGCTTTTGCTTCAATAGCTGAAATGCTGACTCCTGCTTATCAGTCCAATCGAACTTCTTTTCTTTCTGAGTCAGTGTCGTGAGAGGTTGAGCTATTTATGAGAAGTTTTCTATGAGTCGTCGATAGTAACCAGCCATTCCTAAGAATTGGCGTACTTCGGTCGGTGTTGTCGGTGCTTGCCAGCACTTGATAGCCTCGATTTTTGATGGATCAACGTGAATTCCTTGACTATCAATTACATGACCAAGGAATTGAACAGTTTGCATCCAGAACTCACACTTGGAGAAGTTAGCATATAACTCTTCGTGTCTAAGAAGTTCAAGAATGAATTTGAGATGCTGCTCGTGTTACTGATCACTGCGCGAGTAAATAAGAATGTCATCTGTTGGGACATGTATGTGTGACAACAGATCTAGCTTGTAATAGTACTAGTGATTATTGTAATCAAGTTTGTACAATTGATTAGGATTTGTAAATGATATTAGTTTGGTATTAATATTCGTTAAATATATTAGTATGATAAAGTGTTTGACGAATATCGAATACGATGTTACAAACTAAAGTCTGTGAGATAAGATCTCAAGTCGCAGAACTTAGTTATGCGAGATGAGATCTGGGCTCGCAGAGCTGCGAACCGAGTCGAGATGGGCTTGGTCGTGGGCTGCGAGTTGAACTCAACTCGCAGAACCCATCGACCTGCGAATCGAGTTTGACTAAAACCTATAAATACTCAATTAGGTTTAATCCGTAAAGGACTTTTGGAAATTCGTTTTTCCAGAGAACTAAAACGATTTTAAGCATTCATAAGGTTAGGTATTGATCGATTAACATTAATTAATCGATACAAAACCTTGTTGATAAACCAATTCGCTATTATCTTGCGAAACAAATTGTTTACATATTGTGAACCAAGTATTGAGGAATTCCGCACCTTAATACCTAAGATAACCTCGTTATCGATCCACGTACTAGGGACTTACGTCATCGATGAAGACAATGACAAACTTTTCGAGATATGGTTTACACACTCGGTTCATGAGGTCCATGAATACAGCCGGTGCCTTTGTCAAACCAAATGGCATTACTTGGAACTCGTAATGACCATAGCGAGTTCGGAAGGCAGTCTTTGGGATGTCGATGTCACGAACTCGTAGCTGATGATAACCTAATCGTAGATCTATCTTCGAATAGAAACTTGACCCCTGAAGTTGGTCGAATAGGTCATCAATGCGAGGAAGTGGGTAATGATTCTTGACGGTTAATTTGTTCAACTCTTTGTAGTCGATAAACATTCTGAATGAACCGTCCTTCTTTTTCACAAACAGGACCGGAGCTCCCCATGGTGAAGAACTCGGTCTAATGAAACCCTTATCCAGGACCTGCAACTGAGTAGACAACTCCTGAAGTTCTGAAGGGGCTAAACGATACGGGGCTCGTGCAACACTGCCCCGGGCACTATATCGATTGAGAACTCAACTTGTCTCGGTGGTGGAAGGCCAGGCAAGTCTTCAGGAAAGACTTCTGGAAAATCTCTAACGATGGGCACATCCTCAAGTCGCTTCTCTTCTGACTTTTTCTCCATAACATGCGTGAGGATTGCCTGATAGCCTTTTCTAAGATATTTGTGGGTTTTCATGCATGATATAATATTCAATCTCGTCCCACCGGTCTCCCCTTGTATGATTAAAGTACCACCGGTGACGAGAGGAATACGAATGATTTTGTCATAACAGACAATTTCAGCTCCGTGCTTGGATAACCAATCCATGCCAACAATGACGTCGAAACTTTCAATCTCGACAGGTATGCGATCAATGGCAAACAATTCGTTGGTGAGGTTTAAAGTGAAATTAGGAATTACACTATCGGTTTCTATGAGTTTGCCGTTAGCTAGTTCTATAATGTACTTAGCATCTAGTGATTAAAAAGGTAAATATAATCGATTAGCTAGTGATCAAAAAGACTAAGAGTAGTTAAAAGATAATGACTAAATGAAAGTGATTATTTGCTTGAGTTGGTTATAATTATTAAGGGCATGTTTTAATTGAACAACCATATTAAAGTGTATTACGAACTAATAATAGTCCTAAAGTGAGCTTGAGTAAGACATATTGGAAATTTTAAATTCGTTATAATCAAATGGTTAGTATTACATATACATCGATGAGATTTATGCTAATGTAGAAATTAAAGAGATTGATAAAATTGTGAAAAACATAATTGTGTAATTTGATTTTAGAGTTAGACTTAATAAACCCACGAGATAATTCATTAATTATTAGTTGAATATGATGATTATTAGAAGCTAAATGGGTTGTTATAATTACATGTTTATCTAATAGGTGAGTCGAGGCGTGGCAACCACCGACATTATGATTATTTGCTAATCTTCCTAAAAATCAAAGGTGAGTATACGGGGAATTAAATGGGTAATGATTGTATGTTCCGGATGGCTTTCGAGCAAGAGTTTCATACAATCTTGCGGATTAATTTTTATAGTTTATTTCAATTGTTATTGAATTATATGACCTGTGAATATGTGAACTATCTGAGTATACTTGCCATTAAATTTTATAAACTGTCGATACGTGGAAGCATGATGAAATGTGTGAGGTATGTGGAATTAAATTGACTTACATGGAATGAGAAATTGTAGAAGTTTACATGTGGACATGTACCCTGTATATGCTTATTTGAATGATGACATGTATTTTTATACATGTTTGATATTCCACATATTTGATTTGGCCTTTGCTACGATGGTAGCCTAGGTTCGTGAATTGATTTTGACCTGGCTACATTGTTAGTCAAGGTTCGTGGACATGTGCTTGCACATGCATATTAGACCGCGGATCCATGATGGAGGTGTAATGTTTGACTTGACCTTGCTATGTGTAACACCTGGTCAAAAAGTTAAATTTCACGCTAAATTTAAACTTTAAATAATTGTATAATTATATGCAATTACAACCAAGTGATCGAAAATTTTATATATTTTTATATAATAGACAAGGATTATTTAATAATCACAATTGAAACGAGCTAAGACCAAATTATATTTTTGTAATTCAAGTGAAATGCTTTCATTTAAAATATTTACGAAATAGTTTGAACAAAATTATAAATTTAACATATTAAATTTGTATAATAATCGGGTATGAATATACGGGTATTTTATACTGCGAATTGGAGACGAAGTGGGGAAAAACCCCCTCCCCTCTTCTCTTGGTCGGCCAACCCCCCCCCCCCAAACACACACACCGTTTCCCCTCTTTGTTTTCATTATACACAAAACACACACATCTATATCTCTATCTCTCTCTTTTCTTTCTTTCATCCTCAACCACAACAACAACAACAACAACAAACAATAATCAACAACAACATCATCATCATCACCATCATTTTCGGAATCATCATCAACAAGAGCAACAACAAGCATCCATCACCATCAGCTTCATCTTCAAGAACACCATCATCATCCTCAAACCCTCGATCTTCAAATCGTAAGGAATTACACGCTTTTCTTTGTTATTTCTTGTTAAAAACACTTAATATATCATGTATTAACATTATAACAACAAGATTCGGCCTAAAAATGGGCTAGATTGCGTTTTTGAGTGAAAACTCGTCGAATAGTCACAAGTGTCGCCCACAGACCTACAGTATAGCGTCACTTGCCTAAGTGACGCATGTAAGTATCGCATATTAGTGACGCATCCTAGTGACGCTACCTAGTGTCGCATTTAGTGACGCAAATAGTGACGTCTTTGAGTGTCGCCCGTAGCGTCACTTCCCAAGTGACGCCCCTTAGTGAAGCCCCTTAGTGACGCCCATAGCGTCACTTCCCAAGTGACGCCAATAGCGACACTTGCCTAGTGTCGCCTAAAACAGAAAATACACACTTTTCACTGAGTGTTGAAACTCAAATTTTACCGCCTAATATTACTCCGAAATGAAATTTCAGAGCGTTTTCACTAAAGCAATATAGTAGAAATAAAAATTTTCACTAAGTGTCGAAGCTCGACCCCAACAAGGGGCTCTGTCCCTTGGACCCCGTCAGGGGTTGCCACCCCTTTGACCCCGCTACCAGGGGCACTGCCCCCGGACCCCCGTACACAGTTTTCAAACTTGAGCGACGAACGAATATTTGCACAACTCGCTTAGACAAATTGATTTGTTACTTATATAACCTCAGGTGTTTAGGACACTAGGACATTACCAATCGGACGACACGCGTATCTCAGGATCGCTGACAACTCACAGGTGAGTTTCATAGCCCCACTCTTTCAACTGTTTTACTGTTTTCGGGGTGAGACGCATGCTCAATTACTGTTTTCGAATTATAATGCTAATCTTTTATAATTCACACACTTCTATATTACTGTTTAGTAATACGAATGTGTAATACTTAGGAATTACACCCAATATATTGTCGTGGAAAACTATCAATGTTTAACCTAGTTAGATTACCATTGTACACCATTAGATTGTTGACCAACAATCACCATCACCTGACTTGGTTAAGTCACTATTATACATTGACCTTATTGTCACGGGACAATCTGATCAACTACAATAGAACTGGTTAGTTCTACCAATATAGGATTAGTTCCCTTTTAGGAACAAAGACTGCACATACGTTTCAGGACTTCGCAATTTGAATTGAACTCGAGCACTACATCAACCAAAGACCTCAATATATACTTGCTAGGCTGAGACTAGGAGTATACGATGGTATTATATGTTAGTATAGATTCGTTGTACTAAAACAAAATAACTACGGGATGATTTTTCATACCTAGGCATATTGTGAAACACATAATATCTGAGTATTGTTGATATATATTTAGATACAATAATTCACTATCATGTGTTACATGATACCCTATCCGATGTGTTTGTTGATTTGACTTATATATATATATATATATATATATTTGTATATGTATACACATATTTATACTCCATATTGAGCACTTGGTGCTGCATATGATCTACATATGTATATAGACATACATACTCTCTTACAAACAAAAATCGTTCATGTCGGGCATGTCGTAGTACTGCCGGCTCAACTTCAAACTTTGCTTGCGAGCAATTCAGTCGATGCCATTTGGGGCACACAACGATGCCACGGTTTCAGTGGGCACAAAACAATGCCACGGTATTGCAGTGGGCACAAGTCCGATATCGCGATAAAGCGATACAATCGATGGATGGGCGAGCTTATGCTCGTGATCCACACTCATTCACGGATGGGCGAGCTTATGCTCGTGATCCGCAACAAGTTAACGGGTCGGTGGAGTTTCCACGTGAGAAATACCCCGTTAGATGTATACACACTCTCTACGTACTTAGGTACACGTCACCACTATTTGGGTATGAAATACCCCGTTAGATGTATACACACTCTCTACGTACTTAGGTACACGTCACCACTATTTGGGTATGAAATACCCCGTTAGATGTATACACACTGGTATTACAACAACATAACAAAACAAATCAAAATTTGTGGATTTTGAAACCATCTTTCAAAACATACAAGATATATACTTTATGTTTCAATTATAAATCCTATGAACTCACCAGCTTTATAGCTGACTCGTTTTAGCATGTGTTCTCAGGTACCCAGCAGGATTAGGATTCCAACAAGCCTTGCTAGCTTGAGTCGCATGTTTTCAAATAACTGAATTTCTCTGCATAACTTTTGTATTGCAAATTATGTATCGAAATTATTTTGGCGAATTCACAACTTGTATACACTTTTATTTTGAGAAATGTATAACTATTTTCAAACGTCTCATTTAAAGTCGTTCATTATTTACCTTTGTACTTGTGATATTTGATTTGGTAACACCCGACCTGACCGCTTCCGCAACCCGAAATTCGAGGCTGTTACACTATGTTATTAGCAGGTTCGTGTATTGTTGAATTGACCTTGCTATGTTATTAGCAGGTTCGTGTATTGTTGATTTGACCTTGCTATGTTATTAGCATGTTCGATATATTGTTGTGCATTCGACTTTCACAGGATATATTGGTGAACTGATGTATTGATATATTATTCATTTAATTACTTGTATATTCACTAAGCTTTAAGCTTATTCCTTTAGTTGTTTTATTTTGTAGGACAATGGTTCAGTTGAACCGAATATGCATGATGGGTGATTTACAATGATCAAAAGGTAGCGTGGATTGGAGCTTGATTATTGGTGAGACAGGCTCATTTCTTTTAGATTATCGTTATGATGATACTTGTATAAATCACCCAAAGGATTAAATTTATTGTGATGTATCATTCGAAAGTAAATTCTTGTTAAACTATAATTTTATAATTGTCTGTCTTTGTGAAGTCAACTATGTCTGACATTAATAGTTGACTTTGATATGGGACCAAATGTGCATGTATTATATTGTAAATATTGTAATTTTATAAATTATGACGTATAAAAAAAATTAGGGCGTTTCACCATTGTGACCCACCTCTTTTTTCTAGGATTCTTTTTCTCCTGGGTGTATTACTAATTGGCTGGAAATATATTTTTCTAGTATACAATACTGGTAAATTTTTTTAAAGATACAGGTACGATGTTAAAGTTCAGTTCAATGAGATTCGATGTAGAGAAATTGATGGAAGGATCAATTTTGGCTTGTGGCAAGTTGAGGTTAAGGATGTGTTGATTCAGTCCGGGTTACACAAGGCATTGAGGGGGAAATCAACCCCTGTTTCTAGCGGTGATTCTAGCAAGGCCAGTAAGAGCGATGATGAAGAATGGGATGATATGGATTTGAGAGCGGCAAATGCTATTCGTTTATGTCTTTCAAAGAATGTTCTTGCAAATGTGCATGGGTTATCGACGTCAAAGGAGATTTGGGAGAAGCTTGAACAGTTGTACCAAGGCAAAGGCATCTCAAACCGGTTGTGTCTCAAGGAACAGTTCCATACTCTACGTATGGAAATAGGTATAAAATATTTAGATCATCTGAGTGTTCTTAATAATATTGTTTCAGAACTGGAGGCTATTGGAGTTGAGGTTGATAATGAAGATAAATCATTAAGACTTATATTATCTTTACCATCCTCCTATGAGCATATGAAACCTATTTTGATGTACGGGAAAGAGACCCTGAAGTTTGAAGACGTTACTAGCAAACTCCTATCTGAGGAGAAAAGACTGGAAGGTAAGAGCGGGACTTCATCGGAAGGTACGGTTTTGGTAAGTGAAGATAGGAAGAAAAAGAACTCCAAGAAAAATCTAATATGCTGGAAGTGTGGGAAGTCTGGGCATGTCAAGATGGATTGTCCAGGTGGAGCGGATTCGGCAAAGGGCTCCAAATCTGCTGACAATGTCTCTGTTGTCACAGAGAATAGTGAGTTCTATTAAGATATGACATCCTCATGGTGTGTCCGCGCCACCATGGGAAAGGGATGGTTGTCAGCGGTTCCACAGGTATTTACACATGAGCATTGGTTTGGCTTAAAATGCAAGGTGTGTGGTGGAAATTGATGTCGATGGCTGAGGAACTTCCAGGTGAGCCAAACAAGGAAAGTTGCACCATAAACAATTTCAGCAAGTTTTTTTGACATGTACCGAGGTGAAATGCTTAGAATGGGTTATTCTGAGTGGAGATACTCTTTTATGGTGGAGTATGATAATTCTCTTCGAATTATGATTGTCGGTCAAGACAATGGTTCTGATGTTGGAACAAAAATATTTTTACTTTATCCATGGTGGAGATTGTTGGTTTTGGCTAAAATAAAAATAGGGTATTCCCACATTGGTGGATGGAACAAAGGAGGAGGTGACTCCTTGGTTATAGAAGGAGGTCTAAGCCTTAGTTTCAAAATGTACCAAATCAATATACATCTTAAGTATTTGATTCTTTCTTTCTCCCTTTGGTTTAAAGTGTCTAAGGTGTGAGTCAAATTCTTGGAGGGTGTGAGTGTTGGTTGGGCGGTGGCTTAAGAGGTTAGTCTATGTGATTGTAATAATTTTTCATATAGTAGGATCTTTTCTCTTTGGAGGCCCGTGGTTTTTTCTCCGGTTTTGGAGTTTTCCATGTATATTCTTGTGTTCATATTTCTTTACTGTTTTCATTGGCTATGTTGTTGGGGAATCTTTGAGACCGTTTCACCAAACAGATTTAAGTATGAAAATAGAAATAACGATCGAGTGAGTTATAATGTATATACTAAACTATAGTTTGATATTTATGGTGTGTATCAGATTGAATTGAACTTTTGTTACGTGTAATCAACTTGTTATTAACTGCTATTTTGTAAGATTAAATATAATTTCTGTTAGTTTTATTGACGTGTCATCTATTGGTTTATTTTGATAAGCTTAATGGAAAAAGGACCACTCCTCGTTAAGTTCCATCTATCATTATGGTTTTGTTTTTTTATTTTTATTTTTTTATGTATATATTACTATTATTTTTTTTTGCTAAACAATAACTGCATGTGTTTTATATGTTGTATTATCAATACTACAAATACACTTAAATGTGGATGAAGAATTTTCTTTTCTTTTATGGTGTACAAATCACTCCTCCAACAATGTATCATTTTGTTAACAGAATCTATGGAAATACGTTGTTAGATACTAATGAGGGATTTATAATGTCGTTGTATAATAACCTAAGGGCCAATTTCATATATAGTACTCACAAAGTTCAAAATATCGTATATGTACAAACATACATACAATTTATTGTACATTATGTATTAGAAACTTGTACCTAAATATATAGTCCATGTTTCAATAGATAAGTAATGTAATAATTAAGGGTGTGTTTTTACGAAGTTTTTTTTTATGAGGTGTGAGTTTTGAAATCTTAACCTTAATAGTATATTGTTTTCAGGTAACTGCTAAAATGGTTATATAACAGATGTATCTTACTTTTGATTATGATATCATATGTAACAATCAAATCAAATGTTATAAAACACATAAATCCTACTTTACTGAAATAGTTTCACTTATACTTTTTTGACCATTCTCATCTCATAGTCATAACTCATAAGCATGTACATTGTAATTTAAAAAAGGTTAATATCATAAATCTCCCTCTTAAGCATATAAATAACATATTTACCCACCTAAACACTATAATTACATATATCCTCAAATTAAATCATTAATCTCTCATATTTATCCATTTTCTTAATTTAATCATATTAAACACTTTAAAATTTTCAAATTAAAAGTTTAAGACCATTTTAGCCTTACTCCTATACTTTCCCCTCTAAATTATCCTACCATATTTATACCAGTTAGAATTCGATCACATCCAATAAAATTTCAACTTTGTTTAGAGAAAACCAAAAGATTACCTTAAAGACATAGGATTGTAGTTTTAAAAATCTTAACTTTGAAATAGTACCTTAAGGTATTATATGGTGAAGCTTATATTATATTTGGTTAAAACGAAGAGAGCAAAAGAGGAATTATTTAGCTGAAACCAATGGATGTCCAATTCGAAAAGACATCGTAATATATGAAAACGGAACAAAATGATACAAGGGTACGTACAGGTCAAATTGGCACTTATGTTAATGGGGTTAAATGGTTAATGCGTCGAGTAAGTAAAAGAATGTCATCAAATTTCATGTGTTAATGAATATGGTAGTGAGAAAGCTACAACTATATTGAATAACCTGTGTACTAAAGTTAACAACTACATACTGGATATGGATGATGATTGACTTATGTACGTATACGTTCGAAATAAAATAAAAACCTATTTGATTTGCTTTTAATTTTCTCAATTACAGTATTTGTTTGTTTGTTAGGTCATCTATTAAACGAGTGTGAAGGAGTATGGGTAATATGGTCTTAAATTATTAATTAAAGAATTTTAAAGTGTTTAATATGATTTAATTAAGAAAATGGGTAAATGTGAGAGATTAATGTTTTAAATTGGGGATATATGTAATTATAGTGTTTAGGTGGGTAAATGTGTTATTTTGATGGTTAATAAAAGGATACATGATATTAACCCTTTAAAAAAACTGCTTAATTATCCAAAAGCCTAACAATTATTGATAAAAGGAAAATTTTAAGGCCTCCGATAGCAAACCTCATATTTTTAAAAGAAATGCCGAAGCCAAATAGTCTTTATAACCACGTATAAAGCATTTCATACTTTTATTTTAAGTAAAATTTTAGTCTAGTTTTTAGACTCAACATTTAATTATAGGAATTATATATATTTTCAATTACTCCTATTTCACTAATTTTGACCATTATACTCACTTTATTTATTATTAACATTTTTATCTCCAACACTTTAAAGTAGTCGAACAGATGCATCATGATGTCCAACTCATTTTCACCATCGATCATCTATAGATAAATAATATAACGACGCAACACTCTCACGATTTTCCACTATTAAAAAATATCTGCTGCATTGCGTCAGTATTTTGCTAGTTGATAATTATAGGTTACTACTCAATTTTAAGTAAATTCGAGTGGAACATATTCGCAAATTAATCCTAAGTAGGAGTGTACATTCAAGTAGAAAATAAACTACACAATTCATACTACTTTTTAGTTATGTAATAATTCTTTTTTGTTTTTTGGCCCAAGTCCAAATCAAATTCGGATTTTCGTAAAGTCCTTTTCTTCGAAAGTAAAGTATTATTGTAAACTACATATTTATAGAGTTACCTTCAAATTGTAGCATTTAAGGATTGGATTTTCGTCGGAGATTTCAAACATCTAAACGCTGTAATTACATTTTTGATACATTTTTATAAACATTAAATTTCATAGAGGTCCTTGTGCTATGCACCGATTTTTGAAATTCATCCCTATGTTTTTCCCCAGCTTTTGGTCTAATACTTTCACGTCTGCTTGAAAATGATCATCCTTTACTTAAATGACTAAAACATCTTTACATATTTATAACACAAATGTGTTGTTCATATCATCAAATAATTCTTTCTCCTCCGTGTACTGATTGTCAACTTCATCTACAAATCAAACATCACCGGCATCAGAACTGAGAACCTTGTGGGAGCCACCTTACATATACTTTTTATAAAAATCATTCAAAAAATTGTGCACAATCACAGTGTACCAAAAATCCAACATATCTAAAACACTTATTGGATTAACTTATTTATAAGCACTTACGTGCTTAAAAAATAAGTATGTGATCTCTTACTTATTTTTAAGTGCTTATTCTTAGTAAGTAAACAGATAGCGGTTTTCAGAAAAGTGTTTGGATCTGTTTATCTGCTGTCAAAATAAGCGAATAAGCAGATAAGTGCTTATTTAAACTAATCCAAACACCCCCTAAGCATTTGCACTTTTTTGCTTAAACTTATTAAAGGGGATATGGGAATTACCCAACATACCCGCCATCTAATTTAGCCTAAGTCAACTTTCATTAATTTGTTAAATGTTAGTCAACTTTCACAATATATAAACTATCTTAACCCTTATTAAGCATTTACACATTTTTAACTTAAACTTAGTAAAGGATATATGGGAAATTCCCAATATGCCCCTAAATCTATACATTAAAATAGTAAGATGAGAAATTAGTCTCATGCCCTTCACATATATATTACACATTCTATAATTAGATAAGTATCTAAATCTATAAGATCAACATTCAATTTAACACATGAATAATATAAGTTAAATATATAAAAGTAATCAATACTAAACTATTTATCGGGTATACAATAGATACTTTAAAATTGAGTATTGGAAAATAAGATATTGAGTGAATGAAGTCATTAAAGAAGTTTTTTTTACGTTAATTGATATATGTTATCCGTCGTTTTACGCGGGTTATGTACTAGTTTTGTAAAATCAATTCAGTAATCATCAATAACATTTATAATAAGTCAACGTGTAATATAGAAATTATATGTAAAATCAATTAGCCCCTTCAATCATACGATAATTGATTAATGTATGTGGGTTAGGTTCAAATGAGAATGACATTTTATGTGAGAATGTGGGAACCAATCACAATGCTCCATTTTATTTAGGGGTGGAAGGACATTTTGGTCATCCTACATTATATAATTAATTCTAATTAAATAAATACTAAAAATCAAAAACTAGAAAATATAGATACATATGCAGAATATAT
Organism: Pseudognaphalium luteoalbum; assembly: GCA_963422505.1. NCBI lineage: Eukaryota > Viridiplantae > Streptophyta > Magnoliopsida > Asterales > Asteraceae > Pseudognaphalium > Pseudognaphalium luteoalbum. The sequence goes on along the minus strand of OY730198.1, from coordinate 61,335,708 downwards.
ACGTATACACATACAGCGACGTACATAACGCAAATCGCACGAGTTTTTCTCCAATTGATCGCAGCAAAACATCAAATCGAAGGTAAACATTACGTTAATTGTACTCGAAATTCTTCAATTCACGAAACGAGTGATCGATTTTTGATGATTCGATTAGGTTTTATGTTAATGCGATTTTATTTGATCGTATTTTACGCGATTTTAACGTCATTAATTTACGATTTGATTGACGAAACTGCAATAACAATATGATTTTCGCTGATTCACCAATTAATTTTTTTAAAAACCGCATAATCAATCAACGCGCATAATTCGTAAGATGATCATCAAAGTTTGTGTTACTAACATATATGGTACTAGTAGCGTTTCAATGCCTGTGATCTATATGTTTCGTTATTGACACTAGCTGTCAAAAATACTTGGAAAAAAAGTTTCAGATATTGATTTTTTAAATTAAGTAACACATGTGTTACTAACATATGTGGTAGTAGTAGTAGTGTTAGAGTATGTGTGGTGTATATATGTTTCGTAGTTAGTTGACAGAAATCCTCCAAAAAGACTTGAAAAAAATTCCAGTTGTTGATTTTTAAAAAGACTGGTAACGCATTGCTTAGTCGCTGGTTACACATGTGTTAGTCGCTAGTGACACATATGTTACTAACTGGTAACACATGTCTTAGTCGCTGGTGTAACTTGCTACTGGTAAGACAAGTGTTAGTTGTTGATTTTTTATATTAAGCTAATGATCAGGATCATAAGAAAAATGGAAAGGCTGCAGGATCATAATACTCTGTGTTACTAACATATGTGTTAGTGTATCCTAATACATGTGTTACTGCATGTTACCACAAGTGTTACTGAATGTATTTGTCACATGTGTTAGAATGTATCTTGTTTCATAAACAATATGTTACTGTGTCATAATACATGTGTTACTCTATGCTAACACACGTGTTATTGTGTCTATTACTTGTGTTACTGTATGCTAACACATGTGTTACTGCATGATAACACATGTGTTGCTTTTAAAAAAAAAATTAATTTAATTTATTTCTGAAGTATATGTTTGAGGTGATACTAGTAACTAGTAGTATCACATGTGATGCTTAAATAATCCAGAAAACATTTATGGTACAGAACACTAAAATAGCAGTAGTAGAAAAAAGTAAAACAAATGATATGGAGCAAAAGGATCAAGTAAATGCTACAGGTAATGAGTTCTTTAATCTTTTTTTCAAGTCATTGTAAAAAAATTTATAGTTATTACTAACACATGTGATACTAATTATTAACACACGTGATACGGGATACCAACACATGTGTTACTAGCTAATAGGTGCATTTTATCTTATGATACTATCAAATGTGGTACTTGTTAATAACACATGTATTAGTAACCGGTATCACATGTGTTACTTCAGTATCATATCACATGTATCACTGTATAATACCACATGTGTTACTAGTTATAAAGAATATTATATTTCTGCAAAAAATTTTACAGGATCAATGGCTACACCAAAAACCATGATGTGCATTTCAAATGATATTGAAACACTGGATGAGACTATACTATAGATACCTGAAGTGCCGAAAGATGTAAAGCCATATGTTGGACAAGTTTTTGATAACCTTTAATATGTGTACCGGTCACTTTAAATGTGGAAAGTGTGGAGAAAGAGAAGCAGGTCATAACAGTCGGTCGTGTGACAGAAAGAAGGCAGAGGCTAAGGGAAAAGCAGAAACAAAAGAAAGAAAAAAGCAGAAGCAGAGGCTAGGAAGATAGCAGAAGAACAGATGCAAAGTGAAAAGTGATTTTAGATTATATAACTTGAAACTTTAGACCAATTATTTAATGTTCAATTAAAATTTAACATGATTACCAGATAACTATCTTTTTATATTTTTTTTAGTATCATTAACACAATTTTGTTACTATTCATATGCGAGAAGTAGTACTTGTTTCTGTTATGAATTGAAAAAATTGCATTGTGTATGATTGGTAACACATGTGTTAGCGGACTTTAACACATGTCTTAGCGGCAGCAAACACATGTGTTATTGAAACGATAATACTTGTGTTAGTGGATGGTAAAAACATCACCATTAAGACATATTACTGTCCTTTATACTATATGTATTACAATGACTATCAAAGAATATGTTACTTTAAAACATGCGACATATTTGTTAGTGTTAGTGGTAGCTACGGCCAATGTTAGTGGTAGGTAACACAAGTCTTAGTGTTAGTTAACACAAGTGTTAGTGGTAGTAACACATGTGTTATTAGCAGGTAACGCAAGTGTTGGTGATAACTATAACAAGTGTTAGCGGCAGGTAACACATGTGTTAGAGGCAGGTAACACATGTGTTAGCAACAGGTAACACATGTGTTAGTGGCATGTAACATAAGTGTTAGTGTTATCTAATAGACGTGTTAGTGATAGATAACACAACTATTAGTGTTATGTAACACAAGTGTTAGCGGTACGTAACACATGTGTTAGTGGCAGTTAACACAAGTGTTAGTGCTACCAATAACAAGTGTTACTGGTAGGTAACACAACTAACTGTTAGTGTTGATTAACACATGTGTTAACGACAGGTAACATAAGTGTTAGTGGCATGTAACACATTTGTTAGAGACAGACAATACAAGTGTTAGTATTATGTAACACAAGTGTTAGTGTTATGTGTAACACAAGTGTTAGCGGTAGCTAACATACAGAAGCAGCAGTAAAAAAAATGGTATAACGAGAAAAGCAAAACATGCAAACAATTTAGCAAAAAAAAACATAAAGCGTACTACTATAAATAAATGTTCTTAAGTGCATAGTATCGAATACACCTGATTTACCAAAAAAAACATAATTGATAATATTATGAACAAATGTACTAGAGTGCATCGTAGCGAACACACCCAATTCCAAAAAAAATAACATGACTAACACAGTCATGAACTAATGTACTTGATTACATCATCGGAACATATAGTTTCTAAAAATAATCCCCGTGGAATCGTATTCAACGTCTTCTACGGCTTCTTGATCAGGGTCCTACAACCTGCTTTTGTGGTTCCTGATCGCATTCTTGATCAAGTTCTTTATATCATCATCGCTATGTGAACAAGAAAGCTGATCAACCATAACATTCAAATAACTAACACTAATATTACCAAAACCTTAGATTCAATCCAATCAAATACACCAAACAGAAATACTAAAATACAAAACAGAGTAGGAGCATCACTTGTGTAAATACAAAACCATAACATATCTAAAACCATTAGCAGACACTACAATCAGTATAATCAAAGCTTACACTTGTGTCAACCAAAACCCTAATTCAAACTAATCACATTTATACATTCAATACACCAAACTAAAACACTAAATATACAAACAAAATAGGAGCATCACTTGTGTAAATACAAACCATAACATATCTAAAACTTCTTGCAGACACTAGAATCAGTATAAACAAAGCTAACACATGTGTTACCAAAACCCTAATTTCAAACCAATTAGATTTACACATATATCATCCAATACAAGATCAAAAGGCAGCTTAAAACACAAATATTAACATATAAAACGTAGAAAACATAAAAAAAATAAAAAATTGAAAAAAACTTACGAAATGGTACGGCTCTGATAGGTCGAGCTTCAATCGGACTCGAAGAGGTTATTCCAGTCGGTATTTCATGACGAAGATCCATTTACATGTTACTCCGGTTACAGAAAATACGTTCTATTTCAATTTTGGACGATGTTGATAACTAGGAGTTCTCAAAAATGACTCTTCGTTAGAAATGGCGCCGATAGAAAGTTTTATAGAAGCAAGTAGAAGAAAAAAACGAAGATTTTAGCCTCAAACAAAGATGATCCGTTGATTTGACGAACAAGAATTAAATATCTAGGGTTAGGGTTTTTGAATCTTCAGAGAAAACTTAAGGAACGAGAGGGAGAGTTCTGTGAGGTTTTTTTTTTTGAACAAAATTGGAAAAAGGCTATAATTAATTAAATTGTGTATTTACCATTATACCCCTCCGCTCAAAATCTAATTTATTTTGATTCTTCTAATTAAAAAATGAGGTATTAATATGGACCTTTGATTTGATAAAATTAATGGCTCAAATTGATTCCCCCATTCTCACATAAAATAGGTGTAATCATTTGAACCCTACTCTAATGTATGTACATAAATCAAATTCTTTTGATACTACATTCATATATTTAACAAGCAAATTTTTTAATTCAAATCAAACACAAAAATATAAAATAACCTTACTGAACATTTAAATATAAAACATCACCCTACCGTTGTGCGCTAACACGCTATTAGTAATATATTACTCCCTCCGACCTAAAATTATTGTTCACTAACAAAAAGTACACAGTTTAATAAAAGTGAGACTATAACAGTTTTTAACCACTCAATTAGAATCTGCACCCACTAAACTCTCTTCTTATTGATTGAGATGAGAAGTGAATAATTATTTTGAGACACCACAAAAAGAAAAAGGAAATATGGATTATAATTTTGGGATGAAGGTAATATTTATTTTATAGTAAAAGAGACAAAATAATTCCATGTCCATTTCGATCAGATTTGCATGAATCGAGGAGAAATAATTATGTAAAAAATAGAATAAAACCCCTCTTCCCCAACATCCCTCGTGCCCCTCATCACATCACCCATTTCCCCTTTCCTTCCTCTTCCCAATATAAATTCCCCTCTCAAAACCCTTCTTCCTTCCCATCCATTTCCCTCTCCATTTCTCCCCCCACAAAAAAAACCATGGCCAATTTCCTCCACATTTTCCTAACTCTCACCCTCATTTCCACTTCCGCCTTTTCCGCTCCAATTCCTCTGGAAGGTACCCTTTCCTTCGTCCCCTTGATTTCGGTGGCCCTGTTACTGTAATGTTGTTACTAGCTACTAACTTATTTTAACTTTTGAGTGAATTTCATGTTGTGAATGCAGGCCTTTTACCGAATGGTAACTTTGAAGAACCACCACAAGCAAAAGACATCAAAAAAACAGTCTTGTTGGGCAAGAACGCCTTACCAAAATGGGAAATAAGCGGCCTCGTCGAGTACATCCATGGCGGGCCACAACCCGGCGGGATGTACTTCCCAGTCGCGCACGGCGTGCACGCCGTGCGGCTGGGAAACGAGGCCACCATATCGCAAACGTTAACCGTGAAATCCGGATCTCTGTACGCGGTAACGTTTGGCGCTTCGAGAACTTGTGCACAACAAGAGGTTTTAAGGGTGTCGGTGCCCCCACAATCCGGTGATTTACCACTTCAAACACTTTATAGCAGTGACGGTGGTGATGTTTATGCTTATGGATTTAAGGCGACTTCGACTAGTGTTAAGTTGATTTTTCATAACCCTGGTGTACAAGAAGATCCTAAATGTGGCCCCCTGATTGATGCTGTTGCGATTAAGGAGCTTCTTCCTCCTAGACCTACTCGATGTAAGTAAAAAACTCTAAAGTATATAATTTGTTGAAAAATGATAATCTTTCTGTTTGTTACTAATTGTAGTTTATGAATATTTGTTAAATAGAAAAAAAAGTGTCGCTAAATATGTCTAAGATTTAGACCTAAATTTAGGTCTTGAAGTTATTATTATCCACCAATTTTATTGACTCATAAATTAAAAAGAGAAACATAATGGATAAATTAAATTTCTAAGCAGTAGACGCTTTTATTGTCCAACAATAATAATAAAGAGTCATAAAAAAATACAAATAATAGACATAATAATTTTTTTAGTAATATCACACTTTTGCATATTTAATGGTTAATATGATAAATTTTAGTTAATTATTATAACATTTTTGAGAAAATTCTCTAGGCACTAGATTGCAAGGATTCAAATGAATCAAATGTGTTGTTAATATTGAGTTTGTGCAAGAAAGTGGGAAATATATTTGGGAATGTTTGCTGCTTTTTCTTTTATATTTATTTTGGGTTTTTTATTTGCTTGTTATTTACTGTATTAAATATTGTTATATGTACAAATTTTTAATTTTTAATATTTTTATTAGATGCAATTAATTTGTTATGAGTTTCAGCTACCTGTTGGACATTTCACATGCTAGATCAGTTTTGTCAAATATATCAATAAATATTTTATTTGAAATGATGTGTCATACGAGTATGAACAAAATGAAAGAAAAATCATCTAGATCTGAAATTTTTGTAAACTAACGGATCATTTTAATTTCAGTTAACTTGGTGAAAAATGGCGGATTCGAAGAAGGACCGCATCGATTATTCAACTCGTCTAACGGTGTACTCCTTCCTCCCCGAAAAGAAGACATAACATCTCCTCTTCCGGGGTGGATCATCGAGTCATTGAAGGCGGTCAAATTTATCGACAACAAGCATTTCAATGTCCCTAAAGGCATTGCAGCGATTGAACTAGTCGCAGGGAGAGAAAGTGCGGTTGCCCAAATCATCCGAACAATCCCTAACAAACTTTACAGCTTAACATTTGCAGTTGGTGACGCGAAAAACGGGTGTAATGGTGATATGATGGTGGAAGCATTTGCGGCTAAAGAAACTCTAAAAGCGCCGTTTAAATCGGAAGGAAAGGGGAAATGGAAAATAGTTAGTATGAAGTTCAAAGCGATTTCAGCTAGAACTAGAGTGACGTTTTATAGTTCGTATTATCATACTAGGGCTGATGATTTCGGATCCCTTTGCGGGCCTGTGATCGATGAAGTTAGCGTTTTTAGCGTTCGAGGTTAGAGGGAAATCGAGCTTAAACATAGTGTGTTTGTGTTTTAGTTTGATCGTTTGTAAAGTAAACCCTTGATGATTTATTGGGTAACAAATGGTCATTTCGGTTAATGAGTATTGTGTTATATATAAAATGCATCATTTCAAAAATAAAAAAAATTGCTTACCTTGGCTAGATATTATTCATTAAAAGAAAATCTATTTAAAGTTTTATATTATTGTTATGTTATAAGCTATATTTGGCACGCTCATTTTTCGAACTTATGGGAGCTTGTAGCTTGTAGCTTATAGTTTTTATAAGCTCCGTTTGGCTAATAAAATTTTAAGTAGCTTATGGTTTCCATAAGCTCCAAAACCATAAGCTACTTGAAGTAGCTTATGGAAGTAGCTTGTAGCTTATGGAAGATGAAATTACATAAATACCTTTCAAATAATTATATTTATCTATTAAAATTAATATATTTGTCCTTTTATGTCATTTTACATTCATAAGCTACAAGCTCCAGCTACTCTGCCAAACACAAATATTACCAAAAGCTCCAGCTACAAGCTACCAACTACAAGCTACCAGCTCCAGCTACAAGCTACCAGCTCCAGCTACTTGCGCCAAACATACCCTTAGTCATGTTATTTCGGGTAATGAACAAATAATATGTCATTTGAGGGTCCGGGTTATACTCGGGCTTCTTGACAAATATGGGTACAGAAAAGATTGTTGGGCCATACACAATCTTAATGGGCCCTTGAATATGTTATTATCCATAATTCTAGGGATTTTTGTCTGTTTTTAACTGTTGCATACACCTCCGATTAGCTACAAAATCAATATCAATTTCTTTTAAACATTTTTTTTTATCATTTTCTTCTTTTAAAAAAGGCAAACAATCACATAATATATACATTCATCCACGGATATTTAGAAATACTCTCATACCAGCACTTGAATCCACATTATCTATGGATATTTAGAAATACTCTCACACCAGCACTTGAATCCACAACCTACAAATATTTAGAAATACTCTCACACCAACACTTAAATTCAAAACCCCAAAGTTTGATGTGTTACCTCTGTACCGTTAGGCCCATACAACATCCTTAGTAATTTATAATTTTTGCTTGTATATCAGTATAATAATGAAAATAAAATAGAGTGAAAAACCAATTAGCCATGTGAACGAAAAAAGTGATATCGGTGAATATTACATAAATTTTATTATGAAGTACGACAAATATGTTAGAGGGAAAACATGTAATTGGCACAAGCTCAATAAGGCTTGCAAGCTTTTTGAGCTGAGCTTTATAATACTTGAGTTTGACATCAAAGCCGGTTTGACTTGACTTTAACCGTCTAAATTACGAATCTTAAGTCAACACTGCACTACATCTGTCCTCATCGTGCTGATCCTGTACGGGCTAGTGCACAAGACCACTCCTACTCGTCTAGGAGTAGCTCATATACGATAAATATGTAAGTTCTCATTTCTTTCAACCCAAAACATATATATCTAAAGAACATAGATATAGTAGGAACTTGAGTTTGAAACGGATTCAAAGAACTTGTATAAATTACACTATACTCATTAATGAATACTACTTTATCAATGATTAAACTCTATAAATCAATGTTCATTCATATTGTAATAATTGGTGTTGTCAATAGCACTATTGTTAGGTGTTGTTGACCAATATCTATATTTTACACTTTCGACCTCTTCACTTTCTTAAAGCTAACTGCACAATTGAATCCGTACAGTTTAGCTGCACGGAATATTTCCCCATGGGCAAACTGAATATACAAAGTGCATAAAATCATTAGAACTAGCCATTACAATTTATTTTATTGCATATGATGATATTATTGATATAGCCTTTAATAAAATGAAAACATTCATATTGCATATAAATCTATACTAAACTCAGTTTTTGTGTACAAGTCATTAAAAGTTGGTTCGCGTTAACCTTAAGTTCTGTCCTTAACCATGAATCCGAATGCCTGTTGAACTATAATTTGATTTTTTTTGTTACGGACGCAAACGTCTGTTGAACTTCGATTCATTTCCTTTGATTAAATCGATGATCTTCCACTCTTCCATGTCATCACAACATGCCAATCCATCTAGAACATATACACTTGTACTGTTGTACATGCTACTTGTAGATTACAATACGCAAATTCTTGATCTTTTGGTTGTAACACAGGGAGTGTAACGTAGTGACTAGTGAGTAGTGACATATTACTCCATATGAGCCGTTTAAGCATCATGGGCTCACATTTTCTTTATATTTAGCCCAACATAACCAGCTACACCTGCTGTCCCTACTGACCTGCATGGCTACATGAAATCAATGCAAGTTAGAGCATCTCCAATGACAATAAGCTATTAAAAGCTTTTTTGGTTGCCACATCATTTTTATCTAAAAAATCTTTTGTAAAAAGTTTTGTCTCCATTGATAAACAACTTTTCAAAGCTTTTATTTTCAAAATTACACACACAAACTTTCAAAAAAGTCTTTAATGAAAGACTTGAGAAATGTCAAGCTTTTAATTGAAAAAGCTTTTGCTCCAATGAAGTAAAACTTTACCAAACACTTTTTTGCAAAAAAAGCTTTACATCAACCCTTCATTGGAGGTGCTCGTGTTAACCTGTCACATTACTAAAACCAAATGGGATGTTACATATACCTATGATGATGATGATGTATGGAGTATGACAAACATGTTTCAACTATCATGTGACAAATCAATAGAAATATACCCATTTAACTTAATTTAATGTTACAAGGAAACAAAATGTTAATCATATGATCTATATATTGAACATTAAAATAACTAATCCACGCGAAAGAGCAAAATCAAGCTGATGTGATTTGGTGGTCGACCGGTAGTTTAACTAACGGCCGTTTAGTGTGCCAGTATTGACACTATTAACTGTCTTCAGCTTGGGTTTTAAATTTAACTTTAAACGTGTAAGAACTTTTTTGGTTATTCATATTTCTTGATATGATACTTCTTATTGTGCACGCGTATGTGAAAAGTGATCCGCGTTCCACAATATAATAGCTTAAAAAGTTACAGCTTAAATCTTATGATCAACGAATTCAGAGTGATGTATGCATATATAAGTAGGCAGATAACCCGAGATCTTATGTTCTAAGAAGGGTTTTTTGCCGAAAAATGAATCAATAATTCAGTTTTTTGCATTTTCGGGTATCAACTAACTTTTTTCTTTAAAAATGAACCTCTAATTTAAAATCGATCATTTTTGTGTATATGCTAACATTTGAAACGGTCGCCGATGATTATACAGCTGATGATTTTTTCTTAAAGATGTATTTTGAATCGATCATAAGCGTTTGAATTGCTATATAATCCTTGACGACCGTTTCAAATGTTAGCATATACACGAATATGAAAATTTAAATTAGTGGTTCAATTTTCGGTAAAAAAATTAATTGATACCTGAAAATGCAAAAAACTGAACTATTGATTCATTTTTGGAGGAAAAAACCCTTCTAAGAATCTAAGGTAGTCTCGAGTTTTTTACATCATTTTCATGGAGAATTATTAATCCTGATTAGTTATTGACTTCAAAGTCATGGAAACTTTTACTGAGTCCAACACTCTAAAAGTCTATGCTCAATGATTAAGCATTCTTAGCGTTTGTCATTTGTATAAGGTATGATAAGGACCTTGCCTTACAAACAGCTAGAACTCGTCGTTGTCATCATTGACAATGTATTTCATCACATAGTCAACTTCTTCCCTAAAATAAATAAATAATGAACAGCTCAAGAATAAGATAAAATTATTATGGTTAGATTTCTTTAACTTCATTCGCATTCGCCCCATCAAACTTTAAGTAGATATTGGCTGGAAACTTCCATTTGGTCACAAAATTCATTGCATATAAAGAAGGGTTAAGTGATGTAAAAAACTATTGATTCAAAATCTATCGTGTGTATTGAACTTCCAAAGCTTCTATTTTGTGTATCCAATTTTTAACTACTGCTATTTCAATGTAATTTGATTAGCATGTCATCTATGGGTGTGTTTGGCAACAACGGGCTGGAGCCGGTACTTGGGCTCTAATTCGAAAGCCGCTTCAAAAGGCTTCTTGTTTAAGGGCTTCTGCGGACTTATTTTTTCAAGAATCCCATTTTTTTGCGTTGCCACACAAGGCTTATGGGCTGGGACTTACTAAAAATAGAAGCTCAAGCCCCTAGAAGCCTTCTTCCAAACACACCCTATATAAGCTACCACGTGACATCCATACACATTGTCACCTCAGGAAAAGTACATACAAATAGCAATAATCGGAAGTCGGATATACACAATGAAAGTTTTGGAAGTCTGATACACACAATAGACTCGGTCATAGTTTGTTACATTATAGGACACTTAACCTTATAAAGAAACATGATCTGTCTGGACAATTCACACTCTTCCTCTTCTTCCCAGTCATAAAATCTTCTGTATTTCAGGCCTGTCCTGCTATATGGCTTGAATTACAATTACTTATTTTTAGGCTTCTCAAGAATGTTTCTGCGTTGTTTATAAATAAACACCCAAACTTCCTGTGCCTACCTTAAAAGTTTATCACTTATTGATCATCATTCTTTAATTTCCCTTAGAGAAACATATTTATGGGTTCAAACTTACTATCTGCATATGTTCAACTTTTGAACCAACTGGAGTCTTACAACAATGTTCCAAAAGATTTGATACGTTTCTTGAGAACTTACAAGCTTATAGTATTCCGATCATACCAGCAAAATAGTTTCAGCAAACCTATGCCATGGATCGGGATCTATATCGCGTTAGCATCTTTGTTCTGTACTCTTGCAATGGTAGCTGATCTATTGCATGGACTACGAAACAAAAAACCATGGTTTCCATGTAAGTTTTTCACTCCAAATGCCGCTTCACTCACTGTGATAGCGGTTGCAATGAAGCTACCCTTGGAGCTAAATAACTCAATGCCAGGTGACGTTGACCAAGCTACAAAGCTCGGAAGCATGGCTTTCATGTGCACCATGATGGCTAATTTATTGCCGTCTCTAGCAACTATGGGATTCAAGGAACTTGTCACCAATATCATAGCTTTGGGTGTCCTTGTAATCACCTTGGTTGTGAATGTTTGCATTCAAATAAAAACAGGTGTTTTCTCGTTTTACAATGAAGAACAATTCATGGAGGTTGTTGCTTATGACAAAGATTTGTCATCCTACATGTCTGTACATGGGAATAGCTTAATAGCAACCATTTATATGGTTATGTTACTCATGTTGCTGATAATACATACAAGCTCATCTATAGCCATTCTAAAGTCCAAACAGATACTAGAATCAAAATACCAAACGTCCCTTGAAAACGACCAAAAGCTCCACGAACCAGGAAGGTTAACGGTTGAAAAAATTAAGCAGCGTGTGAGGAATTACTGGATCATGGCAGAAACTGGTAGCCCTCAATTTACAATAACTTGCTGTGCTACAAGCTCTGCTTCTGGTATGATATGTGCTTTAACAACTGTCTTGCACTTTTTCACAGCATTTTCAACTGTTGGATCACTAACAGACTATAAGTCGGATTATAAGCGGACGATGGTTGTGATTTTCTTGATACAGTTTCTTGGAATTGTACTTGGCTCAATTGCCCCATTTTCTAGATGCTTTGCAGTTTTAAGCTTTAAACTATCCATAAAATGGATTTTGCACCATTTGAGGGTCTTCAAAGTAGAGAACTACTGGATGCAGAAGTTATCCGACTGGAAACAAAGTAGTATACCGTTTCCATTTCGTAGCCGCAAACTCAAGATTGTGATGCACAATCTGAAAATCGTAATCCTCAACATTTTTATAGGATTTCAGATTATAACTGTGGTTGTATGTAAGATGATAGGGCTGATCCCAATTTTCTTTGTGATCTCCATTTTGTATTACTTACGTTGGTGGACATGGTTAAAAGCAATGTTCAGTGCCTCAGGTATTGTGGCGGTTAATAAGCCTGACGAACATGAAAATGGTAACGATCGTGAACAATATGTTTTGCAGCTTCAAGATGATATAGAGCTTGCTGAGAGAACACTTAAAGGAATTTCAAAATCTATGAATCAGTTGATCCGAAAGGCCGAAAAGCAACAACCTTCCAACCTTATGAAGCTAGTGGAAAGATCCACAACTTTTGAAGGAGTTGATAAGTTTGACAACCGTCATGTTCCTCTGATACTTTTAGAAGAACCGCTCAACTGTTGGAGTTTGCCACTGGTAACGTTGATGAGCATTGCACTCTCACTTCCTAACATTCAAAACAACGTACTTAATAGCTTGCTAAGTGGTGTGAGTGAAGGTATTACGTACGTCACGATTGTGGAGGAAAGCCTTAATGCTACGAATGACTATGTCACCATTCGTAAGGCGGCTAAAACATTGTGGCTTGAGGTTGAAGTGTACAACAAATGGTTAGGAAACAAGCTAATAAACGCTTCTCCTCAAACGATTACAGCAGTACATATTCTTGAAAGGTTCAGGGATACAGCGAAAACTATGGTGACTGAGATGGAAGGTGCCGATTTATTAGGCCAAAATGATAATTCTATCTCTAGGTCTATTTGTGCTAATTCCATGTATCGTATCAGTCAAACAGTTCTGCTTTCCTACCAAGACAACATTGATGAGGTTAGCCAAGAGGAACTATTTGTGCAATTATTGTCGATGATTTCTGACATATTGGCTGCTTGTCTCACCAACTTGCCCCAAGTCATAGCAATGAAATGTCACACAAATGAGATAGAGAAAAGGGAAGCGAGTGTCCACGCTGCAACCCAACTGCTCGGTGAGACTATGCACATACTCAACATACTCGATAATCGTGAACTTCCGAACATGTATCCAGATGATATGGCGTTTATTGACAAATGGCGTGATTATCTGAAAGATCCTTTTCCTTAAAACAATCTATGTAATTCAAGTAGTAATGCAAGTTCTTACAGATTATATTTATCACCAGTTCTGCTAATACACTAGTAGATAATGTCATTGTTAATTTTTAAATGTTACACATATGTTTAGAGTATGACAGAGATGAAAGATGCATCATTAATTTGAGAAATCAATGTGAATTTATATTACAATTTATCAACCATATAAACTGTATTTTGAACATTTAAAACAATCGATCCATACATCATGGATCCACAAATTTATGTCTTTCTTTCTATAGTGTATAGTAGATCAAATATTGATACAACTAATAAGTAGTATATGTATAAGTATAATTCTTGTGCTCCAAATCAACTTCGATAAAGCTACGTATACCTCTACGATCGCACCGATAGAACCTTAACTTGATCAATCACCGGGCCACAAAGAGATACGGTATCATCAACTCGAGTATGGTAATACGAGCTGTAGAAGCTTAATCTAGTTCTAGTTGATATCGCTTTGAATTCCATACTAACCATCTTCCATTTCCCCTTTGCTTCCGATTTAAATGGTGCTTTTAGTGTATCTCTTCCCGCAAATGCCTCAACCATCATGTCTCCATGGCACGCGTTCTTCGCGTCTCCGATGGCAAATGTTAGTTTGTACAGTCTGTTTGGTATAGTTCGGATGATTTGTGCGACGGCACTTTCTCTTCCTGCAATTAGCTCAATGGCTGCTAGACCACTTGGGACATTGAAATACTTAGAATCAATGAGTTTAACTGCTTTCATAGACTCGATGATCCACCCGGGGAGAGGCGATGTCACGTCTTGTTGTCGAGGAGGAAGGAGAACGCCATTCGTGGAGTTCGATAACCCATACGGGCCTTCCTCGAATCCTCCATTTTTCACCAAATTTACTGCAACAAAATAAGTGTTTAGGTCAACAACTAGATTTTGACTCATTTCGCTCAAATTGAAGTTTTTGAATCAGATATAATGTTAAAAAAGAGTTAATTACGTTTAGTAGCTCTGGGAGGTTGGAGCTCTTTAACAGCAACAACATCGATGATCGGGCCACAATTTGGATCTTCGTGTACCGCGGGATTACTAAAGGTTAACCTCACACTACTAGAATTCGCTTTGAATCCATAAGCATACACATCGCCTCCGTCAGCGCAGTACAGAGTTTGCAGGGGAAGATCACCAGAATGTGGTGGCACTGACACTCTCAAAAACTGCTGTTGAGCACAAGTTCTCGAAGCACCAAACGTTACAGCATACAGAGATCCAACCTTTGTAGCAATAGTTTGAGAGATTGTAGCTGCGTTCCCAAGTTTGACGGCATGTACACCATTTGCTACTGGGAAGTACATCCCCCCGGGCTGAGGTCCGCCGTGGATGTACTCTACTAGGCCGCTGATCTCCCATTTGGGTAACGCGGTTTTGCGAAGCAGGACGGTTTGTTTAATGTCTGTCGCCCTTGGTGGTTCTTCAAAGTTTCCGTTTGGTAACAAACCTGTAACAGGTTACATGTTTTACTAATTATGTGCATTCAAACTCCTAATAAAATTGGCATTGTATGTATTCAAATTTTGAAAACGTCTATCATATACACTTTAACTTGCAATGCATAGAACATGCTATTATGTGTATGAAGCTTAAAAAAAAGGGTTTATTTGATGCAACCGAAAAAATACAATACGAAATTTCGTCCAAGCAACGGTAGCCTAGTGGTGAGGGATATGCAACATAAAAGCGGAGGTTACGTGTTCAAATCTCGTAGGTTACTCAATTTAGCTCTCTTATGCTGATCGTGGGACCGATTGATGAGAAACCACTAGAGGGTCGGTTTACCTTTTTTTAATAGGAAATAAATAAAAAATTTCTACATTTTGGTAATATTTGTACTAATTAAAGTTGTGTTAGCGTGTGATTAATTACGGAAGTGAAACATTACCTTGTAAAGGATTTGTAGCAGCAAGAACACAAGTGGAAACCAAGGTAATTGCAAGTAGAATAACAACAAATTTATCCATTCTTCTTTTTTACGGTACCAAGAAATTAAAAGTGATAAATAAGTGGGATTTGATTGATGAAAATAATGGGTTTAATGTTGGAATTTATATGAAAAAAAGAGGAAGCTCGTTTGATGGTTCGTAAAAACATATGCGATGGCCACGTGGGATGTTGGAATTGGCGGTGAGAAAATGACATTATTTTCCTTAAAAACTAATTATGCACGATCTATCCTACTAATGGAATACTGTATAATATATTTATATGTAAAATATGGTAGACCGTATATATATTTTGAATGATATATTAGATCAACAAGTGTACTTTTGATATTTAGAATTGGGTGACGTTCAGATGAGACTAAAATTTTGTGTGACACTAAGAGAACCAATGATATCATGCCACATGTATAAAGAGAATGTTCCATACTACAAAACCTATTTACCCCAAACATCAATTATCTCACAAACGACAAATCGAAAAATCATGAAACTTGCACCATAATTTTCAGCGTTTTATCCTCTTCGATTTGCCGTCCCTCAAGGCATACTTCCGACGAATTTTTTTTTTCTTCATTTTTTTGGTGGGTTTCATATGTTACTAACACATGTGTTAGAGTGTTGCGTTTAGGGTTTAGGGTTTGGGGTTTAGGGGTTAGGGTTTAGGGTTTGGGTTTTGGGGTTTCTCCCCGAAACCCCAAAACCCAAACCCTAAACCCCAAACCCTAAACCCTAAACATTTTATAAAACTTTAAACCCTAAATCATACTAAACCCTAAACCCTAATAAACCCTAAACCCTACTAAAACATAAGATCTAAACCTTAAACCATAGACCCAGCTAAATCCTAACCCTAACCCTAAACCCTAACCATGACCGTAAATAAAATGTACAATCAATCACTAACACATGTGTTACTAATTTATAAAACCCACCAAAAAACCAAAAATTTTTTTTTTTATCGAAAGTATGCCTTGAGGGACGGCAAATCGAAGAGGATAAAACGCTGAAAAATATGGTGCAAGTTTCATGATTTTTCGATTTGTCGTTTGTGAGATAATTAATGTTTGGGGTAAATGGGTTTTGTAGTATGAAACATTCTCTTTGTACATGTGATATGATATTATTGGTTCCCTTAGTCTCACTCAAAAATCATGGACTCATTTGAACCTTACTCATTTAGAAATTTGGGTTTCACATGGATTCACATTAATATGTGCTTGGCGTTTGTGTAATTGTATGTATCAAGGTTGGGTGGAGTTAATTATTTTTGTTGTTATAAAGTTCAAGAAAACGATTGGGATTTACTTGAGAAATTGTCATGTGTGCAAGAATGTAATCGGGTCTAGTCGAGTTAGTGTCAGTTCCAGATTGACATGATAAAAACTCGAGCTCAATTGACCTTATGTTTTCAAGCTTAAGCTTGACTCGATAAATTAACTGACACTTAATTTCAAGTACATCTCGATTATCATTGTATTAAGATATTAATAGTAGATTATATAGTATTAATAATAGTCTATTTGATATTTTTAAGTTTAACCCGAGTCAATTTGTTACATTCATTCTCAACTCAAACTAATTTTAAAATTATATGAAAGTATGATAACTAAATTAAATAGGGTGATGACAAATCCACCCAAGTTTGTGATAAATTCACCATTAGTGTGTAGTACTAGTTTGCACAGTACAAGCTTATGATACATAAATATGGTAGATCTATCAAAAAATTTGGTGAAAATATCACCACCTTATTAAATATACATAATTATAAAGGGTAAAATTGTAAAATGTCACAAGCTCGATTTTCGATAAGCCGAGTATTTTTATACTCGTGCTTGAGTCGGAAGTTTAATCGAGCAGCTCACGCTTGAGCTCAACTTGACTTGTATCAAGTCGATTTCAAGTAGGTTGCGTATTGACTTGACTCGATTACACTCTCCGTGCAACTTATGTTAACACGGTGTTCAATGGTCTAATGTAAGAGTTTTGCCATCCTTCAAATTATAAATGTGGAACCCTTTATTCCATAGGTTTTGGAAGACGGCGTGTGGACTTCTCCTACCGAATTACATCTGGCTTGATTCATTGACTTTATTTTGGTAACATGCCAAGATTTGAAAAAATATTGGAAAAAAATGTAACATGGCGGGATTTAATGGGACAAATCTACATATTTAATCCAAATAAACATTTCAATTATCCATTAAGGAGGTTCGGTAAATACAAGTAGAATTTGCAAACTCTTTAATTTTTTATTGTTCACGCAACTAGTTTGGTATGTTTCATTTTGTGTGTAGTGATTAAAATATAAGTAACTATTATGTAATTAAAAAAACTGACTTACCGGTTAGGTTGAAACACAAAGAGAGAATTAAAGTATTATAAAATGTTCTATTAAAATACACAACTTGACAAAAACATAAATATTCTTTTGTTAGTTTTGGATAACTTAAGTTTAATAAATTGTTCATTTGTAGTGATCAAGTGATTGATGACCTATTAGTAACCGGGAACATTTTCATGCTTGCTTCATGTAATGAAATGTATGTGTTGAATTTGAAGGATTTATAAGAAATAAATGATTCTGATGTTGTTTTTGGAGTTAGGATGATAAACAGATGAAGGTGAAACCAGTCAAACCACAAAGAAAAAGAAAAACGAATTAAAAAGTTTCAGAAGTGATTTACCCAATTAAAAATGCCCAGCTTGGATTTAAACTGGTGAAACCGGATAGTGTATAATTTCAGGTTTTTCAAGTTAGTTCATGATTTTTTGTTAAATCTCAAACTTTAGTATTTCAAGTGAATATTTTTAAGTACTTTAGTGCTCTTTGTGTATATTAGCCCTAAACGGTGCATAAATAACTTTTTTCACAAAGAGTGGGATTCATTTTGGTTAAATACACATGATGATTGTTACTTACATTTCGAAGCACTTAATCTTTTCAGTTTTTAATTAAACAATAGTCTTACTCATTACCCAAACTACACTATTCATCCATTTCGCCACATCTACAACTAGCTATCGGTAACATGTTCTTCTAGTCATGTATTCAGCGATGAATGGTCCTGATTGTAATCTATAAGCAATAGATTCTTATTTCGCAACAAAAATTTTTTTTTTAAAAATGAAGAAATCAAAGATAACATGACTGATTATACACAGATTTGAACATCAAGTCACAACTCACAAGTTTGATGACTTTCAATACTTCACTAAAAAACCATGATTTAAAAGAATGGTACATGTCTATGCTAATTTCCAGGTTAAAAGGAAATCCAATCAATCTACAGCTTTTAAATTTTGACAATATTGGTAAAATATTACAACATGCTTTCTGTCACTATATCCATGTGTAATAATGTAGTCGATATTTCTCGTGGTTTGGTCCTTAGAAGATTCTCAGAATATCATTGCCGGCTTTCTTCTAGTATACCAACCAGGCACTTTTCCAGCATGAACTCTGCATTCACCCAAGCATGGTATTTATCTAACAAACACTTTTAAGGAAGTCAACCTTTGATTTTTGAATAAAGCCCAATAAGGCACAATCGCAGATAGTTGTAATGTTGTATGATGCAAGTGTAGCAAAGATAATCAGTATCCCTAAGGTTATTAGCATTTTTCCTAGCTGTACACTCCAGTAATATCGCCAAAAGCTAAGGGAATTCTAACCTATGACATGAGGTAGCAAGATGGGTGGGTCAGAAACAGGTCATTTTGGTTAGGGCCGAAATGAGAGTTTAGCTTACCCACAAAGACATTTTTTTGTTCAATAGTAACTTATAACTGATGCATTAATTACGATTACAATAATAATATATATCTTTGAACAAAATGATTTAAGAGGTTGCACACATTAAAGCTGGATTTGGGAAAATTTCAACCTACTTGACTCATTCCCTTTTCAACTCAATATCTGCATTCAACCTATCAGACCTATTTAAGATAACAGGCAACCTCTAGGTCAAAACTGCCACCTCTATCTGAGGCATGCCAAATACTATTTTTAAGATATAATGCTTGATGGTCTGAAAACTATAGTAAAAGGATACTGAATAGAGCTGTACAATCTTTTCCAACTCCCTTCATTAACATATCAGCACCTGAAAGAAAATTAGAAAACTGTTAAAGATCAACAACCCAAAAATATAAAATAAAATCACTGTTGTTATTACTGCTGTATTGTGAGCTCAGTAGCACATGCACTGCTTGTACACAACTTATCCTAATGAAAGGCCATCCAATTTTATGATTTAGAAAATTCCTCGATGGAAATATTTTTAGAGTAGCTCCTATCCACCTATGTATGTAAGAAAATTTTGTGTAAAAAATTGATTCCCATACTTATAGATGCCATCTATTTATGTTTTTGCATGTTCACAAAAGTGACAAAACGTAAATAATTTTTCCGACAATTATAACAGTGTAGTTTCTCCTGATTTATATATGTCCGCACTAATAAATGCAAACAACATAAGCGTCAAGATCTTGATCTTCTATTACACATTTTCCATGACTTGAAACCTTTGACCTTCCATCGAGGTCATTTTAACAAATTTAAAATGTACCAGTAAGTATCTTTCAGTTCTTAGAAATTACAAGTCAGCGAAAATCAAAACATGTATATAGAGGATTACAAAGCCCCTGATAACTCACAGCTTGCATATGATGAAAGTAATAAGTTGATTGTACCTCCGGGATGAAATTTCATGTATGGTGTGATGTTGTAAACACGGCCTTTAAGAACTGTCCACATTGACTCTTCTGTATTGTGTTGTTTAACTTCACTTAAAGGTATAAGCCTCTTGTTTGATTGTCCCTTCAATCCTAATAACATAATTTTCACCAAAATTCAGAAAATGCAAACATTTCTTTTTTGGAGAAGTTTGTGTCAAGTAGAATTTACATAAACTACTTATATGTCAAAAAGAAAAGATCGAAACACACGTCCTTACAGAGTTACAGGTGTGAGTTGTAGCTTTGGAACTGCAAAACTGTATGCAATCTAGTTATAAATTGTTCAATTTGAGTAGTATTTTCTAGTTTCACATCCAAACAGTCATTTTCTAGTATTACTTTTCTGTATTACATATCATATATATTATTTGATCATGATCAAGATCAAGTAAAGATTCATTATGTTAGTATTTTATATTCTCATGTGAATCGCCCAAAAGAATTCCTTTGAACTATATTTTGAAGTGACCTCCTTTGAATAAAGCCATCCTTCTAAATAAAGTGCGTAGTCATTGAACTCAAAGATTTATAAGTGAACTCGTTTTTATTGGCTGGACGGAGTGCACCCAAATAAGCTCATACAAAATGGTTTATGTAAAATGTTACATCACAAAGTAAGATAAAAGTGATCAACCTTTTAAACTATCGTACTTGTTCTTTTCTTCATTTTGGAAACCAGATATTTTCTTTTATGAAGAGACAAAATAAGTTCTATAGTTTGAAAGAACAAGCGAATTCGAATTAGTTAGTAGATATATAAATGCATATAAACAGAGCAAAACATAGCACTTGACACCTCTGATGCACGGAAACTCCTATAGGGGTGCCGTACCCGTATCCGATACTTCTGGGAAACCGATACTTCTGAGAAACGCCTAGAAACGTTTCAGATACCAGGGAAACGTTTCCATAGAAGTTTCCATGGAGTTTCGGAAAAGTTTCCGACAAGTTTCGGTCAAGTTTCTATTGTTTTAGGGTTTTCATGGGCTATTTAATGGGCATTATGCATATATCCGAGCGACTCTTCAAGTCCGTATCTGTTCTTCTTCTGATCAGTCAATCACCACACCAATTCACCATTCCATTCCAAATCGCATACGGCATACTCATTTACATAACCATTTGATTATTGATAATTAATTGCCTTTGAAAGATTTAGTATTTTTGGATTTTACACTTAACATCAATATATATGTATATTATGTTTGCCGTATCTATGCCGTTTCCGTATCTTGAAATTTGAGTTTTTCCGTTTCCCGTATCCGTTTCCCGGAGCCGTATCCGTTTCCGTGCAACCTTGCTTGACACTTCTGATTCAAAAAGCTTAACCTTGCATACTGTAAGCTAAAGCTTTCTTATTGTTTTTGTTTTATTGCATTTTTCACAAGAATGACGATTAATTTATGCAACAGAGTCAATTACGGATTCAGAAATCAACACGCAATTTCCACAAAATTCCTACATTTTAGATGTGATATGAAGCAATTGGCGTACCTGCAAGATCAGGATGTGTGCGAGTAAGCTTGAGCCAATCAACTTGGCTATAACCAATTTGGTAAGGAACCTTAGCCCGAGATATTGGCTTCTTCACACCAGTTTTGGGGCCCTGCGACGTACTAACCGAACTTCCAACATCTAACGCTGACTTTTTGGGAGGTTCGGTTGACTTTTTTTGTGATGATGCATCAATAACCTTAAAAGTTAATGATCCAACTTTTTCCTGCTTTTCCAATCCAGCATTACTTCTTAAATTTTCACCCCAAATAGTACCACAACTCTTCTTGTCATCTTTTATATTCATACTGCTAACATCTGGAAAACCTTTTGGTTCAATATTGTTCTGGTCACTAACCTAAATAGTAATAATAATCGATATGAATGAATCCTTTAAGATTTTATATATAAGGACTGACCCGAAGTTTACAGCTAAATAGACAATTTGCAGATAACTTACCTGACAAAAGGTAAACTCGTCATTGTTATTTGTCTCATCCATTATGGTGCCCCAAGAAAAGTTGAATCAGATTGGTCACTACAGTGTTTCTCTATCTACAATCCGAGTTGTCTGGAAAAAAATTAGATGGAAACGTCATCAACTACACAATATAAGTAAAAGGTATGGATGATGCACTTATACCCCTAAAACCAAGACTAGGAAATAATTTTTTTGGAAAGCATTTGCTTACACAAACATATATGTAACATCTTCCAAATGAGTTTCTATATCAAGTCAGACATAAACTTGAGGCAAACAATTGCTCATGTTATATGCTTCAACAGACATATGAAACAAGTAGATAATGCAATTTGATGAACAACAACAAAGATCAAACTTAAGTTAGGGTACAATGATTGAAGAAGATGCTTGTCACTCTTCCAGCAAGCAGTTTAAATAAGCTTTACATTCTCATAATATTTCTCAATCTGTAAGTTAGAGTCTAGGTATTCCAAAAGCCTATGTAATCTATTCATAGGAATGAGAATCATGTTTCATTGACTAAGAAATTATCATAGTCATCAAACCGAAACTCACGAGTGGTCCAATAGAAGAAAACAATGAACTAATGCAAACTTGGCAAAGAGAAGTTGTCCTAGAGGATCAAGATAACCGGAAAAAGGTAATCATATTAGAAAAACTAAGTTCTACAACTTATCGCCGTTCGATCAAAAGTAATTACTGTAATCATGCAATATCGGTCTCAGCTTAGTGCTTAGTACTTAGATTCGTTTACCGAACCTAAACATATACTCTTTCTGACCTAAACATTAAACGAAAAATCTTGATACAGCAAAATGAAGAAATGTTTCAACATGACAAAACTTTATTTATGATTATCGATTCACATGAAAAAAAGGGCATATTACACAGGCCCTTGTAATTTGTTAATGAAGCTTAAATAGTCAACTTAGAGCATCAAACTAACATGAATATATAGCAATTATATCACATACACTTGTAAACCTAACTAAGATGACATAAAAAGAAACCGTAAAGGGCTGTCTACTTTTTTTTTATTAAGTCCTAGATGGCAGAATGGGAATCGAATGACTATATGCAATAATTTTATACCGACTAAAGAGTCTGAATGATAAAAATAACTATTTTACCCTAGTCTAAATAATTTCCTATATAACCAAAGGAAAGGAGGAGGCTTTCTATAAAACATGAATTCCAGTTTTTATAATTGCACAACGCATTATGCTAAAACTAAAAAGTTGTCATAATCAACCAGAACTCTCGATTGATATGTTTACAATTTTCAGATCCGAAACAGGAAATGAAAATATCAGAGACATATAAACATTACGACTGTGCAGCAGCAGCTACCGACGGTGGCGATGAATTTTATTATTATTTCGAACATACTGTATATATTATTATTATTGTTAATATCAATAAATAAATGGCGATTTATCGATAAAAATAAAAAATAAATAAAATAGAAAATGGAGGAGGTACCTGATTGGAAGTAGAGAAATCAAAGAAGACGACGATGAATTTTATTATTAGCAGGCTTTCAACAAATGCGGAAATTGAATCGAATATAAATATATTCTATTTATATGCCCTTGAGTTTTATTCAATGCTTGAAATTGACCCCAATACTTTAAAAATTACACATTGCGATCCTTAGACTTATTTACGTATTTCATATTTTACCCTTGACTTGCATCCATGTAAAAAGTTGGTAATTGATCCGTTTGTTGATTATATGACATGAAATGTTTCATTGATATACTATATATCTTTAACCTAATATGTCTTACATGTCTCATCCTAGCCTTCGTAATGTTGACTCTAGTTTTGTGGGGTCAAGGTCATCACGCATTGGATCAAAGCCAGCCTCTTTGTAATTGTACCGAACGTGTGGGTACTATTAAACTAAACGGAGTGAACGATCAAATGATAAAGTATCAACATTTTTATAGTGCAATTGTTTGTCACAATCCAATTCTACTTTTGGCAGTTTGACATCGGTCATGACGTGCATAAACAACAGCGAATATCAAATAGCAAGAGAAAAGGTACATGGCTATGTTCTTATGCTATCTCCAAGTACTCAACCGTGTTGCAGGAGTGATCATATGACTTCACAAAGGTAAATCTATGTCAAGCATAAAGTATATCCCAAGTCGTTAATGTCGCATTTGTCTTACTAAAAGTGTAATAATGGATGCAAGTGAGTTTAATCATTGTTTGGTGCATGCTCATTATTATATGCAATGATGCTAATTGTCATGTTCCATAATCCAGATGCATTATGGAAATTTAGTTCTAATTTTGTTACTTTTTATATTTTACTTAGTTATTACTCGCCCCGTCTCATTTGAAATGTCTACAAAACTATTTTGAGATGTGGCATTATAAGTGTCTACTTTGATATTTAATCAATAAAAATGACTTTAATTGGTAGATTTAATATTTAATTGGTGAAATGTGTGGTTAATGGAGAATCCTAAAACTATGTGCAAAGTCAAAGTGGACATTTTAAATGGAGCAGAGGTTGTATCTATTTTTGCATACATATATTTAAAATGCGAAATAATTAAGGGATTAGTGTTTTGAAAAGCAGCAAATTTGAACACAATTTCAATTGTGTCTAACTAACTATTTTTTGTTGCATTATATGTATCCAACTTTCAAAAAGTACATTTTTATGTATTTTGCTAATATATCGTTTGTTTAAGGTGCCACGTGACATCCTATAAATTGACATATCATCAATAGTACTACATAATACATTAAAATACATAAAATCAAGGTATCTATGTAACCGTTTTTGTAAAAGTATAAATATAAATAGATAAAATCAACTCCAAGATTAAAATATCGAAACCGAACTCACAATTTCAACATTTGAAACAAATAAAACAATACAGTTATAATCGATCTTAACTTATTTATGTTATTATGACAGTATTACTATATTAGTAGTAGCCGTGAACAAAATCAGTTTTTGGACCGATCCGACCTGGAAACCCGAACCGGTTTTTTGGTCAAAGTCAAAAAACCAATTCCTTCATAACTCGACCCGAACCCGACCCGGTTTTGGGTGAGGGAAAACCCAACCCTATAGTACCTGGTTTGTACCGGGTAGGAACCGGTTCGGGTCCAATACCCGATTCCAAACCGGGTACGGTGTACCCACCGGGTATCAGTAGTTCTAGCCGGGTACAGAGGCTTGAATCACTTCTGTTACCAATCTCCATAGAGTACCCGCGGGGTATCCATAGTCCCAGCTGGGTACAAATGCTATGATCCAACATATTTGACCATTTCGCACTAAAATTTGTACCTAAATCCAAATGGTTGGTGCATATGACGCATTTGACGAACCAACAAAATCGTTAATTGAGGAACTTTGAGTTGCCATTTTGAGAGCGTTTTTAGAGGATGAGAGTAATGTTTTGAGAGTTTCGTATGTAAATGGTAAGCGTTTTGAGTGTTTTTTCACTAAGTGAGTTTGAGTGTTGTAACTAACCCAAACTCAAGGTCTCTATTTATATTAGTTTTAGGATGGCAAATGTCGCACCCCCAAATTTACTGTGCGGAAGCGAATCGGGTCGAGGCGCGACTAATCAAATATCACAAGCACATAAGATAAAGTTAACGACTCTATATGCGTCGTTTACTGCTTACATTGATATAATAAAAGTTTACAATGTAATAATGTTTATAAAAGCTCGTAATTAATGTTTAGAGATTCTAAGGCATATCTAGTTTATAAAATGTAGAAATGCAGGGGAATCTCCTGGTGTCTGTATGCAACTCGAGCTAATAATCCTGAGCAGATCTACTACTGCTGAGTACCTGAGAATACATACTAAAATGTCAGCTAAAAGCTGGTGAGCTCACAGGTTTGTATAGATAAACATGATGTGTGAACCATGAGATTTAATATGATGATTTGCAATAAAGCAAATAAAATAGATGTATATCACTGCCATGAGCCCATAGTTTGAGCTTAACTGAGGTGTCAGGATCACAACCAAGTGCCTGAGCGAGGGTGCCTCCCTGCGAGTGCCTAATCTACACTCGTATGAACAAATGCTAATGCGTCCGTTTGACCAGTTAGTGCGTGCTAACCCGGACGGGGATTGTCAATCCCATATGGTACCATACACTAACAATCGCGCTAAATCCATATAAACAAACTATGTAGTGGAGGGCTTTAAATGATTAGCAAAACAACTCATGCAGTATATATCGAGGTTTAGTACTCATGTCCACATGTAAAACAAAAAGAGTATGTATTCCCACCCCTGGGTTAAAAACAGTAAAATGAGGGGCTATGAGACTCACCTGAGTCTGGTGTGTTGCTATCAAGCAAGTATGTTGTTGCACAAGGTGATGTTGTCCGAAGACGGTAACCTGTCGGGCGTTTAAAACGCGCAAGGTTATAAGTATATGTAGACGTCTCAAAAGACCGTCCATGCTAGTTGTTCATCCAACTAGTAATGTCCAAATAATTTGGTTGTTTGATTGATTAGTTTGAGTTTTAAAAATATGTACGGCCCGTTGGTGAGTTTTGTAATAATGATTATCAAAGCATTATTATTATGTTTATCTCATTGTACACTTACAAAAGTATATGTGTCATATGTTTCCCAGTTATTTCGAATATTGTATTGACGTTAAATCAAGTATATTGTTTTGTTTGAAAAGTCGGTCATGCAAATTAGTGTTGAACACTATTTATGAGACAATAGTGATTATCGGAAATCACTATTCATGATACAATAGCATTGTCGGGAATTACTATTCATGAGACAATAGCATTGTCCAAAGATAGCGTTTTTGAGAATGCATATGCGACAATGTGATTTCATGCGATAATGAGGTTTGCGACAATGGTGATTACGACAATGCTGTTTTATACGACAATAGGGCAATGCGACAATAGGATTTTCGGAACACTGTTCATGCGACAATGAATTCACGGATCACGGTTCATGCGACAATGGCATTGTCGCATAGGATTTCAAAGGGGTATTGTCGCATTAATAAGTTTTCGTTTTCGTCTAAGTGTTCATCTTCATTGACTTGGTCAAACGTGTTTCGTTTGACCCGAAACTTGTAGGGAAGTCTTAAATATGTTAAATGAGATTTAGAAAATTGTCGTTATGTTTTATGGTTGACCCAAAGTGTCGGTTTTGTAAAATGACCAAAACAGTCCTTAGTATTCATTTTTCCAGATTTTGAACTCGATAAACCTCCCGATTTGGACCAATTCTAATCCGATTTATACCTAATCAAAAATCACACATATCATCATATATGTCTAGTTCATTTATGCACTTTATGGTATTTTTATATGTCCATTTACTATTTTTAACAAAAATGGGAATGAACAGTGGTCGGATTAGGTCCAACAGTGAGCTCAGTCCAAAGATTCACGTTTTTCACCATGATCCGTGAGGATCTGGTCCGAGAGCCAAAAATGAAAGTTGTATCCGGTATCTTAATGAACATTTTCCGTTTAGATGTCGAAAGTTGGTTCTTCCTAGTTTTCAAGATATAGGCGTTTTCGTGAAGGTGATTTTCTGGGCAAATTTATATGTTTTTATATATGTTTGTTAAAAATGATTTTTAGAATGATATTTGGACATATACTTGCTAGATCATCAACATAACATGTACATAAATGTGAAGCACGAAAATATAGAGAGAGAAGTATGTTCTTACTTAAGAAAATGATGATCTAGAGATGAAAACGAGAGAGTATGCTCGGTTATGCCTCTTGCTTCGTTTCCTTAGCTTTTCTTCCTCCAAAAGGTGGTGGATGATGGTGGATTATGGTGGTGGTGTGACTGATTAATGAGAGGGAAAAAGGGAGAGTATTGTGTGTGTTTTAGTGAGAGAGTATAGAGAGAGAGTGAGTGGTGCATAAATGAGAAACTAGTTAGTATGTAGGTTGTATTTAGTCAAGAACATGATCCACTTTTTATGGATCATGTCTTGACCGATTTTATTATTATAATGGGAGGTGAGATTTGCAAAAGTCTTGTCTCCCAACTAGTGGTATTATATCCGTGTTCGTTTACCCGATCGTTTAAACGTTAATTCGTAGATTAAATGTTATACGTACGCGTTCACAATGGCATTCGTATTTCGACATTTTATATTGAAGTATTACTAATACACTTGGAAAACATTTATAAAAATGTTTGGTTATGGTGTCGGTACTGATTTACGTGTTCGTGTTTTGGTTGTTTAATCGTGTGATGTTTGAATTATACGTTTTTGTTACCGTTATAATTCGCGATATAATAATTGATAAATTCCATGCAAAATAATATATTTTAAATTTATAAAATATATTTTGACATTTATTCGATTGTTGGATGCGTTTCACGCGTTTTCGGTCGTTTCCGAGCATGTTATACGCTACGAAATACTTACGTGATATTACTGAAGTAATATCTAGAATTAAATACGTTTATTAAATAATTTCAAATTATTTAATATATTGAGTTCACCAACGTCCGTATTAATGAGTCGGGATTCGCCCGATATGAAAGATGCACAATTAAATTTAATCATGTACGTGTATATATATAACAATATATATAGTGATACGTACAATTAGCCTAATCCAGAACTAATTACGTGTATTGATAGATGATTAGGAACTAATAACTAGCCCTAATTTGTCGGGTGTCACAGAAAAATGGTAAAAAAAAAAAAGCAAACAAAATCAGATATATAACGGCTAGGAGCTCAAACACAACGGCTAGTGAAAAAATCGGGTTCAAACCGGGTTTTAGAACCGGTTCGGGTACAACCCGATTTGCAGCGTCTGGGGGCGTACCCGGTTTGGTACCCGACGGGTGCTAGTAAACATAACACTCTACACATTTACTTTTTTTTTTTAATTGGAAGCGCAAACAGATTTATATTATATACAATAGATGACATGACATCATCTACCAAAATCATTATACAATTCATAAGTATTAGTGGATAATTTACAAACTATTTTAAGGTATATGGGCAATATATGTATCAAAATAATATCAGAGTTGTCATGGTCAACTACTTCCAAGCACTCCTTGCCCAGTCTCATTCTAGTCAAAACCTGCAATGAGTAAACAACGGGATTAGCACGAAGTTAAGTGAATAAACCTGTTACAAACAGTTTGACCTAGCTCAACATAATTAATTATCAACAATTAACACATAGACTCAACATCACCAAGAGGATCGGTGGTCCTTGTGGCGCCCTCAGACCGCGGTGGCCCACCAAACAACACTTATAATCACTGCAGGCCATTACAGTGATTTACCGATAACTGTTTGCTACCTTTAACTAACATAAGCTCCGTTCACAACACATGTTCACAATTCCTATATTGGTTAACCTGTAGCATCCCAGTCCAACAATTGTTGACCTCCGATACTCCAAATTACTCACAGCAGTATATATATATATATATATATATATATCACAAAGCAATCAACATTAAACACTACTATGCTTAATCTGTTGTAACTAATACGTCACAACCAACTCACACTGAAGTCCCAAGTTAATTCACCTGTTAACTTTGCTTCAACCACTCAGCTGACTAAATCACTGAGTCTTCGAATTATTTGTCAATACAATAAAACACTTATGTTAATAACTCAATTCAACTTATCTACTCACTTAATACAAGTATATATATTTATGCATACATACAAAAGCACAACAATCTTCACATTGGTTTTACCACTGTTTTAGTTCCATACCCTATTGACTCAAACTGACTTAGCCGTTCGGCTAAAAGGCTTTACCCGATCGGCTCATCTTGACCCGATCGGCTAGCTCAACTAAATTTCGAAACCTTCGTTCAAACATCAAGTTCTTTTTAAATTTTGTTCTAATTCAACCGTACGGCTAAGTTTACCCGTTCTGCTAAACGAGCCTTAACCGATCGGCTCACTTGTCATAGCCGATCGGCTATATAGTAGCTTTTCAAAAGTTTTGTTCTAACTCCAAGTTCTGTAACCATTTTACACTAAACTAGCCGTTCGTCTTAATTTACCTGTTCGGCTCATTGATCATACCCGATCGGCTCACCAAGTATAGCCGATCGGCTATGAAGCTCAAACACAGAAACCTGCACCAACTGTGTCTACTTCCTGTACAAACCCTAACTCGAATATTTCATTAACACAAGTCCAGGCTCAAGTTCTAATTATGCTATGATCATATAAACATCATGTAACACCACATAAGTCTCAATGTCAACTCCAAACACTAATTCTATACACAATCAATCATGTATCTAACCTAACTACATCAATTAAAAGCTTCAATACACTTACAAATTGCAAGGAAGAAGATGATGATATGTTGTACTGCAAGTTCCAAACTTCACAACTTATGATTATTAAAAGATTACTAACTTGATTTGAATATTAATTTCACATAATACTTCAAGATTTTAGAAAGGAATGGAAGATTACAGGAAAGAAGATGAAGTCGGGTTATACCCACTTTCATTTCTATATCACAGTATAATTATTATTCCCGTTCTAACTCTATTGTCTGGAACCTAAATACCAATTACGAGAAAAAGTATTTTATTTTACTGTGACCTATAACTATCTGAAACAGTTAATATTTTACTAGTCACAATGAATCTTTCAACCAACTTTTAAGTTATAATTCAAAACATATAAAACACAATATATAAATATAACAAGTAATATATGTAAGTAAAAGAAATTACCTAATTACCCTCAGGTCACAAAATGGGTGTTACAAATCTTCCCTCCTTAGGAAGATTTCATCCCCGAAATCTCGCTAGTCACAAATAAATGAGGGTATTGTGAGCGCATGCTCGACTCAGTCTCCCAAGTAAGGTCCATCCCCAAACTATGTTTCCATTTAACCAGAACCATCGGTATCTCTTTCTTACGTAACTTAGTCACCTTTCTATCAACTAATTCAATAGGCTCCTCGACTAATCTCTGACTAAAATCAACTCTAAGGTCCTGTAATGGAAGAATTTGAGATTGATCCTCCACATTACATTTCCTCAGATAACAAACATTAAAAGTGTCGTGAATACCCGATAACTCAGAAGGGAGATCTAAGGTGACTGTTTGATCATTAACTATCTGTCTGATTCTAAATGGACCAATATACCTTGGGGCCAATTTTCCACGTTTTCCAAATCTAATTACACCTTTCCACGGGGAAACTTTCAGATAAACTAACTCGCCCTCAGCAAAAGTAACAGGTCGACGGCGTGGATCAGCATACTGTTTATGTCTATCTCTGGCGGCTTTCAGTTTCTCTCGAGCTATAGCAACCTTATCAGCAGTAATCTGTACAATATCAGGACCAGCAAATTGCTTTTCTCCAGCCTCTAACCAACAAGTAGGCGTTCTGCAGCGACGCCCATATAACATCTCATACGGTGGCATGCCGATACTAGAATGATATGAGTTATTATAAGCAAACTCTATCAAAGGCAAGTGAGAATCCCACGAACCACCATACTCTAACACACAAGCTCGCAACATATCTTCCAGAGTCTGAATGGTACGCTCTGTCTGACCATCTGTCTGGGGATGATAAGCTGTACTGAGATTAACTCTGGTACCCAATTCTCGCTGTAAACTCTGCCAAAACCCAGAAATAAACCTGGAATCCCTGTCGGACACAATAGATAACGGAATCCCATGTCTTGAAACTATCTCATGAATATACAACTGGGCCAACCGAGTCAAAGAAGCAGTCTCACTGGTAGCCAGAAAATGAGCACTCTTGGTCAATCTGTCAACAATTACCCAAATCATATCGTTACCTTTCTGCGTTCTGGGAAGTTTAGTGACAAAATCCATAGTAATATGCTCCCATTTCCATTCAGGAATATCCAGCTGTCTTAACGAACCATATGGTTTCTGATGCTCTGCTTTAACCTGAGAACATATATGACAAGTTTCTACAACACGTGCAACATCAGTTTTCATTGTAGGCCACCAATATAAGGGTTTCAGGTCGTTATACATTTTTGTACTTCCGGGATGAATAGACAATCTAGATTTATGAGCCTCTGATAATATCAAATCTCGAAGTCCTCCAATCAATGGAACCCAAACTCGAGATTGAAAGATTTTCAAACCTCGGGAATCATCAACTAACAATTCTTTTCGTTTCAACATAATTTCAGATTTCAAATTAACATCCAATAAGGCTTCTAATTGAGCAGTTTTTAATTGAGAAATCAAATCAGAAGAAATCTCTAAACGCATAAAACATACCCGATCAGAAGATGACTTTCGGCTTAGTGCGTCTGCTACCACATTAGCTTTACCCGGGTGATATCGGATTTCACAGTCATAATCCTTAATTAACTCCAACCAACGCCTTTGTCGCATATTCAAATCTTTCTGTGTAAACATATACTGTAAACTCTTATGGTCAGTACAAATCACATATTTAATGCCGT
Source organism: Pseudognaphalium luteoalbum (assembly GCA_963422505.1). NCBI lineage: Eukaryota > Viridiplantae > Streptophyta > Magnoliopsida > Asterales > Asteraceae > Pseudognaphalium > Pseudognaphalium luteoalbum. The sequence continues at coordinate 61,302,820 of OY730198.1, read as the reverse complement.
ATAAATAGTGCCTCCAAATCTTTAATGCAAATACAACAGCTGCAAGTTCTAAATCATGCGTAGGGTAATTCTTTTCATGAGTTTTCAACTGGCGAGAAGCATAAGCAATTACCCTGTCCCTCTGCATCAAAACACATCCCAATCCAGCATGAGAGGCATCACAATAAACAATAAAATCATCAGAACCATCTGGCAGAGCTAAAACTGGGGCCTGGCATAATAACTGTCTCAAAGTCTGAAAGGCTATTTCTTGTTGATTATCCCACTGAAATCTAACATTCTTACGTGTTAATTTGGTCAACGGGCTAGCAATCTTAGAAAAGTCTTTAATGAACTTTCTGTAATAACCCGCCAATCCCAGAAAACTTTTAATTTCAGAAGGAGATTTAGGTGTATTCCAATTCATCACTGCCTCAACCTTAGACGGATCTACTTTTATCCCGTCATTACAAATAACATGCCCCAAAAATTGCACCTCCCGCAACCAGAATTCACATTTTGAAAATTTAGCATACAAATGTTCCCTCTTTAAAGTTTCTAACAAAAGTCTCAAATGATGTTCATGTTCAGACTCAGACTTTGAATAAATCAGAATATCATCAATAAACACAATCACAAACTTATCAAGAAAAGGACGACATACCCGATTCATTAAATCCATAAACACGGCAGGAGCATTAGTTAATCCAAACGGCATAACTAAGAACTCATAATGGCCATACTTGGTACGAAAAGCTGTTTTAGGAATATCTTCTTCGCGAACTCGTACCTGGTGATAACCTGATCTCAAATCAATCTTAGAAAAATAAGAAGATCCCTGCAGCTGATCAAATAACTCATCAATCCTGGGTAAATGATACTTATTCTTCACAGTTCTTTTATTCAATTCCCTGTAATCAATACACATTCGAAGAGTACTGTCTTTCTTTTTCACAAATAAAACAGGAGCACCCCAGGGAGAAGAACTAGGCCTGACAAAACCCTTATCTAACAATTCTTGAATCTGAGTCATCATTTCACGAATTTCTGAAGGTGCTAATCTGTAAGGAGACTTAGCTACAGGGGAGGAACCAGGAATCAAATCAATCTGATACTCAACTTCCCTAACAGGAGGTAAACCAGGCAACTCGTCAGGGAAAACTTCCGGGTATTCAGAAACCACCCGGACATCAGACACTGTTTTCTTTTCTAGCTTGGTATTCACAACATAGGCCAAATAAAACTCACAACCTTTAGCTAAAGATTTTCTAGCTTTCATTACTGAAATTAAAGGAATACTGCCTTTTTCCCGTTCTCCGCGAGCCAATACATATGACTTATCGGAAATTGGGATTTTTATCAACTTTTTGTGACACTCAATATGGGCTTTGTTTTGACTTAGCCAATTCATACCTAACACCACATCAAAACTGGGAATAGGTAATAGAAGAAATGAAACAGGAAAGTCATGACCTTCTATTGTAATATTAGCCCCAGTTACCGAAGTGGTAACAGGAACCATTTTGCCATTTGCTATTTCTACATCAATAGGGTTCACAATCAAAGAGGGAGTCAACTTTAATTTTTTACAGAATTTCACAGATATAAATGAACAGTTTGCTCCAGAATCGAAAAGAACACGTGCTGGTACAGAATTAACAAGAAAAGTACCCGTAATGACGTCATCAGTGACGACAGCTTCATCAACTGTCATCTGAAATGCACGACTAGCAGCTGGTGGCGGATTTTTCCGCTTTTGGCTCGAAGAAGAGGAACCACCACCCATACCCGATCCCTGTCTCTTGACCTCAGGACAATCACCAGCTCTATGACCCTCCTTATGACAATTCCAGCAAACCTGATTAGGATAAGTGCAATCTCTAGCTGAGTGTCCCAATATCCCACATTTAATGCATCTCGATGTCTGAATAGTACAAGGCCCTGTGTGTCTAGACTTGCATCTGGTACAATAAGAACTATCAGAAGTAACACCACCAAAACCAATTCTCCTACTAGGTTGTGTACCCTGCCACTTCTGCTTCCCTCGGCTCGAAGAATCACTCCGTGGCCTCTGTTGAAACTTTTCTTTATTCTGTTGTCTCTTAGCCTGAATATCACTATCTACAGAACGTGCCAAATCGTAAGCCTGGGGAAGTGTACCTGCTAGTCTCACTGTTGTACGGTACTCAGGGGGTAAAGTTTTCGCAAAACGGTCAATCTTATTTCTATCAGTTGGAACCCACTGCTGCACAAATCTCAACTTCTCAGAAAACTGTCTAATAAGCTCATCAATGGACATTTGGTGTAAATCAAGAAATTCCTGTCTAACACGTTCAAGGTTAAATTCTGAGCAATATTGCTTACAAACCTCGGCATGAAAATCTGCCCATCTAATAGTACTAAGCTGCTGTGGAGTCAACGGTGCAGTGATAGAATCCCACCATGACATAGCTTGACCCTTTAGCAACTGTACTGCATACTGTACCTTATCTTCTTCCTCGCAATGACAAGCATCAAGCTTTCTCTCAACATCCCTTAACCAGTCTAGGGTAACAGTGGGATCAGAACTCCCAGAGTAATGAGAAGGATTACTGGACATAAATGTCTTCAAAGAACAACCTTTCTTTTGCTGCTGCAACTGTGAAAATGCAGGTATCTGAAAACCAGAAGATCCAAAAACAAAAAATGGAACAGAAGTCTGAAATCCATAGCTCTGAGATTGCTGCTGAGGAATATATGGAACAGATGTAGGAATTCAAAAAGTAGATGTAATAGGTGGAGCAGTACTCTCAATATGTTGATAACCTGAAGTCTGACGCTAAGAATAATCAGTCAGCTGCCTTTGCTGCTCTAATACCTGAGCCTCTAATCGCATAATATACTCCTGATCTGTTTCCCCACCAACTGAATGAGAAGTACCCTGATTTTCTGGATGCACATCTGTCTCTGAAGCATGATTATGGGTAGGGTCTGGTTGCTCGTTCTCAGCCATTCCTATAATCACAACACATCTCACCGTTTGTTAATTGTTAGTACTAATATACTAACCATTCACAATTTCATAACTAATCCCCATAACTTGAAATGTTGACCAATACCACTGGGTTTGGGATTGAACACATTACCATTGCTCAATTCGCCCAAACCTATGCTCTGATACCAATTTATAACACTCTACACATTTACTTTTTTTTTTTTTTTAATCGGAAGCGCAAACAGATTTATATTATATACAATAGATGACATGACATCATCTACCAAAATCATTATACAATTCATAAGTATTAGTGGATAATTTACAAACTGTTTTAAGGTATATGGTCAATATATGTATCAAAATAATATCAGAGTTGTCATGGTCAACTACTTCCAAGCACTCCTTGCCCAGTCTCATTCTAGTCAAAACCTGCAAGGAGTAAACAACGGGATTAGCATGAAGCTAAGTGAATAAACCTGTTACAAACAGTTTGACCTAGCTCAACATAATTAATTATCAACAATTAACACATAGACTCAACATCACCAAGAGGATCGGTGGTCCTTGTGGCGCCCTCAGACCGCGGTGGCCCACCAAGCAACACTTATAATCACTGCAGGCCATTACAGTGATTTACCGATAACTGTTTGCTACCTTTAACCAACATAAGCTCCGTTCACAACACATGTTCACAATTCCTATATTGGTTAACCTGTAGCATCCCAGTCCAACAATTGTTGACCTCCGATACTCCAAATTACTCACAGCAGTATATATATATATATATCACAAAGCAATCAACATTAAACACTACTATGCTTAATCTGTTGTAACTAATACGTCACAACCAAATCACACTGAAGTCCCAAGTTAATTCACCTGTTAACTTTGCTTCAACCACTCAGCTGACTAAATCACTGAGTCTTCGAATTATCTGTCAAATACAATAAAACACTTATGTTAATAACTCAATTCAACTTATCTACTCACTTAATACAAGTATATATATTTATGCATACATACAAAAGCACAACAATCTTCACATTGGTTTTACCACTGTTTTAGTTCCATACCCTATTGACTCAAACTGACTTAGCCGTTCGGCTAAAAGGCTTTACCCGATCGGCTCATCTTGACCCGATCGGCTAGCTCAACTAAATTTCGAAACCTTCGTTCAAACATCAAGTTCTTTTTAAATTTTGTTCTAATTCAACCGTACGGCTAAGTTTACCCGTTCTGCTAAACGAGCCTTAACCGATCGGCTCACTTGTCATAGCCGATCGGCTATATAGTAGCTTTTCAAAAGTTTTGTTCTAACTCCAAGTTCTGTAACCATTTTACACTAAACTAGCCGTTCGTCTTAATTTACCTGTTCGGCTCATTGATCATACCCGATCGGCTCACCAAGTATAGCCGATCGGCTATGAAGCTCAAACACAGAAACCTGCACCAACTGTGTCTACTTCCTGTACAAACCCTAACTCGAATATTTCATTAACACAAGTCCAGGCTCAAGTTCTAATTATGCTATGATCATATAAACATCATGTAACACCACATAAGTCTCAATATCAACTCCAAACACTAATTCTATACACAATCAATCATGTATCTAACCTAACTACATCAATTAAAAGCTTCAATACACTTACAAATTGCAAGGAAGAAGATGATGATATGTTGTACTGCAAGTTCCAAACTTCACAACTTATGATTATTAAAAGATTACTAACTTGATTTGAATATTGATTTCACATAATACTTCAAGATTTTAGAAAGGAATGGAAGATTACAGGAAAGAAGATGAAGTCGGGTTATACCCACTTTCATTTCTATATCACAGTATAATTATTATTCCCGTTCTAACTCTATTGTCTGGAACCTAAATACCAATTGCGAGAAAAAGTATTTTATTTTACTGTGACCTATAACTATCTGAAACAGTTAATATTTTACTAGTCACAATGAATCTTTCGACCAACTTTTAAGTTATAATTCAAAACATATAAAACACAATATATAAATATAACAAGTAATATATGTAAGTAAAAGAAATTACCTAATTACCCTCAGGTCACAAAATGGGTGTTACAAATCTTCCCTCCTTAGGAAGATTTCGTCCCCGAAATCTCGCTAGTCACAAATAAATGAGGGTATTGTGAGCGCATGCTCGACTCAGTCTCCCAAGTAAGGTCCATCCCCAAACTATGTTTCCATTTAACCAGAACCATCGGTATCTCTTTCTTACGTAACTTAGTCACCTTTCTATCAACTAATTCAATAGGCTCCTCGACTAATCTCTGACTAAAATCAACTCTAAGGTCCTGTAATGGAAGAATTTGAGATTGATCCTCCACATTACATTTCCTCAGATAACAAACATTAAAAGTGTCGTGAATACCCGATAACTCAGAAGGGAGATCTAAGGTGACTGTTTGATCATTAACTATCTGTCTGATTCTAAATGGACCAATATACCTTGGGGCCAATTTTCCACGTTTTCCAAATCTAATTACACCTTTCCACGGGGAAACTTTCAGATAAACTAACTCGCCCTCAGCAAAAGTAACAGGTCGACGGCGTGGATCAGCATACTGTTTATGTCTATCTCTGGCGGCTTTCAGTTTCTCTCGAGCTATAGCAACCTTATCAGCAGTAATCTGTACAATATCAGGACCAGCAAATTGCTTTTCTCCAGCCTCTAACCAACAAGTAGGCGTTCTGCAGCGACGCCCATATAACATCTCATACGGTGGCATGCCGATACTAGAATGATATGAGTTATTATAAGCAAACTCTATCAAAGGCAAGTGAGAATCCCACGAACCACCATACTCTAACACACAAGCTCGCAACATATCTTCCAGAGTCTGAATGGTACGCTCTGTCTGACCATCTGTCTGGGGATGATAAGCTGTACTGAGATTAACTCTGGTACCCAATTCTCGCTGTAAACTCTGCCAAAACCCAGAAATAAACCTGGAATCCCTGTCGGACACAATAGATAACGGAATCCCATGTCTTGAAACTATCTCATGAATATACAACTGGGCCAACCGAGTCAAAGAAGCAGTCTCACTGGTAGCCAGAAAATGAGCACTCTTGGTCAATCTGTCAACAATTACCCAAATCATATCGTTACCTTTCTGCGTTCTGGGAAGTTTAGTGACAAAATCCATAGTAATATGCTCCCATTTCCATTCAGGAATATCCAGCTGTCTTAACGAACCATATGGTTTCTGATGCTCTGCTTTAACCTGAGAACATATATGACAAGTTTCTACAACACGTGCAACATCAGTTTTCATTGTAGGCCACCAATATAAGGGTTTCAGGTCGTTATACATTTTTGTACATCCGGGATGAATAGACAATCTAGATTTATGAGCCTCTGATAATATCAAATCTCGAAGTCCTCCAATCAATGGAACCCAAACTCGAGATTGAAAGATTTTCAAACCTCGGGAATCATCAACTAACAATTCTTTTCGTTTCAACATAATTTCAGATTTCAAATTAACATCCAATAAGGCTTCTAATTGAGCAGTTTTTAATTGAGAAATCAAATCAGAAGAAATCTCTAAACGCATAAAACATACCCGATCAGAAGATGACTTTCGGCTTAGTGCGTCTGCTACCACATTAGCTTTACCCGGGTGATATCGGATTTCACAGTCATAATCCTTAATTAACTCCAACCAACGCCTTTGTCGCATATTCAAATCTTTCTGTGTAAACATATACTGTAAACTCTTATGGTCAGTACAAATCACACATTTAATGCCGTATAAATAGTGCCTCCAAATCTTTAATGCAAATACAACAGCTGCAAGTTCTAAATCATGCGTAGGGTAATTCTTTTCATGAGTTTTCAACTGGCGAGAAGCATAAGCAATTACCCTGTCCCTCTGCATCAAAACACATCCCAATCCAGCATGAGAGGCATCACAATAAACAATAAAATCATCAGAACCATCTGGCAGAGCTAAAACTGGGGCCTGGCATAATAACTGTCTCAAAGTCTGAAAGGCTATTTCTTGTTGATTATCCCACTGAAATCTAACATTCTTACGTGTTAATTTGGTCAACGGGCTAGCAATCTTAGAAAAGTCTTTAATGAACTTTCTGTAATAACCCGCCAATCCCAGAAAACTTTTAATTTCAGAAGGAGATTTAGGTGTATTCCAATTCATCACTGCCTCAACCTTAGACGGATCTACTTTTATCCCGTCATTACAAATAACATGCCCCAAAAATTGCACCTCCCGCAACCAGAATTCACATTTTGAAAATTTAGCATACAAATGTTCCCTCTTTAAAGTTTCTAACAAAAGTCTCAAATGATGTTCATGTTCAGACTCAGACTTTGAATAAATCAGAATATCATCAATAAACACAATCACAAACTTATCAAGAAAAGGACGACATACCCGATTCATTAAATCCATAAACACAGCAGGAGCATTAGTTAATCCAAACGGCATAACTAAGAACTCATAATGGCCATACTTGGTACGAAAAGCTGTTTTAGGAATATCTTCTTCGCGAACTCGTACCTGGTGATAACCTGATCTCAAATCAATCTTAGAAAAATAAGAAGATCCCTGCAGCTGATCAAATAACTCATCAATCCTGGGTAAATGATACTTATTCTTCACAGTTCTTTTATTCAATTCCCTGTAATCAATACACATTCGAAGAGTACTGTCTTTCTTTTTCACAAATAAAACAGGAGCACCCCAGGGAGAAGAACTAGGCCTGACAAAACCCTTATCTAACAATTCTTGAATCTGAGTCATCATTTCACGAATTTCTGAAGGTGCTAATCTGTAAGGAGACTTAGCTACAGGGGAGGAACCAGGAATCAAATCAATCTGATACTCAACTTCCCTAACAGGAGGTAAACCAGGCAACTCGTCAGGGAAAACTTCCGGGTATTCAGAAACCACCCGGACATCAGACACTGTTTTCTTTTCTAGCTTGGTATTCACAACATAGGCCAAATAAAACTCACAACCTTTAGCTAAAGATTTTCTAGCTTTCATTACTGAAATTAAAGGAATACTGCCTTTTTCCCGTTCTCCGCGAGCCAATACATATGACTTATCGGAAATTGGGATTTTTATCAACTTTTTGTGACACTCAATATGGGCTTTGTTTTGACTTAGCCAATTCATACCTAACACCACATCAAAACTGGGAATAGGTAATAGAAGAAATGAAACAGGAAAGTCATGACCTTCTATTGTAATATTAGCCCCAGTTACCGAAGTGGTAACAGGAACCATTTTGCCATTTGCTATTTATACATCAATAGGGTTCACAATCAAAGAGGGAGTCAACTTTAATTTTTCACAGAATTTCACAGATATAAATGAACAGTTTGCTCCAGAATCGAAAAGAACACGTGCTGGTACAGAATTAACAAGAAAAGTACCCGTAATGACGTCATCAGTGACGACAGCTTCATCAACTGTCATCTGAAATGCACGACTAGCAGCTGGTGGCGGATTTTTCCGCTTTTGGCTCGAAGAAGAGGAACCACCACCCATACCCGATCCCTGTCTCTTGACCTCAGGACAATCACCAGCTCTATGACCCTCCTTATGACAATTCCAGCAAACCTGATTAGGATAAGTGCAATCTCTAGCTGAGTGTCCCAATATCCCACATTTAATGCATCTCGATGTCTGAATAGTACAAGGCCCTGTGTGTCTAGACTTGCATCTGGTACAATAAGAACTATCAGAAGTAACACCACCAAAACCAATTCTCCTACTAGGTTGTGTACCCTGCCACTTCTGCTTCCCTCGGCTCGAAGAATCACTCCGTGGCCTCTGTTGAAACTTTTCTTTATTCTGTTGTCTCTTAGCCTGAATATCACTATCTACAGAACGTGCCAAATCGTAAGCCTGGGGAAGTGTACCTGCTAGTCTCACTGTTGTACGGTACTCAGGGGGTAAAGTTTTCGCAAAACGGTCAATCTTATTTCTATCAGTTGGAACCCACTGCTGCACAAATCTCAACTTCTCAGAAAACTGTCTAATAAGCTCATCAATGGACATTTGGTGTAAATCAAGAAATTCCTGTCTAACACGTTCAAGGTTAAATTCTGAGCAATATTGCTTACAAACCTCGGCATGAAAATCTGCCCATCTAATAGTACTAAGCTGCTGTGGAGTCAACGGTGCAGTGATAGAATCCCACCATGACATAGCTTGACCCTTTAGCAACTGTACTGCATACTGTACCTTATCTTCTTCCTCGCAATGACAAGCATCAAGCTTTCTCTCAACATCCCTTAACCAGTCTAGGGTAACAGTGGGATCAGAACTCCCAGAGTAATGAGAAGGATTACTGGACATAAATGTCTTCAAAGAACAACCTTTCTTTTGCTGCTGCAACTGTGAAAATGCAGGTATCTGAAAACCAGAAGATCCAAAAACAAAAAATGGAACAGAAGTCTGAAATCCATAGCTCTGAGATTGCTGCTGAGGAATATATGGAACAGATGTAGGAATTCAAAAAGTAGATGTAATAGGTGGAGCAGTACTCTCAATATGTTGATAACCTGAAGTCTGACGCTGAGAATAATCAGTCAGCTGCCTTTGCTGCTCTAATACCTGAGCCTCTAATCGCATAATATACTCCTGATCTGTTTCCCCACCAACTGAATGAGAAGTACCCTGATTTTCTGGATGCACATCTGTCTCTGAAGCATGATTATGGGTAGGGTCTGGTTGCTCGTTCTCAGCCATTCCTATAATCACAACACATCTCACCGTTTGTTAATTGTTAGTACTAATATACTAACCATTCACAATTTCATAACTAATCCCCATAACTTGAAATGTTGACCAATACCACTGGGTTTGGGATTGAACACATTACCATTGCTCAATTCGCCCAAACCTATGCTCTGATACCAATTTATAACACTCTACACATTTACTTTTTTTTTTTTTTAATCGGAAGCGCAAACAGATTTATATTATATACAATAGATGACATGACATCATCTACCAAAATCATTATACAATTCATAAGTATTAGTGGATAATTTACAAACTGTTTTAAGGTATATGGTCAATATATGTATCAAAATAATATCAGAGTTGTCATGGTCAACTACTTCCAAGCACTCCTTGCCCAGTCTCATTCTAGTCAAAACCTGCAAGGAGTAAACAACGGGATTAGCATGAAGCTAAGTGAATAAACCTGTTACAAACAGTTTGACCTAGCTCAACATAATTAATTATCAACAATTAACACATAGACTCAACATCACCAAGAGGATCGGTGGTCCTTGTGGCGCCCTCAGACCGCGGTGGCCCACCAAGCAACACTTATAATCACTGCAGGCCATTACAGTGATTTACCGATAACTGTTTGCTACCTTTAACCAACATAAGCTCCGTTCACAACACATGTTCACAATTCCTATATTGGTTAACCTGTAGCATCCCAGTCCAACAATTGTTGACCTCCGATACTCCAAATTACTCACAGCAGTATATATATATATATATCACAAAGCAATCAACATTAAACACTACTATGCTTAATCTGTTGTAACTAATACGTCACAACCAAATCACACTGAAGTCCCAAGTTAATTCACCTGTTAACTTTGCTTCAACCACTCAGCTGACTAAATCACTGAGTCTTCGAATTATCTGTCAAATACAATAAAACACTTATGTTAATAACTCAATTCAACTTATCTACTCACTTAATACAAGTATATATATTTATGCATACATACAAAAGCACAACAATCTTCACATTGGTTTTACCACTGTTTTAGTTCCATACCCTATTGACTCAAACTGACTTAGCCGTTCGGCTAAAAGGCTTTACCCGATCGGCTCATCTTGACCCGATCGGCTAGCTCAACTAAATTTCGAAACCTTCGTTCAAACATCAAGTTCTTTTTAAATTTTGTTCTAATTCAACCGTACGGCTAAGTTTACCCGTTCTGCTAAATGAGCCTTAACCGATCGGCTCACTTGTCATAGCCGATCGGCTATATAGTAGCTTTTCAAAAGTTTTGTTCTAACTCCAAGTTCTGTAACCATTTTACACTAAACTAGCCGTTCGTCTTAATTTACCTGTTCGGCTCATTGATCATACCCGATCGGCTCACCAAGTATAGCCGATCGGCTATGAAGCTCAAACACAGAAACCTGCACCAACTGTGTCTACTTCCTGTACAAACCCTAACTCGAATATTTCATTAACACAAGTCCAGGCTCAAGTTCTAATTATGCTATGATCATATAAACATCATGTAACACCACATAAGTCTCAATATCAACTCCAAACACTAATTCTATACACAATCAATCATGTATCTAACCTAACTACATCAATTAAAAGCTTCAATACACTTACAAATTGCAAGGAAGAAGATGATGATATGTTGTACTGCAAGTTCCAAACTTCACAACTTATGATTATTAAAAGATTACTAACTTGATTTGAATATTGATTTCACATAATACTTCAAGATTTTAGAAAGGAATGGAAGATTACAGGAAAGAAGATGAAGTCGGGTTATACCCACTTTCATTTCTATATCACAGTATAATTATTATTCCCGTTCTAACTCTATTGTCTGGAACCTAAATACCAATTGCGAGAAAAAGTATTTTATTTTACTGTGACCTATAACTATCTGAAACAGTTAATATTTTACTAGTCACAATGAATCTTTCAACCAACTTTTAAGTTATAATTCAAAACATATAAAACACAATATATAAATATAACAAGTAATATATGTAAGTAAAAGAAATTACCTAATTACCCTCAGGTCACAAAATGGGTGTTACAAATCTTCCCTCCTTAGGAAGATTTCGTCCCCGAAATCTCGCTAGTCACAAATAAATGAGGGTATTGTGAGCGCATGCTCGACTCAGTCTCCCAAGTAAGGTCCATCCCCAAACTATGTTTCCATTTAACCAGAACCATCGGTATCTCTTTCTTACGTAACTTAGTCACCTTTCTATCAACTAATTCAATAGGCTCCTCGACTAATCTCTGACTAAAATCAACTCTAAGGTCCTGTAATGGAAGAATTTGAGATTGATCCTCCACATTACATTTCCTCAGATAACAAACATTAAAAGTGTCGTGAATACCCGATAACTCAGAAGGGAGATCTAAGGTGACTGTTTGATCATTAACTATCTGTCTGATTCTAAATGGACCAATATACCTTGGGGCCAATTTTCCACGTTTTCCAAATCTAATTACACCTTTCCACGGGGAAACTTTTAGATAAACTAACTCGCCCTCAGCAAAAGTAACAGGTCGACGGCGTGGATCAGCATACTGTTTATGTCTATCTCTGGCGGCTTTCAGTTTCTCTCGAGCTATAGCAACCTTATCAGCAGTAATCTGTACAATATCAGGACCAGCAAATTGCTTTTCTCCAGCCTCTAACCAACAAGTAGGCGTTCTGCAGCGACGCCCATATAACATCTCATACGGTGGCATGCCGATACTAGAATGATATGAGTTATTATAAGCAAACTCTATCAAAGGCAAGTGAGAATCCCACGAACCACCATACTCTAACACACAAGCTCGCAACATATCTTCCAGAGTCTGAATGGTACGCTCTGTCTGACCATCTGTCTGGGGATGATAAGCTGTACTGAGATTAACTCTGGTACCCAATTCTCGCTGTAAACTCTGCCAAAACCCAGAAATAAACCTGGAATCCCTGTCGGACACAATAGATAACGGAATCCCATGTCTTGAAACTATCTCATGAATATACAACTGGGCCAACCGAGTCAAAGAAGCAGTCTCACTGGTAGCCAGAAAATGAGCACTCTTGGTCAATCTGTCAACAATTACCCAAATCATATCGTTACCTTTCTGCGTTCTGGGAAGTTTAGTGACAAAATCCATAGTAATATGCTCCCATTTCCATTCAGGAATATCCAGCTGTCTTAACGAACCATATGGTTTCTGATGCTCTGCTTTAACCTGAGAACATATATGACAAGTTTCTACAACACGTGCAACATCAGTTTTCATTGTAGGCCACCAATATAAGGGTTTCAGGTCGTTATACATTTTTGTACATCCGGGATGAATAGACAATCTAGATTTATGAGCCTCTGATAATATCAAATCTCGAAGTCCTCCAATCAATGGAACCCAAACTCGAGATTGAAAGATTTTCAAACCTCGGGAATCATCAACTAACAATTCTTTTCGTTTCAACATAATTTCAGATTTCAAATTAACATCCAATAAGGCTTCTAATTGAGCAGTTTTTAATTGAGAAATCAAATCAGAAGAAATCTCTAAACGCATAAAACATACCCGATCAGAAGATGACTTTCGGCTTAGTGCGTCTGCTACCACATTAGCTTTACCCGGGTGATATCGGATTTCACAGTCATAATCCTTAATTAACTCCAACCAACGCCTTTGTCGCATATTCAAATCTTTCTGTGTAAACATATACTGTAAACTCTTATGGTCAGTACAAATCACACATTTAATGCCGTATAAATAGTGCCTCCAAATCTTTAATGCAAATACAACAGCTGCAAGTTCTAAATCATGCGTAGGGTAATTCTTTTCATGAGTTTTCAACTGGCGAGAAGCATAAGCAATTACCCTGTCCCTCTGCATCAAAACACATCCCAATCCAGCATGAGAGGCATCACAATAAACAATAAAATCATCAGAACCATCTGGCAGAGCTAAAACTGGGGCCTGGCATAATAACTGTCTCAAAGTCTGAAAGGCTATTTCTTGTTGATTATCCCACTGAAATCTAACATTCTTACGTGTTAATTTGGTCAACGGGCTAGCAATCTTAGAAAAGTCTTTAATGAACTTTCTGTAATAACCCGCCAATCCCAGAAAACTTTTAATTTCAGAAGGAGATTTAGGTGTATTCCAATTCATCACTGCCTCAACCTTAGACGGATCTACTTTTATCCCGTCATTACAAATAACATGCCCCAAAAATTGCACCTCCCGCAACCAGAATTCACATTTTGAAAATTTAGCATACAAATGTTCCCTCTTTAAAGTTTCTAACAAAAGTCTCAAATGATGTTCATGTTCAGACTCAGACTTTGAATAAATCAGAATATCATCAATAAACACAATCACAAACTTATCAAGAAAAGGACGACATACCCGATTCATTAAATCCATAAACACAGCAGGAGCATTAGTTAATCCAAACGGCATAACTAAGAACTCATAATGGCCATACTTGGTACGAAAAGCTGTTTTAGGAATATCTTCTTCGCGAACTCGTACCTGGTGATAACCTGATCTCAAATCAATCTTAGAAAAATAAGAAGATCCCTGCAGCTGATCAAATAACTCATCAATCCTGGGTAAATGATACTTATTCTTCACAGTTCTTTTATTCAATTCCCTGTAATCAATACACATTCGAAGAGTACTGTCTTTCTTTTTCACAAATAAAACAGGAGCACCCCAGGGAGAAGAACTAGGCCTGACAAACCCTTATCTAACAATTCTTGAATCTGAGTCATCATTTCACGAATTTCTGAAGGTGCTAATCTGTAAGGAGACTTAGCTACAGGGGAGGAACCAGGAATCAAATCAATCTGATACTCAACTTCCCTAACAGGAGGTAAACCAGGCAACTCGTCAGGGAAAACTTCCGGGTATTCAGAAACCACCCAGACATCAGACACTGTTTTCTTTTCTAGCTTGGTATTCACAACATAGGCCAAATAAAACTCACAACCTTTAGCTAAAGATTTTCTAGCTTTCATTACTGAAATTAAAGGAATACTGCCTTTTTCCCGTTCTCCGCGAGCCAATACATATGACTTATCGGAAATTGGGATTTTTATCAACTTTTTGTGACACTCAATATGGGCTTTGTTTTGACTTAGCCAATTCATACCTAACACCACATCAAAACTGGGAATAGGTAATAGAAGAAATGAAACAGGAAAGTCATGACCTTCTATTGTAATATTAGCCCCAGTTACCGAAGTGGTAACAGGAACCATTTTGCCATTTGCTATTTCTACATCAATAGGGTTCACAATCAAAGAGGGAGTCAACTTTAATTTTTCACAGAATTTCACAGATATAAATGAACAGTTTGCTCCAGAATCGAAAAGAACACGTGCTGGTACAGAATTAACAAGAAAAGTACCCGTAATGACGTCATCAGTGACGACAGCTTCATCAACTGTCATCTGAAATGCACGACTAGCAGCTGGTGGCGGATTTTTCCGCTTTTGGCTTGAAGAAGAGGAACCACCACCCATACCCGATCCCTGTCTCTTGACCTCAGGACAATCACCAGCTCTATGACCCTCCTTATGACAATTCCAGCAAACCTGATTAGGATAAGTGCAATCTCTAGCTGAGTGTCCCAATATCCCACATTTAATGCATCTCGATGTCTGAATAGTACAAGGCCCTGTGTGTCTAGACTTGCATCTGGTACAATAAGAACTATCAGAAGTAACACCACCAAAACCAATTCTCCTACTAGGTTGTGTACCCTGCCACTTCTGCTTCCCTCGGCTCGAAGAATCACTCCGTGGCCTCTGTTGAAACTTTTCTTTATTCTGTTGTCTCTTAGCCTGAATATCACTATCTACAGAACGTGCCAAATCGTAAGCCTGGGGAAGTGTACCTGCTAGTCTCACTGTTGTACGGTACTCAGGGGGTAAAGTTTTCGCAAAACGGTCAATCTTATTTCTATCAGTTGGAACCCACTGCTGCACAAATCTCAACTTCTCAGAAAACTGTCTAATAAGCTCATCAATGGACATTTGGTCAGTCTTCTGTAAATCAAGAAATTCCTGTCTAACACGTTCAAGGTTAAATTCTGAGCAATATTGCTTACAAACCTCGGCATGAAAATCTGCCCATCTAATAGTACTAAGCTGCTGTGGAGTCAACGGTGCAGTGATAGAATCCCACCATGACATAGCTTGACCCTTTAGCAACTGTACTGCATACTGTACCTTATCTTCTTCCTCGCAATGACAAGCATCAAGCTTTCTCTCAACATCCCTTAACCAGTCTAGGGTAACAGTGGGATCAGAACTCCCAGAGTAATGAGAAGGATTACTGGACATAAATGTCTTCAAAGAACAACCTTTCTTTTGCTGCTGCAACTGTGAAAATGCAGGTATCTGAAAACCAGAAGATCCAAAAACAAAAAATGGAACAGAAGTCTGAAATCCATAGCTCTGAGATTGCTGCTGAGGAATATATGGAACAGATTTAGGAATTCAAAAAGTAGATGTAATAGGTGGAGCAGTACTCTCAATATGTTGATAACCTGAAGTCTGACGCTGAGAATAATCAGTCAGCTGCCTTTGCTGCTCTAATACCTGAGCCTCTAATCGCATAATATACTCCTGATCTGTTTCCCCACCAACTGAATGAGAAGTACCCTGATTTTCTGGATGCACATCTGTCTCTGAAGCATGATTATGGGTAGGGTCTGGTTGCTCGTTCTCAGCCATTCCTATAATCACAACACATCTCACCGTTTGTTAATTGTTAGTACTAATATACTAACCATTCACAATTTCATAACTAATCCCCATAACTTGAAATGTTGACCAATACCACTGGGTTTGGGATTGAACACATTACCATTGCTCAATTCGCCCAAACCTATGCTCTGATACCAATTTATAACACTCTACACATTTACTTTTTTTTTTTTTTAATCGGAAGCGCAAACAGATTTATATTATATACAATAGATGACATGACATCATCTACCAAAATCATTATACAATTCATAAGTATTAGTGGATAATTTACAAACTGTTTTAAGGTATATGGTCAATATATGTATCAAAATAATATCAGAGTTGTCATGGTCAACTACTTCCAAGCACTCCTTGCCCAGTCTCATTCTAGTCAAAACCTGCAAGGAGTAAACAACGGGATTAGCACGAAGCTAAGTGAATAAACCTGTTACAAACAGTTTGACCTAGCTCAACATAATTAATTATCAACAATTAACACATAGACTCAACATCACCAAGAGGATCGGTGGTCCTTGTGGCGCCCTCAGACCGCGGTGGCCCACCAAGCAACACTTATAATCACTGCAGGCCATTACAGTGATTTATCGATAACTGTTTGCTACCTTTAACCAACATAAGCTCCGTTCACAACACATGTTCACAATTCCTATATTGGTTAACCTGTAGCATCCCAGTCCAACAATTGTTGACCTCCGATACTCCAAATTACTCACAGCAGTATATATATATT
The DNA here is from genome assembly GCA_963422505.1 of Pseudognaphalium luteoalbum. NCBI lineage: Eukaryota > Viridiplantae > Streptophyta > Magnoliopsida > Asterales > Asteraceae > Pseudognaphalium > Pseudognaphalium luteoalbum. The sequence goes on along the minus strand of OY730198.1, from coordinate 61,285,590 downwards.
TATGCATACATACAAAAGCACAACAATCTTCACATTGGTTTTACCACTGTTTTAGTTCCATACCCTATTGACTCAAACTGACTTAGCCGTTCGGCTAAAAGGCTTTACCCGATCGGCTCATCTTGACCCGATCGGCTAGCTCAACTAAATTTCGAAACCTTCGTTCAAACATCAAGTTCTTTTTAAATTTTGTTCTAATTCAACCGTACGGCTAAGTTTACCCGTTCTGCTAAAGGAGCCTTAACCGATCGGCTCACTTGTCATAGCCGATCGGCTATATAGTAGTTTTTCAAAAGTTTTGTTCTAACTCCAAGTTCTGTAACCATTTTACACTAAACTAGCTGTTCGTCTTAATTTACCCGTTCGGCTCATTGATCATACCCGATCGGCTCACCAAGTATAGCCGATCGGCTATGAAGCTCAAACACAGAAACCTGCACCAACTGTGTCTACTTCCTGTACAAACCCTAACTCGAATATTTCATTAACACAAGTCCAGGCTCAAGTTCTAATTATGCTATGATCATATAAACATCATGTAACACCACATAAGTCTCAATATCAACTCCAAACACTAATTCTATACACAATCAATCATGTATCTAACCTAACTACATCAATTAAAAGCTTCAATACACTTACAAATTGCAAGGAAGAAGATGATGATATGTTGTACTGCAAGTTCCAAACTTCACAACTTATGATTATTAAAAGATTACTAACTTGATTTGAATATTGATTTCACATAATACTTCAAGATTTTAGAAAGGAATGGAAGATTACAGGAAAGAAGATGAAGTCGGGTTATACCCACTTTCATTTCTATATCACAGTATAATTATTATTTCGTTCTAACTCTATTGTCTGGAACCTAAATACCAATTGTGAGAAAAAGTATTTTATTTTACTGTGACCTATAACTATCTGAAACAGTTAATATTTTACTAGTCACAATAAATCTTTCAACCAACTTTTAAGTTATAATTCAAAATATATAAAACACAATATATAAATATAACAAGTAATATATGTAAGTAAAAGAAATTACCTAATTACCCTCAGGTCACAAAATGGGTGTTACAGTAAAACCCGAATCGGGTATGGTCAACCCGGGTATTGATTAGGTCGGGTTTCCGAGTACTGACCGGGTCGGTTTTACAAACCGGTTTTTTTACCACCCCTAATTAGTAGTTTAGTACAAGCTCTTGGGCTATTTTTTTCTGGCCTATTTAAGGATTGTGAATTAGTGATTGATGGGCCATAAGATTGGAGTTATTGGGCTCGACTCTCCGAGGCTGTTGGGCTAAAGGATACTCAACAAGCAACTAATCACATAAATAATTCTCCAAAGAGACCCTTAACAAATACTCTCTCCGTCCCGTATCTATTGTCCAGTATTCCTTTTTAGGATGTCTTAATATAATTGTCCACTTCCATAAATATAAAAAAATAATGAGATATAGTTCATTTATGCCCCTAATTTATTTATATATATAAGACAAAAAGATAGGTAAAAAGTAAAGGGTAAAATTGTCTTGTTAACAAAAGGTAAGAGAGATGGTGATGTTTTTCTTAAACTGCGTGTTTTTTGTCTGGGGACAATAAAATTGGGACGGAGGGAATATAAATTTCTAAGTTCCAGAAGCAAAATAATACATCGAGAATGGAACAATTCTGCAAGTATAATCATCCCATTAGAATCACTTAATGTATCTAACATATGTTCTTCTCTTACAATTTTGGAGTTGATTTTCTTCGATTTTTGTAGTTGTGATTGTTTGTCTTTGTTTCCGTCTTTGTATAAAATCATTCATCGAAGACAGAACGCTTTCAAACTCTCAATTTGTTGTTTCTTTTTCCCTCTTTCAAAAATACTTGAGCTAGAATAGTGCAAGTCTTTAAACTAAGAAGAAAACATAGCGTGATCGTGTATGAAATCGTTGCGGCGAATCAAAGATTGGTCACCTTTATCACCACATGGAATGTGCGAGTTTCTACCAACATTACATGCTATCTTTATTTAGAAACAGTACCTTAAATTATCTAAAGAAACAAAACTAAGTTACTCCAATTATATGAAAAATAATCAAAAAAACAAGTATCCATCCCATTTCATAATTTTGATTATGATAAATTTAAACAAAACACATGGACTTATCCAAACGTTTATTGTAGATATATGAAAAGTAAGAGCACTCCCATAGAATATTAGAAACTAGGGCTGTAAACGAACATGAATAAAGTCTGTTCGTGCATTAAGGTTTTAACGAACAAACGAACGAATATGGACGGATAAGTGAGCGGATTTTGTTGTTCATGTTCGTGCATTAAGAAAATTTATTTGTTCACGAACACAAACGAACATACACGAACAAACACATAATTTAATGCATTTCTTCATTAATATCTAAAACGAACCTCAACAAACATAAACGAACATATATACGATATAACTTGAAACTTTGTAATGCTTATTCAACATTAATAAACTATCACAATATGATGATAAACTTCTTTGCTTGGTCCGATCGTTGGAAAGAATAGTACATTTGGAGAGAGTGAATGTGTGTTTGGAGATGAGGAAAATGTAAGGACAAATATCTAGATGTTTAATATTATTAAATGAAAATATCAAACTATTAATAATATTCTATTTGATATGTAGCTTAATCAAATCAAAATAAAATATACAAATATGTATTAATTTGATTAAACTATTAGTTAATAAACGAACATTCAACCGAACATTCACGAACATGTTATCGAACGTTCATGAACGTAAATGAACGAACGAGACATGTGTTCATGTTCATTTGTATAATAAACGGACGTAAAAATTTGTTCATGTTCGTTCATATAACGAAACGAACAAACATCAACGAACATCCCGCCGAACGGTTCACGAATAGTTTACCGAACGTTTAGTTCGCTTACAGGCCTATTAGAAACTCAAAACGATCCCATATGATGGAAAAGCATGTACTTCTTCCGTTATATAATAAGTTTTTACGATCAATTTCTAGAAAATCTAAAAAGTTAGATAGTCTAATAGTGAAAATGACACTTTTATAATTACTTTTTACAGAATCTCATTTATAAGTTTGAGAAAGGGTTAAGTGTCTGGAAATGCATATAACTATTCGTGAATCTCATTGTGTGTACATAACTAAATTGATCTCCATTGTATGTACGAAACTATTTATTGATCTCCATTGTATGTATATTTGTGAGTTGTCAACGTGTGAAGATGCCACATGTCGCCGTCTGAATGAGAACATGTCACAGATATACACACAATGAAGATCAATAAAAGTTTCGTACATACAATGAAGATCAAATTAGTTACGTGCATACAATAAAGATTCACGTATAGTTATATGCATTTACAGGTACTTAACCTTTTGAGAAAAAGTATATTGAAAGTAAACGTGTAAAGTTTATATATTACTTTTGAAATTAAACTCATTTTGAGAAAAACTAAAAATATGATTGGAGACTTATTTTGAACGGAAGGAAGTAAGAGAAAATTAATTACACCATACAAATGCAAATATACTTTACAAAACGTTGATAACGTTTAAAAAACTTACATTTTTTATTTGGAACAAATATAAAATGAAATAAAATAAAATGCGGGTCCCTGTAAGTTAGGAGGTGTGTGTACTGTGCAGTCCACTAGCCATGAATCCGTGATGTTGAACTTGAACGATATTCCCAACCAAGAATCTTGATTTACATATTTAAAAAAATAATTTTATTGAAATATAAAATAATTTTTTAGAATTAAATAGATAAAAATCTCTCAAATAATCCTTTTTCTTTTGATTAAGTTAAAAGAAATATCATACTTTTTTAAAAATTTTTAGGACAATTGTCAAAACTTGCACTCAAAACATAATAAAACAAACTCACAACATGTAATTACCTAGATAATAAAGTAATTACCTAGATAACAATTGTCAAAACTTACACACGGTATCATACATACTCGTAGTTTCTAAACTTTCATATTTCGCAAAGCACGAAAACTCGAAAGTTATTGAATAGTTAGAGCATCTCAAATGAAAGCTTTTTCTAAAACTTTTTACGGGGAAAAAAGTTTAAAAAAGCTTTTTATCATTGAGAGAAAAGTTTTTTCAACAAATAACTTGAGATTTATCAAGCTTTTGGTTTAAAGCTTTTTTGCCTGATTACTTACACCCCCTATTTTGGTTTAAAAGAGTCGCTTTTAACTTTGTAAAGCTTTTTGTTATTGGAGGCGCTCTCCGTTCCTTTTGCATTAAATTTAACATTTCAATTGTTAAGTAAAGAAAATTGAAGGATTTACAACATTTCACGAACAAATATAATGATTGCTCTCCATAAAAAAATTTGACGATTTGCCCCATCCGGACACTAGTCGCAAGTTGCTGCGATTTGTGACCCGTTGCTTGCGATTTGCGACCAGCTTAGTGTCCAGATACGTGACCATGAGTTAATTTGTGTGAACGGGGCGCAAAAGGATTTGGGCTTTGCGTCCCCAAACAAATTTGCGATTTGCATCCACCCAATTTATCTTGCGTCTACCGAAAAAAAGTTGATTTTTGCGATTTGCGGCTTGCGTCCGCCCAAACAGATTAACGTGTACCCAAACAAATTTACGTCCGTCCAAACAAACTTGCTCGCCAAAAAAAAGGCTTGCGACCCATTCACAAATTTTAGTTCTTGGTCGCAATTAAAGTGATAACCGGTTTGCAAATCACAAGTACGGGTCGCATATCGCAACTTTGCGACTTCCGTCTGAATGAGGCAGAATGTCAATGGTGGCAATTCCTTAATTTCCCATAAATAACATGAAATGATCATATTACCCTTATATTTTAAATTTCTATTTCTCTTATTATTAATGTCCGTTTCTCCCGTAACATTCATTTAAAATACCTTCATTTGCTTTTTTATGAAGGAACCAAAATTAGAATAAAAGTAAAACTATATGAATCGAAAATGAGAAAACTAAAGGTAAAAATATCATTCCATTGTATTTAGCAGTTGAAAATGTTAAGATTGATAGAGTTCAAACTAAACATGCAACAAATTTTTAAGTTTAAATTGCTAAAAAAAATGAAGTACATAAACTAAGTATGTTACTATGGGTAAATCATAAAATACCGCTAATGTAATTAACTCAGATAAACATCGTCGCCCCAATTCCTTCCATGACATGTGAAGCATTTAATATTCATTGAATTTTGAATATTATAATATATATTATTATTTATTATTATATTATTATTATTATTATTATATATAATAATTAGAAACCTAATAATAATTAATTCATCAATTGCGAAAAGTCTCTTATGTAACCTAGAGCTGTTGTCATACCTCTGTCCATGAGTTGTTATTCTATTTTTTTCACTATAATTTATCTGGCATATTTTAAAAGTTAAGAAATATGTCATATCATAAAATTGATTTTAAAATTGACATTAATTCATTTTGTTTTAATTTTTTCCCCTCGTATATTCATTAAATTAAGTGTGTTTGAATTGAACACCAAACTTAGCTTATAGAAGATTAAACTTATATTTTCCATGAACATTATTTCGTACGTAGATAAAATTTTAGTACAACTTGTCCAGTTTCACCAATTAGTATATTGCACATCTATATACTTTTCTATAACCTTTATTAATACCATGTACATGAAATTTGTTATTGGCTCATTTGTCCTTTCGCTCATAAATAGATTGTTATAATATGTAAAGCTGTGTTTTGTGGTTAACTTTAGAACGGCGGAATAAGATTGTTATTGTTCCTTTGATGCAGTTATATCAAGCAAACTTGAGATATTTCCATTTCTCCAATTTCAATTATCTCTACCAAATATACCATTATCATTAGAGAATATGGAGTTGTAGCGCGTTGCTCACATGTGTTGGCCTTAAATGAAGAAGTTGATCGGGTAATAGTGGATTAAATGCTTCTTTTTTTTCTTTTCTTTTTTCATTTGTGCAAAGACATTCTGTGAAATGTATTTGACGTTTCTCATCTTTCTTTCGTACTAGGTGTTAAACTCGGTGTTAATGTTACATCATTCCTACAATCCTACCACTCGTGGTCCATTCAATTTTTGGTCTCATTACGTTTATTTTTGTGGTCTGATTTGGTACTAATTTACTTCAAATATCTATCATAAAATCAAATTGGCGTGTAGGTCCATCTTCTATATAGAGGAATTGACGGTAAGCAAAATCATAATCTTCTCAAAGGGATATCAACCACTAGATTCCAAATACCGGCCAGAACCATTGAACAATTACACCCAACATTTTTAACCATTTAAAATATTAAACAAGAATTTATTCTATTTATTTAAAGACTCATTACATTATATTTATAATTTAATTGACGATTTGTACATTATTATTTTTTAGCTATGATTTAAGACGTTTTACTGGGTATAACACTGTTATCACGTTTATTAGTATATGATTAGAAAAAAAAATAATGTACGAATCGCTTCCTTCTCTTTTTATCATGTAACGTATATATACTTCAAAGCAAAATGTAACAAAATTATATAATTTGGTAAAAGAAAAAGTCAATATGTCACTTCTAATGCAATTACATAGACTTGAAGCAATATATACCTCTGCCACATAAAGATTGAGATTTTTCACAAGTTAGGTTACAATATTGTAGCAAATTACATGTTTTGTAGAAGAAGATAAAGATAAATAAACAAAATTAGGACAAAGAATAATGAAATGATTATATTTATGTTACAATTTTTGTGTAATTAACCTGTTCCACTAGGAACACATCCCAAGAATCAATCAATAATAAAATCAGAAAGAATTGGATTAATATAAAATAACAATCATAGAATTTCAAGAAAATAAACATATATAACAAACATATGTCAATTTCATTATAGTTTTGATAATCAGAATACAGAAATCATATCGAAAGTATCAATAGTCCCAACATTTCGGGACTCCGCACCACCACCATGACCACCACTTGTTCCACCGTTGACCGATTTAACGTCTCCACCATGCGAATGATTCTCCGCAGGTGGATGGTAATACATTCTAGCGGTTTGTGGGCAGTGCGAATGAAATCTGCAAACGAGTCTAAACGCATCCAAAATTTCTGTATATTTTCCCATATTTAGACCTTTCTCCCTTTTACAGAACAAGAGAGAAAGGTTGCAGAACAGAAAAAATAACACAAAAATATTGAATGATAGAAATTTAAAAGTTAACTAGAAAACTGACCAAATGTTGTTACAAGAGCCCATGAAAGTGAGCAAATTTTTGAGGTGTTTAATGTTAGGAATTGGGCGTCTATTTATAGGTGGATGTAGCTGCGTTTTAGGGTACCACATTCCACGCTCTTTCACGTTTCCAAACATTTTAAAATTTAGTCCTTGAACTATTGGCAATGTTATGCATTTTACCCTTTGACTTTAACTAATTGGAGTTGCCAAGTTGATGTGCAAATAACCACCAAATATAGATTATGTATGTCACAAACTCACAATTATACCCCTTGACGTAGTTAAGGGGTCATTGTGAAAGACTTGTACGTTTTGTTTTAAGAGGTTGTTTATGTGTTTTCAAATATATATAGATATATTATTATTAAGTCATCATTAGCTGTTTAGTAATTGTTTATTCTTTAATTATGAATGTTTTGAGTAAACGCGCATAGATTAATGAAAATAAAATTCAAAAAGTAGAAATTTGATTATTAAGAAATGCAGATTTTTTCAGGTCTAGTTGATGATTAATTCAATAATTTCTTGATAAAAATTTAGTAAGATTTTATTTTTTTATACGACAAGTTCAGAATACATATTTCATTTATGTTGGTACCGTAGTGAGTAACATCTATGTTTAGTGATCAAGTTTAGAGTACATATTTCATTTATAAGATTGTGTGTTTAAAATCTAAATTTGGGACACGTGTATATAATTCATGAATTAATGCGCATATTCGTGATCAAATAACGTTAGGGTATTTTGCCTCTCTCAAAAAAATGGTGGTTTGTAATTTAAAAGAATGACGCAAACAATCACTAAAATTGGAGGGAGCACTCACCCTTAATTTTTTTTGGTAGTGTGGACTAATAGTTTAGGGACTAGAATTGTAAGATATAATTAGTTATGGAGGCCATTTGTATCATTTCGTTGCTTTCTTCACAATTTTAAACTGCAGCCTTTCATTCATGAACTTTTTGAGTAAATTTGCAATTTTTATCCCTGTAGTTTTCCATTTTTGTCAATTTTATGCTTTTACTTTTTTTTTCCGCTTTTTTTATCCATGTGGTTTTTAGTTTTCGCCGATTTTGTCCCTTTACTTTTTATTCGCTTTTTTATCCCTGTGGTTTTCAATTTTTGCCGATTTTATCCCTGTGGTTTTCAGTTTTTGCCGATTTTATCCTTCTGTCCAATTCTTGTTAAAAACCCCCGTTAAGTCGCCATCACGTGCCAAACATATGAGGGAATTTCCGTCAATGGCACTTCCCAGCTACAAATCAATAAGAACTTCAATCTTTTATACTCGTAATCCCTTGCTCTAAGAGTTGCTTCGAGATTGTTTCGTGCCCTTAATAATCCAGGTAGGGCACGAAACAATCTCGAAGCAACTCTTAGAGCAAGGGATTACGAGTATAAAATATTGAAGTTCTTCTTGATTTGTAGCTGGAAAGTGCCATTGACGGAAATTCCCTCACATGTTTGGCACGTGATGGCAATTAATGGGGTTTTTTTTAACAAGAATTGGACAGAAGGATAAAATCGGTAAAAACTGAAAACCACAGGGATAAAAAAAGCGAAAAAAAAGTAAAGGGACAAAATCGGCGAAAACTAAAAACCACGGGGATAAAAAAAGCGAAAAAAAGTAAAAGGACAAAATTGACAAAAATGAAAAATCACATGGATAAAAATTACAAATTTCCCAACTTTTTGTTTCACTTTACTCTTTTTCTATTCTATATATAATATATATATAAAAAAAAAAAAACACAAGTTCCATAATTTTAGGTGTAAATTAAACAAAAACCATTTTGTAATTCATTTTCGTTTTGAAGGCCGGACATCGGAAGTTGTTGATCAAAGTGTAATCTAACCATGTTCTAAGTTCTGTACTATGATGCAATCTGTTTTGGATAATTGTTTTTTTTCTTTCCAGAAGATAAACACTAAGGCAACGAAGATAATACATTTTTTCTATGAATATATACAATAGTCTAACCATATGACATGAATCAACAACCTCAAATTTGATAGGTTACCTCAATACCCTTTAACAAATGTCGCTTTGATACTAGAAGTTTTTTTTTTTTTCCTTTAAAAAGAATCAATAAGAGTTGTATTTATTATTTAATGTGGGTGGCTAGTTAAGGTGCAAACTGCAAAGGTGAAATACAAATGGGAGTAACATACATATTATTATGATGACTTAAAACCTTTACAAATTAATAAAACAATATTTTGAATGGTGGGTGAGTTTATTTATTAGACCATTCCCAACAGTGATAGAAACTGACTGAAATCGACGTATCACATTTGTACCATATCAGCTTTTTCACACAACTGACAGAAACTGACGGACCCCTACCATCAGTGACTCCGTCACTTTAATTTTTGAACCCACATTTAACAATTTACCTTTAGTTATATACACACACAAAAAAAAAAAAATAACCGACACCCTGTCGGTTTTCCGACGAAGATAAAGTGACGGAGCAAAATGACAATTGGTGCCAACAATGTCACTCTCGTCGATTGTGAGTGACACAAACCGACGAGCCCCGTTAGGAGTGCTCTAAGGTATCAATTTCTTTTTTATTTTAAATTAATTAATTTATTATATTTATATAATATTGGTGGTTAGGTGGAATTGTTTGAGATGCTAATATGTTATACGTGGCAAATCTCCATCTTGGAGACTTCCATAATCCGTACTTTGTTGTTTTGCTAGGGATTTATTTATACCACAATTTCTAAATAAATATTTATGATTATCATATATTAAGAGTAACGTTCATATAAATATAACAATTTTTTGATGAGAATAATATGCAATGTGTAACTAAACCTTCTTTCCCCCATATTTATAAAAATTAGATATCTCTTTAACGGTAAGTTGAAAAATCATAAAAAGTGCATTATAAAAATCAGCGTTTTATTCTCTTCGATTGAAGATATTACAAGGTATAATTTCAACGAACTTTTTTTCTGTTTTCGGTTGGTTTTGAAAACTACTAACACATGTGTTGCTAGCGAGTAACACACGTGATACCAGCTATTAACACACGTGTTACTAATTTTGTAAACCCAAAAAAGAGTCGTCGAAAAATACCTTGTGAGATGGCAAATTGAAGAGGAAAAAAACATTGATTTTTATGGTGAATTTTTATAATTTTTTGACTTACGATTTATAAGATATTGGATTTTTAAAAACGTAAGGGAAAATGAGTTTTATAACACATTGTGCATTTCTGCCGGTTCCTCCATTCTCACAAGAATTTTCTTTCTCATTTGAATATCAATCTATTCATCAAATATTCAAGATCTATATCCAAACCTTAAGAGTAAATATCATTGTTTTTTCTATATTTTGAATAAACCATCCCTAATAAATAACAATTTACATAGATACTGATGTGTTAAATAATACTAGCGTGATACCCGCGTAATGCAACGGTATACAATATTTTATTATATATAGTGGGTCGAATATGGTCGTATATTATGTCTGGTCTTCATGAGTTATCCACAATAGTGAGTCAAGAACAATATGTTGCTCGTATGTAGAGCTAATGATTCGTGAAACGGATGTGAAGCTAATAATATTAATACTGAATGAAAAATCCCGTAAGTTAATTTTGAAAATGGTGAGTCTTATTTTTTAAGAGTTTTTATAGATAAAACATCAACATGCTTAATATATTACTCCCTTTGTCCCATTTAAAAGTTCACATTACTATTTTGGGATGTCCCATTATAAATATTCACTTTGATATTTAACCATAAAAAGACTTAAGTGGGTAGATTTAATATTTGATATTGGTGAAAAGTGTAGTTAGTGGAGAATCCTAAAACTACGTACAAAATCAAAGTGGACGTTTTAAGTGGGACGAAGGTAGTAATATATATAATTATTATATTAGTATAGATATTAGGGTACCCGTGCGATACAGCATTACAGAATTTATAAATAACGTTATTTTATCATGGGGATAATAGTAGTCAACATGTCAAACCCCGCAGACATATATGATGTAATTTACACAATGACACAAAAGAAAAAGCCATAATAATATATGTAACTCTCACACTATTGGGTTGAATATGAGTTTACCTAATGACATAAATATAAATTAACTGCAAGAAAAAAGTTAAAAGGGCAAATTAAATATGTCTTTCGAAAGATGTTCACATCAATTGAAACATGTGTTGGAGATGCTATTATCGCATTCTATGTTTTGATTCAGTGAGTATTTTGCTTATAAGAACCAATTTGTATATTTTATTCATCTTGAGGTGAGTATTTGTACTAGTTTGAAGTCATTTGTTTCACGAGAAAATTACTTAAATGAACCATTCAACGACTCATTTTCAATAAATATAAAATGTTAGAGGTTTTTTCCCATTCTAGACTCAAAATCACCAAAATGCAATTCATATTCGGCGACTTGGCGATTTCTCCTATTACCCAATAATTTCTCACCCCATGGCACTAGTTTGTCGCCGGTTAACAAAAAAATCACCGGTCAAACGTTCATCGCCAACTTGCCACGTGTATTTGAAAAATCACCAAAATGTAAAACCAATTCGACGATCGGCGATTTTTTTTGGAAAATAGGTATTCGTGCCAAGAACCCTTACACCTCTCCATGTCTCTCTCTTTCCGATTTCACCTTCGTGCCAAGAGCCCTTACCTCCGTAAACTGTAAAACTAAACCCCCTCCATCGATTAATCTTTAATTCATTAATATGATCATACTTTGGTGCATGTTGAGCTGATCTAAATTTTTGTGCTAATGAAAAATTAATCAAGGCTCGCATTGACGTCATGCAGGGGGACTTTCAATTACTCGCATTATATTCATTTATTCATGAATTTGTGAATCGCATGGAGGTATGGATTGAAGAAAAAAATCATCGGAGGTAGGAACGAGAAAGGAAAAAAAACACAAACAATGTTGGGAAAAAAGGGAAAAAATGTTCTTGGCATAAATACCTATTTTTCAGAAAAAATCGCCGATCACCGAATTGGTTTTACATTTTGGTGATTTTTCAAATACATGTGGCGAGTTGACGATGAACGTTTGACTAACATTTTTTTTGTTGACTAGCGACAAACTAGTGCCACGTGGCGAGAAATCATTGGGTAATAGGTAAAATCGCCAAGTTGCCGAATATGAATAGCATTATGATGATTTTTTGGTCTAGAATGGAAAAAACCCTCTAACATGGTACATTTATTGAAAATGGAGCGTTGAATGGTTCATTTAAGTAATTTTCTCTTGTTTCATGGAAATAATATTAGTTTTAAGAACAAATCATTCCACTAAAATGGGCAAGGGATGTATATGGGATTTTTATAATTTTTTAGAAGTTTATATAATTGTCTCTGACTTTTTCAAATGTATTCTTATAATAACATCTTTTGAAAAAAAATGGGCAAATGATTGATGAAGGCTTTCTTTAAATAGATGTAAAGAGTTGGTGCATTAAAATGGTATACATTTGTTTCATTTTTTTATCATTGAAAACGTATGTCTCTATGTGTAAATTGATTTTTTATGCTTGAAATTATTGCTAGTCTTTCCTAGATTTGAAAAAGGCATTTTCAGAATATTAAATATTTTAAGAAGTTGTAAGATTCAAACTAATAAATAGTTTATAAGTAGTTATAGATAGTGTTCGCTTAATGTAACTTCGTTATTATGGTGTGCCCTTTTTATTAAGTACTATTCATCAAACAATTTATATATCATTAGAAAGAAACTTCGTATCAAATTCCTTTTAAATAATGGCCTATGTTAAAACATGTTCTGTAATGATTTTTCTACCCTAAAAAATAACTAAATTTGTTTTTATAGTGATTTTTCTCGTTACCTTTTTTTTCCCCTTCTATTTGTTGTCTTTTTCCATTTGATTCCCAAATATATACTATTAACTTTCAACTAATAGTAACGTTCATTTCTTTCTCTCACATGTATATTAAGTATTAGCATAATACTCGTGCGATTCAGCGGAAAAATTTTATTTGTTTCACATGCATTCGATAACTAATATTACATTTTTGAATCATCTATTAAATCAAAAAACTATATAACAATGCACAAATAATATTGTTTTTAAACAAAAAAATCTTTCTAAAAAATTACGCAAAATTATAAATATCAAAATATGTCATTGCAAACTCGATGATCGGAGTTGCGAATGTCGGGTTCCAAGTACTAAATAGCTAGTTTGGATTTGTGAAGTCGTTGGCTGAATCTAAAGGTTTGACTTTCATTAATTTTTCATTGATTGTTTCTTATTCGTGTTTTAATACCACCAATTATTTACATTCAATTTTAATCCTAAAACTTTGTACAAAATAGAATTTCTGAAAAATAAAAATTGACATCATAACAACGAAATTAAACGTATAAATAAAGGTGTTAAAATGGGATTCCATTAAAAAATATTTAAGCATTCGGTATTTAGTTATTTAAAACTTACAATACATGTAAAATTGGGGAAAGTTAAGTTTTTAGAGTTTTAGAAGCTAAATTTGACTCCGAAAGATGGAAAAATCGCCTTTAGCGATATGCTAACGCGTTCATCTTATCGCAACCTTTCTATCCATAATTGGCTCATAATGTAACAATTAGCGATTCAAAAGTTTTGTCTTTTCCGAAAATACTCAGAAGAAAATACTCATCACGTAAGGGTATCTTAAACAAAATATCACAAATGCTATATATAATAATATAGATATATAGACATTGAAGTTAAAATTAAATGTATTACAGTATATTAATTAGTTTATGATTTTATAATGATAGTATATTAGTATTAATGTGAATTTAATATATATATATATATATTGAAATTAAAATTAAATGTATTATATTTATTAGTTTATGGTTTTATAATGATAGTATTAATGTGAATAAAATAGATGTAAGGGTAAGTTAGTCATTTATATGTATTTTTGAAAAAGCTCTTAGTATTTATAGGGGTAAAATAGTAATTTCTATCTTAAAAAAATCACAAATGCTATTTATAATAGTATAGATATAAGGAACTCTAATATACAAATTTCAACAAATATGTAATCAGGTACTAGTCTTCAGAAACAGCCGTGAATTCCGTTAGGAGTATAAGGTCGATGTTGCAGCTAAACCAAATTCAGTTTTAATCTGGCTAAACCAAATTCAGCTTTTATTACAATAAACACATTAATTTTGTTTGAAAAAATGGAGAAGTCATCAAGAGCATTTGAAGAGGGAGAATGGAGAAGAGTATATTACAGGAAAAGAAAAACACTACAACAAACAAAGTCACTACCAGTTAAACATAAACACACCAACAATGATCATGATATTAACCTTCTTTATCAGTAATATTCCCGATGACATTACTAGTATACAACTATGGATGGAGTGCAAGAACATGGGTACTCTAGCAGACGTCTTTATACCAAACAAAAAAGATCATTCTGATGGAAAATTCGCGTTCGTCAGATTTAAAAGGGTCAAGAACATAGAGATGATGGAAAATATGTTGAGTAATATAAAAATTGCAGGGGCTAAATTGACCGCAAATCTAGCCAGATTCGATGTAAAAGGCAACAAAATAAGGAATAAGGTGTATGTGCATGATTCATGTGCAAAGAACGGACATAATGATCATATGAAGCAGTCTACAGCAGGCAAACTTACATTCACGGAAGCACTCATGAAGGTAAACAACAAGAAAGATGATATTATAGAGGTGGTGGCTAGAGGAGAATCAAAAACGATGTTACATTGTAAAGATAGATCACTAGTGGGAGAAGTTATTTCCATAGA
This sequence comes from Pseudognaphalium luteoalbum, assembly GCA_963422505.1. Taxonomy (NCBI): domain Eukaryota; kingdom Viridiplantae; phylum Streptophyta; class Magnoliopsida; order Asterales; family Asteraceae; genus Pseudognaphalium; species Pseudognaphalium luteoalbum. Next base: position 61,270,526 of record OY730198.1, on the reverse strand, counting down.
CATACTACAAGAGTTGAACAAACTCTTGGAGTCAGTAAACGAAGATAGGATGGAAGTAAGATATATTAGGGGATTCAAAGTTATGCTCACGTTTGAAACTAAGGGCAAGGCCTGTACGTTTCTAGACTCAAAAGAAATGTGGTGTAAATTGTTTAGTACTTTAATTATATGGCATGGGCAGGAAATTAATATGGAGCGTATTACTTGGATCAATGTTCAAGGAGTACCACCTCAAGCATGGGATACTGAAATGCTCCAATTTTTTTTTTACATATAAGAACCTCTCTCAAAGTTCCACAACTTAATTTTATGGTTAACCTACGTTTACATACCCCAAATACACGTTTTAAGCCTTAAAAGTTATTTTTTCAAAAGCCGAGGGAGTACCCACCGGGTACTCAACCCTGAACCATGTCCTGTGAACGTATAAAAATTAGTACTCGCCGGGTACTTAACCTACCCGTCGGGTAGTTCATCAAATACTCAGACCTACACATTTTTGACCCAAAATACAAACTTTGAACGCGCATAACTTTTTACTCGTTAAGAGTTAGACTACCAAATTTTGCAGGCACTTCCACTATGTCGAATTGAAAACTTTTCCTTTTTACACTTTTTCAAATTTCACGTTTATCAAGAAAATGGATGTCTAACCAAAATATGACCATTTTGGACCATTTTAATAATGAGTCAAGTCTCAAACTACACACAATTTGACTTCCACACTTTTCTAACATTTTTAAAAATACATTTTGACTACAACTCTACAATAATATCCAACATACTATAACTCTAACTCATTTGGATACGTTGACCATTTGGCGACCCATTTGGGCCCCTATTGACCCATTAAGGGTATTAACCACTTTTAAGACTCAAACCAAATTCCGTTTGGTTTACATACAAACTACAACTTTGGCAACATTTAATATCCTTCACATGTTACTATCATGAACATTTGAGCCGACTCACAAACATACCATTTTACAACAACTTTCTATAAACGGGTCAAAACATACAAAGCTAGCATTTTATACCCCAAATCACTTTCTTTCGACTCACGGGGCTTTCATAACTGTACCAAGAGCATGATTTCTTTACCAGGGATTTTGGCTTACTATTATTAGCAAGTCCCATTACTAGTCCATTCTCGTTCCTTGCCTAATGAAGCACATAATCTGTTTTTACCTACAAAATCGTACAAGAACAACAGTAAGCAAAACATGCTTAGTAAGTAAAGGAATAAACTACAATTATAAACTACTACAAAATGGTCATATTCATGTGAACCATTTACTACCAATCATAGAACATGCTTGGATGTTCTATCTACTATACTACCTAGGTGACTATATTCACATGAACCACCTACTACATAGATTATTCTCAGACGATCTATCTACGCATTCACAAGGATCCTTGGCTACATTGTTTCTATTCATAGAAACAATCTCTACTACTACTTTGTTCCTATGCAAAGGAACACTACAAGGGAACCAAGTCATAGGGAACACCATACTTGAACCCTCCACTTCATACCTGCACATAACAACATACAATGTGCCATATCTACAACAAACTACACATTTGACATTCAAGTTGGTACGTTTACAATAACTACATTATTAGCATACGGTTTACTACATAAACCACAAATTACACAATTAGTGTACAATTTACTACATCTACAATAATTTACACAATCATTATATAATATACTACACATACAACAACTACTCACATGACATATTCGTATGCCATGTCTACAACAAGCTACTTTATCATCAACTAACACTTATTTAATTATCATGAATGATTCACAAACAAGCTTAATTAATGAACTACAATTCCTACTACTTACCTTTCCCACATGTATAAGTGATCAATCTTCAATGATGGACTTAACTTCTTATCTCGTCACCTAATCACATACACATACAACAAGGTCATCTACTATATAAAAATAATAACCTTCCATGTCAAAGTGGTATAATTACCACTACTACACAATTACTCAAAGTTGTCTCTACTAGTTATATTTCTCCTTATCATAATTCTACACATATCATTAGTTGATTTAATCTACAATTTATCTATCAGAATTCTATTACTACTAAACTACAATTATTCTCAAATTCTACAATTTAATTAAAATCAACAATAACTTGATATAACTAAATCATCATCATACAAACTATTTAATTTAGCTAAATTAATCATAATTCATTTACTACTATGAAACCCATCATTAAACCTCTACATATGCTCTTTTGTGCATAATAATCATCAGAGCAATTCTCTAAGTACTATTCATCATCTTCTACATCATATATCAAATTCTTAAATTTGGCTAAATCATGAAAAACTCATTTTTCTTAATAAAACTCATCAATTTAATATTTACACATACTCCTTTACATACTACAAGCATCATCTAACATCTATACTTTCAATTTCTAAACCAATTATCAAAACCCACTATAGGGTTTATGTAAAACTACTTAAAACTACAAATTGAAAGTATAAATGTGCTGCTCTTACTTTGTAGATGATGAATATGTATATATTTGACTCCAAATCACTAGAATCATGCTCTAATTGAAGGTTTCTTTTATGTTCTTCTCATTCTCCTTCTGTGCTCTCTCTCTCTCATGATATACATACATACATACTCTCTGTATTCTTGTTTCCCGATTATTCAAGAAGGATGGGGGGTTTAATTAATACATTTTCACTTTACACCCATCAACTCTACTAACGTGTCACATAAAACCCTTCAAGCCACTTAACTACAATTTAACTGACCAACTAACTCACAAGTGAACATTCAAATCTTACAGTATAATTATTACTACATAAAATATACACTACAAAATTTGGAGTGTTACAGATACATATATCTATAATCAAATAGGAAGCTCTTTGTGACGAGTTGTATTCCTATGTGACGCCGATATGGATGATGCAGGTTTGTCTAATAAACAAATAGGGGTGTCAATTAAAGTTGGAGATGCGATCAATCAAACTTGCAGAGTTAAATGGAAACGAACTAGCTTCTTGATACGTTTTTCTGAAAGTAATGAGATTTGGTTTCCAGATTTCTTTTTTTTTTGTTGTTGTTGTTTTGAAAGGCAGAATATATTAATAAGACAACTAGCAAGATACTAGATGCCAGAAACGTACAAAAGTACATACACCAAATAAGCTCAACCTTACTTCTAATACAACCAATTCTCAAGATCCGGACTGCGAGAGAGTTAAAAAGGATGAAAAAAAACCTGACCAAAGTCAGGAAAAAATCCCCAAGAATGAGGACCGAGCCACCGGTTTTCACCTCACCTCGTTTTTGATAACTCCCCGAATGGATCCTGAGATGACTACCATTAAAGACTAAACATTCCACAATAATTAATAATATAAACCATTACAAGCCAAACTAGCTGTAGAGATAAAAACTCCAAACCGTGGCTGCTTATTTAATCAATCCAGTGCACCTCCCTTCCAGACTTCGGATATTAAAAACCAACCATTGATCCCATGTCAGCTGTGACCATTTTGCTCGATTTTTAATCCACAAATAACTAAGGCAGAGAACGTCTTCTTTGATCCTTGTCCAAGATGGTTTAGATCCCTTAAAGCAAGCCTCGTTTCTTGCTTTCCAAATACACCAACAAGTAGTCAATAAAATTACCCGAACCACTTCATTCAATTCCTCATTATCTTGACCCTTATAGCAAATAATATCTCGAATGGAGCAAGCAAATATAGGCATGATTTTACACCAAGAACTAATATAGCACCACATCATATTCGCATATTCGCAAGATATAAAAAGATGCTCGGAAGACTCTTCATACGTATTACATAACGAGCAAAGAGATGAAAGAACCTGAATTCGTCTTTGAATCAAAGCCACCTTAGTTGGAAGTCTTTCCATTTCTGCCCTCCACGCAAGGATATTCCTTTTCTTGGAATCCATTTATTCCAACAAAAACTAAACTCCTTAGCCCGAAAAAAGGAGTTTACAATTACCCATCTAGCGGAAGGAACAGAGAATTTTCTTGAGCTGTCCCCTTTCCATTGCCATTCGTTGCCTTCTTCAACAATTAGCTGTGGTATCTCAATGTTGAAAGACCGAAGATCGTGCTGAGAGGGAGCCAAGAAGAAATTCCCGTGCTACTGTGGATCGTGCAAATTGCTTGCTTCCAAACGGACTTAGATTCCTGTTTAAATCTCCAATGCCATTTCAACAGTAAACAGATATTTATATGTTTGAGAGATCCTATCCCAAGTCCCCCTTCATTTTTCGGAGCCATTACCTTTGACCATGAAACCCAATTAATTTTTGAATTCTTTTCTGACCCCCCCCCCCCCCCCCTCCACCATAAAAAGTTTCTCCTTATTTTTTCCAATGATTCAATAACTTTGTTAGGAGCTTTGAATAAAGAAAAATAATACACTGGAAGACTATCTAAGACTGATTTTACCAAAATTAAATGACCCGCCAAGGGCAATCTATTTGCTTTCCAATGGGACAGTCTAAATCTAAACACCTCAATCAAATCAGCCCAGTTTTTGGTTAAGTTCATGTTTGCACCCATTTTAAGGCCAAGATATTCAAAGGGAAAACAGCCCACACTACACCCAATCTTTCCCGAAATGTCCCTAACTGCATCTTGATCCATATTTATTCCAAAGATGTTGCTTTTGTTAACATTTATACCCAACCCAGAAATTAATGAGAAAACCCTCATAATTCGGATTATATTCATGACATTCATATTTGACCATTCCCCTAAAACTATTAAATCATCCACAAACATGAAGTGAGTAAGAATGGGACCATTATTCGGAAGGCGAATACCCCTTAATAAGCCCAAATTCCTAGCTTTCACAAAAATGGAATTTAGAGCTTCCATTGCTAGAATAAAAAGAAAAGGGGATAGGGGATCCCCTTGTCTAACCCCTCTAGAGCAACTGAATACCTCTAATGGCGACCCATTGATAAGTACTGATGCAGATGTTGATGCTAAGATACCTGAAATCCAAAGTCTCCATTTCTGGGGAAAGCCTAGTTGCTCCAGAACAGAGTCAATGAAACCCCAACTTACCGAATCAAATGCTTTGTTAAAATCGATTTTAAACATTACCGCCTTATATTTAACTTTCTTAGCCCAAGATATAATTTCGTTTACCACCAATGGCCCATCAAGAATGCTCCTTTTTTTCCAAAAAACCGGTCTGTGATTCAGATACTAGTGATCCAATTACTTTTTTGAGCCTATTAGCTAAAACTTTTGAAATCATTTTAGGGATGCATCCAACTAAAGAAATAGGCCTAAAATCATTAAAGTACATTGGATCACTAGATTTAGGAATAAGAGTGAGAAAGGAAGAGTTGCATACCTTGCTTACCCTACCATACTTGTGAAAATCTTCCATCATTTCCATTATATCATCTTGAATAATGTCCCAGAACCTCTTTATAAATGCAAAATTAAAGCCATCGGGACCGGGAGCCTTGTTACTTCCACATTCCAAAATTGCTTCCTTAATTTCAGCTATGTTGAAGGGTTTAATGATGTCCAATTCAGCTGATTCCGTGAGTTTACTACAACCCCTAAAGGAAAGAAATGGCCTGACATCCAAAGGTTCCTGAAACTTGTTAGCAAAAAAAGATACTGCTTCCTTTTTGATTTCAATTGGATCCTCAACCCATACTCCTTTCACCCATATCCCGCTAATGTTATTACTCATATATCTAGCGTTTACACACCCATAGAAAAAAGAAGAGTTTTCATCCCCCTCTATAGCCCACTTAATTCTTGCTTTTTGCTTGAGGTCATTTCTTTTTTCTTCCTCAATTTTCATCAATTTATATTTTACTTTAGCCAAGGTTTCGGTCTCCAAATCAGACAATACTCTGTTCTCTGCCATTTTGTCCATTTCTACCATGAAATCTTCTAATTCTAATACCACCCTTCCAGTTTTTTGCTTTTCCTCGGCAATCCATTCTTTAAGTGCAAATTTCACATTCTTGAATTTCGAATGAAGCATGTAATCAGGCCTTCCAACCTTTACCTGTTTGTTAAATGCCCCAATTACCACTTCATCAAATCCTTTTCGTGACATCCATGAGGAGAAGAATTTAAAAGGTTTCTTTCCAAAATCTTTCTTGACAACGCTTAGTAGAACCGGATGATGGTCAGACCATTTTTTAGGAAGAGCCACCGCTTTGGCATACGGCCATCTATCCATGAATGATGAGCAAACAAGTATATGATCTATCTTACTCAATTAGGAACCGTTGTCTAATGAGTAAGTAAAATTAAAACCCCCATGTTGTATTCCATCAATTTTGCCTCCTCAATAAACTCATTGAAAATCAAAGCCCCCTTTTTGTTAAACACTGTATTCCTTCTATCTGTTGGATACTTGACTTCATTAAAGTCCCCAAGCATAACCCAAAGTCCTCCCCTTGATTCACACATACTGCCTAACAGATTCGAAAGCCTAGCTTTTTCTTTGCTTGATTGAGGCACATATACATTAGCAATATTTATTAATGTTCCATCCCCACATAAAAAACCAGAAACAATGAGAACATTTTGCTGCTTAAAAACATTTGTAATCTTTATTTTCCTACAATCCCACATACTGAGGATGCCCCCTGATCTCCCAATCGCATCTACTGTTTCAAATTTAAAAACACTTTTTCCCCAGAATTTATTTAAGGTAATTTCATTTAAGTCTTTTTGATGTGTCTCCTGGAGACATAGAAAATCGATTTTGTTATCCAAAACTAGTTTTTTTAACCCAATCCGCTTTTCTATCCTCTTTTATACCCCTGATATTTAAAGTGAGAAAATCCATTACAAACCGTTGTGAACGCCTTCCCCGATGATTATCCTCCTGATGTCGTTCTCAAAACCATCCATGGTAGCTCCGATGCATCGTCCTACTTCCATGGTATCTTGAATTTCAATCTCTAGATCGGATCGGACTTGATTTAGTGTATCTGAACCATTATTTTCCTCGCCCAATGTATTCTCCAATTGAGTATTATCCTTGGGAGCTTTATTGAGGTCAACACTTTCGAAGCTTCTATCTTCCGAACATGGACCCGAAGATTTCGATCCCTACTCACCATTGATATCCTCTTGCCTGATTTCCGATTGCTCCACTTGACATATGTCCGTTGATTCTAATCTCCTTACTCGCTTTCTACCTTTCTCATCATCTGAAACCCCAAATTTCTTCTTGTTCTTATCTTTAAAAGATGGAGATTTGACCTTCCTTTTTCGCTTCATTATTTTTGGCTTACCACAATTGAAGATCAAAGGGATCAAGTCGTTCAAACCAAATGGATCCGATTCATTGTCTGATGGGCTGCTTCTCTCCACACTTTTCCTTGTGCTAGGGCCAATTGGGCTATTTGAAATAGAACATATTGGGCTATTTAATTGGCCCAAAGATCCATAATTTATAGTTGGCCCATCACCTTTATTAAGAACGTTGTCTTGTGTTTTAACTGGTACATGCACCTCGATATCATTGTTATCCGTCGATTCATATTCCTGGAACATATTTTCATAATTCGCGTCTCCCCATGCCATCTCTTGAGTTCCCTGCCTTTTCGCATTCCAATCTGCTTGTTCAGCCTCCGTATTGTCGTTACTGGTTTTTGATGAATTTTTCGATGGTTTTTGCGATGAGCATTTTTCCATGAATGCTTGTGAACCGTTCTCTTTTACCATAAAGTCTGGAAACCATTCCTCTCCACTTTCAACTAGAAGTACGTTGTACTTATCTCCTTTCCATTTAACTACACATTTCTCGTGGATCATCACTTCATTCCTCACTGCAACCCCAATTTTATTTTTCGAGATATATGCGTCATCAACTTCAGCTTCACAAAGGAAAACAACACTAGCAATTGAGTTACCAATCTGTAGAAAAATGTCAGTGTCCCAAGCTTGTGGTGGTACCCCATGTATGGTAATCCATGCTACTCGCTCCATAATAATTCTTTGCCCGTTCCATTCCAATAATGAACTAAAGACCTTTTCCCATCGATCTTTTTTATCCAGAATTGCTCTAACAATGTCTCTGTCCTCAAATGTAAGCATCACCTTAGTGCCTACTAAATATCTTATATCAGCTTCGGCCTCTGTTATTAACTTCACTTGAGCATTCATTTCGTTTAATATATCAATGCTTTTTTCCTCCCCAATCAACGAGCGATCTTTACAGTTCTCCATTAGCTTCGAGTCTCCTCTGCTCGAGACCTCTATCACCTTTTGATTTTTATTTGTAGCACCGATAAGGGCTTCTTTAAACGATGAGAAATAGTTATTATTCCTATCCGAATGAAAGACTTGATTATCTCTTGTTTTGGTGGCATGCTTGGGGAGTTCATTACTGATTTTATTACCATTAGTATCAAACCTTGCAATGTTTGCCGAGAGTTTTGCCCCATCCATCTTGATGTTTTTTAGTGCTTTCTCTATTGAATCTCCATCCTTTACACCTTTAAATCTTACGAACGCAAATCTACCACCATACTTATCCTTTTTATTCGGGATAAAAACGTCCGCCAAAGTTCTTGTGTTTTTGCATTCCCACCATAGTTGTTTGTTATTTACCCCTTCCGGGATATTGCTTACATAGAAGGTTGTTATATTTGATCTATTCGTGGATGATTCCTGATTCGCTGAGTTTTTATGTGAAGTTCTCCTTTTCCTTGATTCGACGGTTCTCCATTCTCCTTCCTCAAATGCTCTCACCATTTAAAAGTTTAAAAATTTATTCCAGATTTCTTAAAGATGGATAAGCATAGTAGCCCAGTACATGCAGAGATGTCGCTGGAAAAAGCAATGAGTAATGGAAAAATCATTACGATAGACGAACAGTCAATCGGTGATTGCTCAGGTAGGGATAACGAAAAGACGGTATTGGGAGAAGAGGCATTGGAAAAAGATCCAAAATTAAATGGAAAAAGGGGCAACGAAGTATCAGTTTTGGGAAAGAATTGCAGACATGAAAACAATCATGCCAGGGATAGTGGGCTAAACTTGAGCCCAAATATTACTAAGTCCACTGCATGCTCAATGGGCTCTGTTTCTTCTAGTCCAGTGGGGTTTTTCAGCCCAATGAATTGGACAAATGAAGTTCGCCCAGCTATTATAATTCATAGCAACTCTGATGATTCCGATCCTTTTAGATTAAATGATTTATCTTTTAATTGGGGAAAAGATAATAGCAAAAAGAGAAAGAGGAAAGGAAAATCACCAAAGCAATGGCTAGGGTTAGAAGGAAAAAATTTATGTCTGTTCCTGATGATGTGGGTGCCGAATGTGTGAAAAGGAAAAAGATTATGGAATCCCAACATGAGGATGACACGGGAACAGAGCCAACCACGAGAAACAGGTTAAAAGAAATTGGGACAAATTTGATTAATTTAGATGTTGTGGAAAGTGAAAGGGTTGATCTTAACAGAATCCCGAAAGAAAATGGAAGATTGGAGAAAGAATTTGAGGTACAAGCAACTGGAGAATAAAGTACTCTTCATATGAGGTTAGAACTAGAAAAAAGAAATCAAGGTAACAATGGAAACTGGAAGTTGTATTGGCATAAACTTGACATGGTTTGAAGGTAACATCAGATCGATCATCAAAGGAGCATATAATGGTATTTAATGGATTTTTTGTCCATAAATAATTGGGGGGGGGGGGGTGTTAAAAGTACAAAGAAAGTGGAGTAGCTGAACAAGTTGTTATCTTCTAACCAAATAGATATTGGATGTATGCGGGAAACCCACCACAACCATATTTCAGATGTTAACTGATAAGCATCAAATAGATGCTATATTTTATACTATTTATCCCTATATTTATATACATTTTATTGCATTTATATGATTTTAGATACTTATTTTGTTAATATTTGCAGAAATGTATTTTAATTAAAGATTGAAGAAAAAGGAACGAGAACAAGCTTGAAACTGAAGGAAATGAAGCACTTGAAGAAGTTGGAGTTTAAAACCTTAAAGAATTGAAGACCAAAATAATAATATTGAAGAATTGAGTCAAAATGAAGATTAAAATCCGAAGAAATAAAGAAGAAGCCCAAAAATGAAGCCCAACCCGAAGTTGGAATATTCTGGAAAGAGGTCTAACCGGCGGTTGGATAACCCAACCGGTGGTTGGGGTATTAAGGTATCAAAGGCATTCCAGACGCGAGTTGGATTGGGACTCAAGAAAGCCCAACCGGCGGTTGGAGTACCCAACCGGCGGTTGGAATGCCGGTTCTAAAAACTATAAATAGAGGCTTAGGTTAGGGTTAACGATATACGATTCTTAGAATACAAACATGAATATTAGGGTTTTAGGTCGACTTTAGGTGCGATTTTGGGGGCTAAGGAGCTAGGGTTTGAATGTTTTCAACCTTAGGAAAAGCTGGTTCAACAATTGGTTCTGTTTCTTTATCCGGGTAACTTTATTAACCTTTTGGGTTACTTTTGGATATTGTTTATTTGAATTACTTGTTAATTAGGTTTTCATTATGAATATTTAAATGAATGATTGATTGAATTTATTATACTAATTATATGTTTATGTTGAAACTATATTATTGAATGTTTATTATGCAAGAATTGTCTGTGTTATATTATATTAATAAGGATTCTTGACATGATTAACTGATTTATATCATAACTTTATTAATATTTTGGGTTTTGTAAATTAAGTGATTATGTTTATGTCTTGATCTTAACCTTTGCGATAGACGAAGAATATCATTTATTAATGTTAAGTAATACTGTAATTCAACCAAATCAGGAATTGTAATAATAAACTGTTGATAGATCTGAATAAATAGTAATACTTGTAACACCCCTCACTTTACATCATTTAAATATAATAAATCCGGAAGCGTTAGTCCAACTTTAAACAATACCAAGTTACATTTCAATTTCAACCTAATTTAAAAACATAGTTTATTAACATGGGTGTTACTTCCAAACCACTAAATAACATTGATTTGTATAATCAAATATCAGAGTAGGCTTGGTCAAACATTCCGTCCCGAACAACTTCTTGACAATCCCGTTATATCAAAACCATAACCTGCAAGAAGTGGGGTGGTGGGGTTAGCATAACGCTAAGTGAGGGAATACATAACCAACAGCCTAACTTAGCATAACAACCTTGTTTACAGCAAATCATCGTAAACAAATAACATCACAATGGATCGATGGTTCTTGGGGAAACCTTCAGCCAAGAATACCAACAATAACCACATAATATCAATGAGATAACATCTCAATACACAACATATCAATGAGGATCGGTGGTTCTGGAGATATCATAATACCCGGGGATTCTCCCAGAACACTTATCGTCAATCTGTATGGCCATTACAGAATAGACCGATAGTTTGGTACTAATCTCATACGACTTAAATTTCCTATTAACGATATGTATAAGGAAATTCCTGTCGTCTTACAATAGTAACCAAACCCAACCAACATGTTGACCTCAATACTGATGCCCGAAGGCCAAATATCAAGTGATCACGTATTCACATATATAATCAAGTCAACATGTCAGACTAACCAGTCTATCAACAGTATTATTACTATCAAACCAAATTAATCATGGCAAATCAAAAGCAGTAATAATACGATTACCCGTTGTAACCAAACCTGTTACAACTAAGTTACACTGAGGATTAAGATCCACTCACCGACACCTCAGTTGTCCACTCAGTAGTCTAATGTCACCGAGTCTTTCTTCATATCTGAGAATACAATAAAATACACAAGTTAGTCACTTGTCTCAAATTCTATATAACATCGTATCAATAGATTTACGCAAACAAATCTAAATTACTCAATTCACATGAATTAGCACAATCCCCACAATTATCAATATGTTAACACATTTAGTAACTAAAATCTTCATAGTTACTAATCACTATTATCTTTAGTATTTACAACATAATACTACAATGTAACCAACATGATATTTAACTCGATCAAGTGTTCTAATTAGTAACCAATACCAATTTCATTATATAACTCATCAAATCATCATAATCTCTATAACTTTCAAGAACGCTTAATCACTTCATAGCTTTTAACTTGAATTATGCTTATCATCACCATTAATCAACACTTATCAATCATACCTCATTATTCTAAGCTTAGAAGCTTCAATTCTTGAATTATCAACTAAATCATACACTTTTATCATGATCATACATTCAAATCTTCAATTCTAGATTATGGCTTAACCTATAATTATGTATTAAGCAATATCTAGTAATCATATCACTAATACAAGCTTTAATTCCATGAAATTCGTCCTAATTCATAGAATTACCCAAAACCCATTTTCTAGGGTTTACATTAAATTCAAGAATTAGCAATTACAACATGTTTAAAATGATGATAGAATGATTAATACATGTTATTGAAACTTAACTAACATCAATTCACACTTTTGAAACCCTAATTTCGGATTTTAACCAAGAACACTAAAACCCCCAAATTCTAGGTTTTAGAAATCAAGAAATTGAGACTTACAACTTGATTAGGAATGATAATCCATATGTTTGAAGCTTGAATTCGAACCTAGTAGCTTCAATTTGAGATTTCTTCATGTATTTTGTTCAATCTCCAATTAAATGTGTATGTATGATGCGTACGTATGTATGTACGAGATTTATGTATGTATGTGTGGAGATAAGAATCAAACAACCGACTCAACATTTGGGAGTGTACTAGAAGTGGTTAAATTTCATTCCCCGTACTTATCATTGTCTGGAACTTAAAAACCATTTGCGGAAAAAAAATATATTTTATTTTACTGTCAACTGAATTAAATTAAAACAGTTAATAATTTATTAACCACAATAAATTATTTGACTCTTTTACCCATTTATTTTAAATTACCAATTTACAATATTTCCTAACATTTCAATTAACCATTTCAAGTCAGGAAATAATAGTAAAATACTGGACCCATAAAGTGGATGTTACAAATCTCCCCCCCTTTAAAAGATTTCGTCCCCGAAATCTAATCACACTTAATCAATCTACTGTGACATAATCACCTATTTATTTTCATCTCAATTTACTTATGCATATCTTTAATCACACAACACCAATTGTACCTACATATATTTATTTAGATATATGTTATTTCATTAACTTACACACTACCAGTGTGTATTACAATTGAATTCATATAAACACATAATATCTATTACTAAATGCAATATCCAGCATAAAGGATAGTATTATTAACTATTTGATCATAATATATACACATATCAAATGTTACTGCCATGAGCAAGTTACAATTAAAATACACGTTTTCAATTCTTTCCACATGCACATATCTAAATGTACATGATTCTATCTTTTCCCCTGCACAATTACTGTGCATAAACCCTATTTCCTTTCATAAATGTTTATGAATCGTTTATCATTAATCAGTCATTCAAACCCTTTAAAACATATAATTATTTAACAAGTGGAATACCAAAACCACTTACAATCAGAAACTAGCAACATGCCAGAATCATTATAACACACCACAAATCTTTTTTTTTTTTTTAAACAACGTCGAAAGCGCAATTCCATTCATTTTATATAATAAATGACATGATGTCATTTACCAAAACATTATATATACTATAATATTATCTGTCAAATTACAAACTATTAAAGAGTATCTGGGCAATATAAAGTATCAAAATAATATCAGAGTAGTCATGGTCAACCACTTCCAAGTACTCCTTGCCCAGTCCCATTCAAGTCAAACCTGTAAGGAGTAACAACAGGATTAGCACGAAGCTAAGTGAATAAACCTGTTACAAACAGTTTGACTTAGCTCCACATAATTAATTATCAACAATTAACACATAAACTCAACATCACCAAGAGGATCGGTGGTCCTTGTGGCGCCCTCAGACCGCGGTGGCCCACAAAGCAACACTTATAATCACTGCAGGCCAATACAGTGATTTACCGATAGCTGGTTACTACCTTTAGTCAATATGTGTTCCATTCTCAACACATGATCACAAATCTCACATTGACTAACCTGTAGTAACCCAGCCCAACAATCGTTGACCTCCGAATCACCAAATGCCATAAGGCGACTCATCACATATTACACGTGTATTTCATCAATCAATAGTCAACAATTCAACAATCACAATAGCAAATATGTTCACTTGTTGTAACCAAATATGTTACAACTAAATCCCACTGAGAGTACAAGTCCACTCACCTGTCAACTTCTTACCACTACTCAGCTGACTAAATCACTGAGTCTTCAGCGTGTCTGAAAACACAACAGAATTACAATTAGTAATTCATTCCAAAATCATACATTTTAATCAAATGTAACATTAACTTAATATCAGTAAATATATCAGTTATCAAGTACAATGTAATATTACAGCATTCAATAGTACATATTACATTTATAATACAATATTAGAACCAACATAAATCATTAAATGTCAAAACACTAAAATTCCTGAAAATCTGCTAGTACCCGTCGAGTACTCACATTACCCGTCGGGTAATCCATTCCACCCGCCGGGTTCTCGGTTTATCAACCGGGTGAATCAGTTTGGGTGGTAACAGAACCTAATTGGGTTTTAAAGCCTCTACGAGCCGCCGGGTGACCCGTTTACCAGCCGGGTTCTACCTTTGGATGAACTACCCGCCGGGTAGTGGGTTTACCCGCCGGGTAAAACCCACCTTCCAACGACCTGTTCTAGCTGCAATTACACAGCTACGAAACCAAACTCTCTTATCAAATTCAGATACCAACACGCATTTCAGCAGAAATTTAACATCAATACTAACTATAAACAACACATATCAATTTACATGTATCAATTCATCCTAAGTTACTCAATTCATTATCCAACCTAACTAATTCGTTCTCCTTTGAAGAACACAAACAAATCATCATGAAATCAGTTTGATGGCATTCAATCAAATCTTGTGATGATCCTATAACTATCAAGCTAACCCTTTCAAGCTTCAATTTCTCACCAAATCATACAAAACCTAGAATTCAAGAAATTGATAAAATGCCATGAGTACTTACACTTTGAAGATTCTTAAGTGGGAGATGATGATGAAATCAAGCTAGAATCAATAAATCGCAGCTTGTTACGGATTTCTAATTTGGTTGGAATTCTTGTTTAAGCTTATGTAGGTTTTAGTTCTTGCAAGAAATGAAATACCCAAATGAGGAAAGTCAGAGAATGGAGTTAACATCTCAACCCCCAACCGACTCTGTGTTTTTATTATTATATCCGTCTTAATTCTATTGTCTGGAACCCAAATACCAATTGCAAGAAAACTATTTTATTTTACTGTGACCTATAACTATCTAAAACAGTTAATATTTTACTAGTCACAATAAATCTTTTAACCAAACTTTCTATGTTATAATTCAAAACATATAAAACACAATAATTTAAATATAACAATTAAAATATATAAGTAAGGAAAATTACCAAATTACCCTCGAATCACAAAGCGGGTGTTACAAATCTTCCCCCCTTAGGAAGATTTCGTCCCCGAAATCTCGCTAGACTCAAACAAATGAGGGTATCGTGAGCGCATGCTCGACTCAGTCTCCCAAGTAAGGTTCGCCCCCAAACTATGTTTCCATTTAACCAGAACCATCAGTATCTCTTTCTTACGTAACCTAGTCACCTTTCTATCAACTAACTCAATAGGCTCCTCGACTAATTTCTGACTAAAATCAACTCTAAGGTCCTGTAATGGAAGAATTTGGGATTGATCCTCCACATTACATTTCCTCAGATAACAAACATTAAAAGTATCGTGAATACTCAATAACTCAGATGGAAGATCTAAGGCGACTGTCTGATCATTAACTACCTGTCTGATTCTGAATGGACCAATATACCTTGGGGCCAATTTTCCACGTTTTCCAAATCTAATCACACCTTTCCACGGGGAAACTTTCAGATAAACTAACTCACCCTCAACAAAAGTAATAGGTCGACGGCGCAGATCAGCATACTGTTTCTGCCTATCTCTGGCAGCTTTCAATTTCTCGCGAGCTATAGCAACCTTATCAGCAGTAATCTGTACAATATCCGGACCAGCAAATTGCTTTTCTCCAGCCTCTAACCAACAACTAGGCGTTCTGCAGCGACGCCCATATAACATCTCATACGGTGGCATGCCGATACTAGAATGATATGAGTTATTATAAGCAAACTCTACTAAAGGCAAGTGAGAATCCCAAGAACCACCATACTCTAACACATAAGCTCGCAACATATCTTCTAGAGTCTGAATGGTACGCTCTGTCTGACCATCTGTCTGGGGATGATAAGCTGTACTGAGATTAACTCTGGTACCCAATTCCCGCTGTAAACTCTGCCAAAACCCAGAAATAAACCTGGAATCCCTATCGGACACAATAGATAACGGAATCCCATGCCTCGAAACTATCTCATGAATATACAACTGGGCCAATCGAGTCAATGAAGCAGTCTCACTGGTAGCCAGGAAATGAGCACTCTTGGTCAATCTGTCGACAATTACCCAAATCATATCATTACCTTTCTGCGTTCGGGGAAGTTTGGTGACAAAATCCATAGTAATATGCTCCCATTTCCACTCGGGAATATCAAGCTGTCTCAATGAACCATATGGTTTCTGATGCTCTGCTTTAACCTGAGAACATATATGACAAGTTTCCACAACATGTGCAACATCGGTTTTCATTGTAGGCCACCAATATAAAGGTTTCAGGTCATTATACATCTTCGTACTTCTGGGATGAATAGATAATCTAGATTTATGTGCCTCTAACAATATCAAATCCCGAAGTCTCCCAATCATTGGAACCCAAACTCGAGACTGAAAGGTTTTCAAACCTCGGGAATCATCAACTAACAATTCTTTTCGTTTCAACATAATTTCAGATTTCAAATTAACATCCAATAAGGCTTCTAATTGGGCAGCTTTTAATTGAGAAATCAAATCAGAAGAAATCTCTAAACGCATGAAACATACCCGATCAGAAGATGACATTTGGCTCAGTGCGTCTGCTACTACATTAGCTTTACCCGGGTGATATCGGATTTCACAGTCATAATCCTTAATTAACTCTAACCAACGCCTTTGTCGCATATTTAAATCTTTCTGTGTAAACATATACTGCAAACTCTTATGGTCAGTACAAATCACACATTTAGTGCCGTATAAATAGTGCCTCCAAATCTTTAATGCAAATACAACAGCTGCAAGTTCTAAATCATGCGTAGGGTAATTCTTTTCATGAGTTTTGAACTGGCGAGAAGCATAAGCAATTACCCGATCCCTTTGCATCAAAACACATCCTAACCCAGCATGAGAGGCATCACAGTAAACAATAAAATCATCAGAACCATCTGGTAAAGCTAAAACTGGGGCCTGACATAATAATTGTTTCAGAGTCTGAAAAGCTATTTCTTGTTGATCATCCCACTGAAATCTAACATTCTTACGTGTTAATTTAGTCAACGGGCTAGCAATCTTAGAAAAGTCTTTGATGAACTTTCTGTAATAACCCGCCAATCCCAGAAAACTTTTAATTTCAGAAGGAGATTTAGGTGTATTCCAATTCATTACCGCTTCAACCTTAGACGGATCCACTTTTATCCCGTCATTACAAATAACATGTCCCAAAAACTGCACCTCCCGCAACCAAAACTCACATTTTGAAAATTTAGCATACAGATGTTCTCTTTTTAAAGTTTCCAGAACAAGTCTCAAATGATGTTCATGTTCAGACTTAGACTTTGAATAAATCAAAATATCATCAATAAACACAATCATAAACTTATCAAGAAAAGGACGACATACCCGATTCATCAAATCCATAAACACGGCAGGAGCATTATTAATCCAAACGGCATAACTAAGAACTCATAATGACCATACCTGGTACGAAAAGCAGTCTTAGGAATATCTTCTTCGTGAACTCGTACCTGGTGATAACCTGATCTCAAATCAATCTTAGAAAAATAAGAAGATCCCTGCAACTGATCAAATAACTCATCAATTCTGGGTAAAGGATACTTATTCTTCACAGTTCTCTTATTTAGTTCCCTGTAGTCAATACACATTCGAAGAGTACTGTCTTTCTTTTTCACAAATAAAACAGGAGCACCCCAGGGATAAGAACTAGGCCTGATAAAACCCTTATCTAACAATTCCTGAATCTGAGTCATCATTTCACGAATTTCAGAAGGTGCTAATCTGTAAGGAGACTTAGCTACAGGAGAAGAACCAGGAATCAAATCAATTTGATACTCAACTTCCCTAACAAGAGGTAAACCAGGCAACTCATCAGGGAAAACCTCCGGGTATTCAGAAACCACCCGGACATCAGACACTGTTTTCTTTTCTAACTTGGTATTCATAACATAGTCCAAATAAAACTCACAACCTTTAGCTAAAGATTTTCTAGCTTTCAATACTGAAATTAAAGGAATGCTGCCTTTTTCCCGTTCTCCGCGAGCCAATACATATGACTTATCGGAAATTGGGATTTTTATCAACTTTTTATGACACGCAATATTGGCTTTGTTTTGACTTAGCCAATTCATACCCAACACTACATCAAAACTTGGAATAGGTAATAGAAGAAATGAAACAGGAAAGTCATGACCTTCTATTGTAATATTAGCCCCAGTCACCGAAGTGGTAACAGGAACCATTTTGCCAGTTGCTATTTCTACCTCAATAGGGTTCACAATTAATGAGGGAGTCAACTTTAACTTTTCACAGAATTTCACAGATATAAATGAACAGTGTAAGTCCCTAGTTCTAGGATCGATAACTTCGTTATCTGTAGTATTAAGGTGCGGAATCCCTCAATATGGTGTTATACTAATAACGAGTAAGTTCGTAATTGCGTTTAATATGACTTAACTTTATACGATGAATCGTCAAAGTCTAGTCGTAGGTTATGTTTTCTCTGGGTTTTTTTAATTCGCAGGAATGATGATCTGGTCGCCAAAGTATTCCCGTGTTTTTTTTAATTTTGCCAAACAAAATCGTTTATATATATTGTCTCGGCTCGGCTCGCATAGGCCTGCGAGTTCAGCCCAACTCGCCTCACTTAGCCCAAGCCCAGCTTAGCCATAACGAGTTCAGTTCTCATCTCGCAGCTCACCTTGCTGCGACCTGAGATCTCGACTCGCTTCGCAACAAACGTATAATATAAATACGTTATTTCGTCTATCTTTAATATAAAATATTAATAACAAAACGAATATGCATTTACAAATATAAACCAATATATCAATACAATCACAATTACACTAGTCATACTTCAAGCTAGATCTGTTGTCACAAACTATGTCCCAACAGACTCCCCCTTGACAATAGCTCTAGTGTCTTTATCTTTTAATTGTCTTTGGTCTTTATTTGTAAATCTTGCTTCCTGCATAAATCTTCATCTTGATACACGTTTTAACCATCATTTGATAATCTCTCCCTAAATCAGCCCATTCAATAGTCGTCAAAATTCTGTTCTCTTTTAACTTTAACAGATCCTTTCTCGACATATTCATCAGGTGTCGATGGTCATAAACTCTGAAGATTTCTCTTTCACCACCTTCAATCTCATCATCAGCTTCAACCATAACAGCTTCTCCAGTCTTTGAATCCACGTGCCAACTCTTCATATTTCCCAAAATATCCTGTGGCATTGTCTTCAATGGAATCTGCTGCACACATTTAACAGCTGGATAAATCTTTTTCCTTCTTCTTCTTCCAGTCCTTTGACTTCTCTCCTGTAGTTTCACAGTCTTTCCCTTTCTTGGCTTTATCATCTCAAATTTATTTGTACCAACCTCATGTCTAATAATTCGTTCAACACGATTAGCATACTCATCACGACTTGGGTTGTTGATCTCTAATCTAGCCAAGTCACGTATTTCATAACGTGGTAAGGAACTAAAAACTGCAAGCTTTCTTTCAAAGTATTGAACTCCGTCATATCTTTTTATTGCAAAAAGCTTCAGTTCAGAGTCAAAGTACCAGCCTATAATCCCTTTACGCGGTACGCGTTTCTTTGTCATATCAATTTCAGAAATTCCAATCTTCTTCTTCTGTTTTGGAAGTTTCCGATATTGTACTGCAGGATTATTTGTAAAGACTATCTCTTCTGCTTCATCTTCCGATGTTGAGTCTTCAATATCTTCATCGATATCAACCACTGTTGGACCTTGCTCATTTTCAATAACAACTTCTGTTCTAGATGGGCTTACATGGTGTTCATCAACATTTGCATCTGGATCTATACCTATGTCTTGCACAATCTCAGGAACAGCAGTCCAATCAGCAGGTGGTAGAAATTCTCCATCCTCAAGATCAAAATCTATTTCTTCATCTATCTCGTCAAAAATATCTTCTTCCAAATCAGATAGATCAAACATCTCAAATCCTAGAGAAAAACCACATATACAAATCAATATTAATAATTTAAATTCTTTACTAATTTCCCTGAATTAATCCAAGAATTTCTTTATCAACTATTTTGTATAATTTAAACCTTTAATTTAAACGCAATATATATATAACTTATAAAATCCTTTTATTGATTACCCTGAATCAATCTAAGATTCTCTAAAGTCTTATACAATACTTAACAAATAATAATTAATTTTAAATTCTAATGTATTGTGAAAAATCACCAAACATTTAAATTTACTATTAACTATCTTATATAATTTCTAAGTTTAATTGATCTTAACTTATTATCAACATAACTTTTAAATTATATATCATTTGTCAAGTAAACCAAATACATTTTTAACTTGTTAGTTATCAACTCTCAAGTCTAAAATGCATATGTTATTATAAAATTTTGACCGCCGAAAAATAATCGGAACACGCCGCTTGACTACCCATTGAGTCAGAAGACTTTCGATCACTATTTTATCTTAACATATTTATTAACTTAAATTATTTAAAACATATTTTACTTAAAATAATAATAACATTAAGTCGAATATATTAAACATAATATTAAGTTACAATTATTCAGTACAAAATGTTACAGACATTAATCTACACTATGCTAATACTAAGCTGTCTTACCAGCTTCTGTATCAACCGGTGCATCTTTATCAGCACTTGTACCAATTCCATCATCACCATCACCAGACTCCCCCTGAATCATAGCTTGCTGACCAGTCGTTGAAGGACCAGTCTGCTCACCATCTTTCGGTGCATTGGGATCATCGTCTTTATGATTTAATAAACTTATGATTTAATAAACTTAAAACTTTCATTGAATAAATAAAGTTATTACATTCAATCCAAGTTTTACAAATATTTAATCACACATATTACACACTATTTTACTAACAACTTCACCAATATTACTTCATCTTTTGACTTGAGTTGACTTCCCCTAAAGATTAAATTGCTGACTAGTCGTTGAAGGACAAGTCTGCTCTCTATCTTTATTAGATAACAATATCTCCCCCTGAGCAGGCTTTCCTGATTTAATTCGCAAAACAAGTCACAAGCTAATACTCTTAGGAAGTAAAATTCTCAACCAAAATAACTGAGTGGGATCCAAGATTCAAAACAATAAAGCTAAGATTCAGGACAATAAAGCCAAGATTCAGGACAATAAAGCCAAAATCCAGGACAATAAAGCAAAAATCCAAGACAAAGAGTGTATCCCACCAGACCAAAATAAAGGTCTCCCAAAAAAATATGAACTATCAGACGCTTGAGCAACTGTATCAGTATGCAAAACATCCGACAGCACAAAGAACTCCACAACTAGGAGACAATCCTAGAAGGTGTGAAGACGCATGTCGTAACATGCTTTTGGGCAGAAGCAATCAACACTGATACATCCATCCATCCATAAGCTGAACGAAATCCCATGCCATTGCTTAAAAAAAAATGCAGTAACATTAGTGGAAACTATCATGTATTATGAATTAAAATTCATCAAACATCTTAGTTTATCAATTTTTATATAACTTGTTACAAACATAGTCTCAAGTCGTATATAAATATTTAACTTATTACTAAAAAGTCGTAAGTCTAATAACAAAATGTGAATTCATTATATAAATGTTATTACGAAAATGTCTTAACATTTAAATTACACAATAAAAAATATAAACATTTTTTTTAAATTTGGATTCACAAAATCTGGCATGGCGAGATGAGTTCATCTCGTCTCGCATGTCAACTCGCTAAACCAGTCAACTCGCCAAATTAGCTCAACTCGCTTCGTTCAGATCTGCGAGTTGAATTGAAATCTCAACTCGTTCGATGAACCACCGTCGCGAATTGAAATTCAAAATCGATTAATCCGTTAATTTCAACATGATCTATCGATTGTTTTACATTTACTGATGTTCGTTTAACATAAACCCTACAGATTCATGTCCAATAACATCCTAAATGTTCATTAATCGATCGAGTTATTAACCGAAACCCTTAGTTTAGAAAAACTTTGATTTCTCGTTAATTTTACGGTGAAATCCGTTGTAATATACCTTAAAATGTTCGCAATCTAATGTTGTATAAAAGCTACGGATTCAAAAACTCGTTCCTTTCTTCGTAAAATCAAAATCAAACGAAAAGCTCGTTTCGCCTCGTTTCGCTTCGTCTGGACTCGCAGAGTTGTAGTGAACTCGCAAATCAAACTGGATTCGGTAGGTTGGTTGACTCGTTTGACCACCCTTTATACTTTAAACTCGATTCGCAGAAATAATCTCGATTCGCAAGTTGACTAAGTCAACTCGCAGAATTAATATTAATTGCGAATTAAATGATAAGTATAAATTAAAACCCATTATTTTACAAGTCTAAAATAAACATATTTTTCACCTGTAAAATCTATGTTTGTTCAACACGAACTGAGATAATTCAGTATAATGTATTTCCAAAGGGTAACAATTATTATTAAAATAAAATAAATACGAACACACAACATGATATATAAAAAAAAAACAGTGGTATCAAGTACCATTTTATTAATTACTTGAAAGATAAAATCAAATAAAATAAAATACATAAAGTGAATAAGAATTTATCTGCTTAGGGATCATATTAGAAAGAATAAGCAATTAATTATTTATTAAAGGTCTAAGTTGATTGTTAGTATACATACCTCATGAAATTCAAATAAAATACAATAAAATTACAACTGATTTTATCATTTACACATTTATATTTATAAAATTATATCTTAGATACCTTTATCCACATGATATAACATTTCATTGAAATATAACTTATGATATCTTATTATTCACAAAAGTGAAAGTTCAAATATCATAGACAGTTCAAGACAATTACCGGTATTATGATCCACATAAACAAATTACACACAGATTTCTGAGTCAATCTTTTATTATTAATGTGCACAATATCTAGTGTTTTCTACTATACAACATACTGAAGAATTCAAGTACAACACATAACACTGTATCTTGTATTATCAAGGTTGAGATTACTAAATGATGTTCTTTAGAAGCATATAACATACACTTGACACGAGATACTTTGTATCTTTCATATGTAAGGTAGAGGTTACTAAATGATGCCCTTTCGAAACATATAACTCACCTTGTGACATTATGATACTTTGTATCATTTCACAATCTTTTATTTTAGATCACAGTGTATGATAGTACTTTCATTCAACAATTAAGACATATGTCATACGTTATATAACAGATCACATAAGATAGTACACATGAAAGTTATACTTCTTAACTGCTCAGAAATCATAGCGTAACCTGCCTACCAATAAATTGTATAATGAAGCTGACTAGACTTAAGTTATTCTTATCACTTGTTAGGTAAAAAGACAAGTTATAATCAGTGGATATAGGTGTATAATCAAATAAATATAAACACATACCTGATAGAACTGCTGTAGTTCTAAAGTAACTTCACTTGAATCTATCAACACATCATCCTTAGGACTTAAGCTTATTATTGTTAAGCTTATTCTCCTAATGTACTATCATTTCCCTTGGTTTTTGCAGACAAAAACTTAAATTTTCTAAAAGAACTTCATGTTGTTCTTTTATTGGAGGCGATTCCCCTTAGGTAACAAGCAAATGAATGCTATACGCCAACCTTTTTTTTTTTTTTTTTTTTTTTTTTTTTTTTTTTAATAATAACGACAAAATAAGTGATAACTATTACAAAAATACCCTTGGAAGACCAATCACTTTGGATTTCTCATTCCATTTCGTTGAACCAACATTTCAAATCTTGCTCTGTCGAAAGCCTTCGTGTAGAGGTCTGCTAAGTTATCCTCAGTCGGAACCTTAACTAACCTTATCAGTTTCTTCTCAGCACAGTCTCTAATAAAATGATGGCGAATATCAATATGTTTAGTCTTACTGTGCTTCACCGGATTATTGGTTATCGACATAGTAGATTCGTTATCAATCATCATAGGAGTATTGGTTAAGTTTAACCCATAATCCCGCAGTTGCTGTTGTATCCAAAGAATTTGTGAGCAACAGCTGCCAGCTGCAACATACTCAGCTTCACATGTAGAAATGGCTACCGAGCTTTGCTTCTTGCACTGCCAGGACACTAATCTACCTCCTAGGAATTGACATCCTCCGGTCGTAGATTTCCTATTCTGATTGCATCCTCCATAATCCGAATCAGTAAATGCTTCCAGATCTAAGTCTCCTCCAATAGGATACCAAAGTCCCAGCTTAGGTTCCCCTTTGAGGTAACGGAAGATCCGTTTAACTGCTTGCATATGTGACTCTTTCGGATTAGCCTGATATCTTGCGCAAATACACACAGCAAACATTATGTCAGGCCTAGAGGCAGTCAAATACATTAATGATCCAATCATGGCCCTGTAAAGAGTAGGATCCACATCCTGATCACTCGATGTATCTGGACCTAGTTTGTGATTGACTGGAATCGGAGTATTGTAGACCTTACTTTCATCCATCTTGAAGCGTTCTAATAGCTCATAAACATATTTAGATTGATGAATAAAGAATCCATCCTTCTTTTGATCAACTTGTAATCCTAAGAAGAATTTCAACTCTCCCATTGCAGACATCTCAAACCTTCTTTGCATGACTTTCTCAAATTCTTGACACATCTTTTCATCAGGAGATCCAAAGATGATATCATCAACATAAACTTGCACCAGGAGAAAGTCTTTCTTCTTCCACTTTACAAATAGTGTACTATCAATCGCTCCTCTTGTAAATCCATTATCAAGTAGATACGTTGACAGTGTCGCATACCACATCCTTGGTGCTTGATGTAATCCATATAGAGCCTTATTCAAACGATATACTCTATCCGGATACTCAGGATTGGTAAACCCTGGAGGTTGTGCGACATACACCAGTTCCTCAACTTTGCCATTC
The DNA here is from genome assembly GCA_963422505.1 of Pseudognaphalium luteoalbum. Lineage (NCBI taxonomy): Eukaryota > Viridiplantae > Streptophyta > Magnoliopsida > Asterales > Asteraceae > Pseudognaphalium > Pseudognaphalium luteoalbum. Next base: position 61,245,065 of record OY730198.1, on the reverse strand, counting down.
AAAAATGCACTCTTAACATCCAACTGATACACTTTAATACCTTTGAATGTTGCAAATGCTAAGAAGATTCTAATAGCTTCTAGCCTAGCGACTGGTGCAAACACCTCATTATAATCAATACCTTCTTCTTGGTTAAAACCTTGAACCACTAGACGAGCTTTATTGCGAGTAATGATTCCCCGATCATCTCTCTTGCACTTAAATACCCATCTAGTTCCAATTGGATAAATACCCTTTGGAAGGTCAACCAAATCCCAGACTTGTAGCTTTTCAAATTGAGACAGTTCTTCTTGCATAGCCTCGACCCACGAACTTTCTTTAAGAGCCATTTGAATGTTCTTAGGCTCAATTTGTGAGATAAAGCCAGCATAAAGACACTCATTAGTAATGCCTGTCTCCTTTAGTGCAGCATACAAGCTTTGTAAGTCACCCGTATCAGCATACGTATTAGGATAACTTGAAGTACTAGCTTTTGTTTGAGTCCTTGTTTGAACCGGAGTATTAATGTCACCAATGATATTATCAATTGGGTGATTCTTACTCATTCTTGTTGTAACAATAGTCTCAACAGGAATCTTATCTTCTAAGTTAGTACCAATTTCTTGTTGTTCAGACGGTTCTTCCAAATCTGGTACCTCTTTACTGAAAAGCCGAGAGTTATCATTATCCGAAGTTATTCTTAACTCTCTTAGTGGTGTAAGTACATCATCCACTACCTTTTGCATATGCTCTTCGTCAGTTAAAGGTATATCTACTTTGGACGTTTGAGATCCACTAGTAGATGGTTGATTTGGATCAACAATCTGGATTGCAGATGATTGAACATTTGTCATTGGAGTGTGGCCAGTATCCTCATCTCCAGTAAACACATGTTCAGGAATCTCTGAATCACGAACATAGTCACTTAAGGGAACTTTAAAAGATGCAAAAAGATCAGAATAATCAAATTGCCAATCTAAGCCCTTGTGTACATCCGGTGTGTAACTAGTAACCTCAATATTATACACAACTTCCAGACGACCTGTGACTTTATTAAAGACCCTCTTGTTTGGTGAATTAGGCATGTAACCTAAGAAAAAACCTTCGTCGGCCTTTTCACCAAATTTGGCTTGATGTCCAGTCTTTAAAATTGTGCATGATACTCCAAAGGGTTCAAGCCCTTTTAAGTTAGGTTTCTTTTTGTTTAAAAGCTCATAACAAGTCTTGTTATGCCGCTTAACCGTAAGAACCCTATTTAGAACATGACAAGCTGTATTCACTGCTTCTGCCCAAAATATGACCGGAAGCTTTGAATCAGCAAGCATTGTTCTCGCAGCTTCAATCAACGTTCGATTCTTCCTTTCAGCAACACCATTCTGTTGAGGTTCATATGGTGCACTGAATTGATGAACAATCCCTTTGCTTAAGCAATATAGATTCAACGTTGAATTCTTAAACTCTGTTCCGTTGTCACTACGAATACGCTTTACTCTCGTCTTGTATACATTTTCTACTAGATCAAAGAATTCAACTAGAATTCCCGGAGTTTCATCCTTTGATCCCAAAAAGAATACCCACGAGAATCTAGAGTAATCATCCGTCACAACCAAACAGTACCATTTGCCACCTAGACTTCTCTTGCTTATTGGGCCAAAGAGATCCATGTGTAGCAAATCAAATGGTAAGGAGTTTGAATTTTCAGTCTTAGATCTGTGTGTTTTCTTGTGCTGCTTTCCCTTCATGCAAGGGACACACTTATCTTCAGACTCGAAACGTTTTTGTGGTACACCTAGAACCAAACCATTTTTGGTTATATAATTCATTTTACGCCAGTTCAAGTGTGCCATTCTCCTATGCCATAATAATGCGTCTGCTTCTGAAGCCTTGGATAACAAACATGTAGAAACCATTGAGGAATTAGAATTACCCATGTTTATTGCATAGATATCCCTCCTCCTTGGTGCCCTCATTAGTATCCAATTGTCAGGTATCGTAAATCCCGGCTTCAGGACTAAGGCTTCCTTTTCATTAAAATAAACAGGATGTCCTTTATCACAGACTTGGGAAACGCTCACTAGGTTGTAAGTTAGTTCTTCAACGTAATTCACATTCTCAAGAGTTAAAGTTCCATTTGAAACTTTTCCTTTCCCAGTTATTACTCCTCCTTTGTCTCCTGCAAAATTTACTTTTTGCTTGAGACCACCCTGGAAGTCTGTCAGTAGACTTCTCTCTCCTGTCATGTGCCGTGAGCATCCACTGTCTACATACCACCAGCTTTCCTTGTTCACAGTCTGCTCCTGCACATAACACATAACCCAATCAGTTGTCAAGAGGGACCCAAGCCATTACGGTCTTGGTTTGTCCCTTATCATCTACAAACTTAAGTTCTTTAAAATAACCATCCTTCCCATCAGGAGCTTTGGTTACTTTCGAAGAAACTTGAGCTTGTGGACGATCAGCCTTAAGAGGTGAATTTGAGGAGAACCTCCTAGGCACAACATTCTGAGCTCTATTATTATAGTTATAATTAAACTCATTGGATCGCGAAGTAGTACCACTTTCATTAAGACTATGGCCTCTACTTTGATTTCTAAACCTCGACGGTGTCATATCCCTAGGCTTATAAACAGTATTTTCACTTGGAATATAAGTCCGTTTAGGTTTAGGAGGGGAGACACTATGTTTACCTTCTCTTTTAAGAATGTTAACAGGTTTAATACCTAAGTTAGATTTGGTATCTAACCTATCTACAGTCATACTAGAGTTGGTCGGTGTCCTTTTATCAATCACAAACTTATGTGATGCTTCTGGCTTTTTGTTAGGACAACACGAAGCCACATGTCCTTTTTGATGACATTTAAAGCATGACATCTGCTTGCGAGATTTACTCACTTTTGCTTTCTCATCTGGAGTCTTAGGCACTAAAGGTTTAGTAATATGTTCCTTATTAACATTATCATTAGTCTTAGCATTGTTAATCACTCCACCCGATACAAAATGTATTTTGGTGAGATGAGAAACCTTACTATCATCTGATGAAGGGTTCTTAATAACATCCTTCTGTGCCTCTGACTGTTCAGGTTTATCAGCTACTGAAATCTCAGGATTACCTTCAGTCATTTCAGAATCTTCAGGAATAGGAGTGTAATTGGCATTAAAAGGAGGGGATACATCATTGTAACCTAATCCAGTCTTGTCCTTTACACTACGTTGAGCATCTAACAGTATATCCATTTGAGTTGTCCTATAGTTCTCAAGTTTACGGTTTTGCTCAATTAATCTTAAATTAAGATTCACTATTTCCTGATCCTTACTAGCAATAGTCTCATTCAAGTCCTTGATGTTCATATAGAGTCCATCTATGATAACAGATTTTTCACTTATGGTATCTCTAAGTTTGGTCTTATCCGAAACATCAGACTTAATTTTATCTTTTAAGGCCTGTTTATCATCACTTAATCTACGGATATCCATAAGTGCTTGGTCAAGTTCAGATCTAACAGTCCTATAAGATTCCTTATCCAAATTCAATTGAGATGACAGATTGCTATTAGACACAGTTAATACACTATTCTGAGATTGTAAGTCAGTAACTAAGTAACAAACATCAGCAAGATTAAGAATATCTAAACAAACCTTCTTCTTGTCCGTTTGTACTTCAGCCATTCGTGCCACGAATTCTTCAGGACTCATGTCTGGAGTCAAATTCATATGCAGCACATCATCATCACTTGCCTTCACTTCTGACTCAGGCACATCTACTCTCTGTTCAACATCTGTGGGCATGTAGGACATTGATCCAGCAGTGGTCTCTTCAATTTCAGCCATCAAGGCTTCTTCTTCTGACTCAGTTTTCCAGTCATATGAGCCATCCAACTGCTTCACCACTAAGGCTTTGGAAGCTAAAGTACTTCCCGAACCTTGTGTCCTATTTGCATCTACCTTAGGTCTTTGGCATTCCCTCGCGAAATGACCAATACTTTGACAGTTAAAGCATTTGACCTTGGTTTTATCAAACCCTGATCTATTGCCCAACACCTTTCTACCAGTTCTCTTGAGGAAATTTTTAACTTTTCTAGAGACTAATGCTAACATCTCTTGAAGTTCCAATTCCTCAACATAATCCGGATCGATCTGCTCATAATCCTCATCAAACAATACAGGATCATTAATTTTTCCCTCAATGTAGTTCTCATATGATGCCACAAAGGAAGCAAGAACAGACAGTTGTTGCTCTGCAGATTTCACACTCATAGGCATCTTCTGATGCTCTTGAGATGACTTCTCAGCATTCTTTACCTTTGTCTCAACACCAGAGGAGGAAATAAAGCACAGATCTTCAGATATCATTTCTCCATTTCTACCTGTATCACCAACTAACAGTGCAGTGGTCGAACTAGAAGATGCAGTCGAAAGATTTGTTTTTCCATGATACAACCCAGGGTTCTGAACCTGATCAGAATCAGTATCTTTTGACTTCTTGGAGAACTCATAACCTTTTAGCTTGTCAATGACTTGCTCTAAGGTCATAGTAGCATATCTGGTTTCATTATCCGTTATCATAAGTCCATACATTTCCTACTTAGAAGGCAAACCCTCAATAAACTTGTCGGTTTTATCAACTTCTTCTTCAGTGATGTCATTGTATTCCAATTCACTTAACAGATGGTAGAATTGTGTAATATAAGCATCAAGACTTTCCCCTTTTAAAGCTTTAAACATAGTAAACTGCTTTTTAAGGAGCTTCTTCTTGCTAGTTCTCATTTGTGGACTACCTTTACCTCTTTTCTCTAGAGCTTCCCAGAGCGTTCTAGCAGTATGAAAAGATTTCAGTTGATGAGCGATATCCTTAGGAAGACACATCTTAATGCACGAATGTGCTTTGTTTTCATTTTTGTATGCTTCCTTCTGTTCATCACTCATGTTCTGATAGGTAAGAGTCACAATGGCATTCTGAACAGTTTGAGTAGGTGCAGTGTATCCAGTCTTGATACACATCCAGATTGACAGATCATGGAATCTACAGTAAGATTCAAATCTGTCCTTCCAGTTGTAGTAATCCTCGATATTTAACAACTTAGGTGGAGAATTTGATTTTCCCACCTCATGTTCCATTTCGATCATTTTACTTAAGTCAGACATCTTAAAAACGTAAGTTCAAACTGTTACGCGAAATCAGAAAATCTCAATTCGCAGAACTCAGTTCAACTCGCAATCTCAGCTCGACTCGCAGAACTCAGTTCAACTCGCAGAACTCGGTTCGCAAATCTCAGTTCGGATTGCAGGAGATGTCGATTCGCAAGTGATCTCGGTTCGCAAGAGATCTCGGTTCGCAGAATAAAGCTCAACTCGCAGATTCGATAGTTCGACTCGCAAGTTCAACTCGGCTCGCAGGATCACCTCGGTTCGCAAGCTACGCTGAAACCCTAATCTCAACTCGCGAGACGGCTGTTAAACCCGAAAGCGAAAGTTTAAGGTATTTTTACGACTGAAACTAGCGATTTCAACCGTAAACAAACCCTAAAATATCCAGAGAATAATTTTGATTGTTAATATTGCTATAATGCACGTAAAAACAACCCGAATCAAAAACGCAATATCACTAAAACTTCGAACACACTCGTATTTAGCCCGAAAGCTCTGATACCAGATGTAAGTCCCTAGTTCTAGGATCGATAACTTCGTTATCTGTAGTATTAAGGTGCGGAATCCCTCAATATGGTGTTATCTTACTAATAACGAGTAAGTTCGTAATTGCGTTTAATATGACTTAACTTTATACGATGAATCGTCAAAGTCTAGTCGTAGGTTATGTTTTCTCTGGGTTTTTTTAATTCGCAGGAATGATGATCTGGTCGCCAAAGTATTCCCGTGTTTTTTTTAATTTTGCCAAACAAAATCGTTTATATATATTGTCTCGGCTCGGCTCGCATAGGCCTGCGAGTTCAGCCCAACTCGCCTCGCTTAGCCCAAGCCCAGCTTAGCCATAACGAGTTCAGTTCTCATCTCGCAGCTCACCTTGCTGCGACCTGAGATCTCGACTCGCTTCGCAACAAACGTATAATATAAATACGTTATTTCGTCTATCTTTAATATAAAATATTAATAACAAAACGAATATGCATTTACAAATATAAACCAATATATCAATACAATCACAATTACACTAGTCATACTTCAAGCTAGATCTGTTGTCACAAACTATGTCCCAACAAACAGTTTGCTCCAGAATCGAAAAGAACACGTGCTGGTACAGAATTAACAAGAAAAGTACCCGTAATGACGTCCTCAGTGACAACAGCCTCATCAACTGTCATCTGAAATGCACGGCTAGCAGCTGGTGGCGGATTTTTCCGCTTTTAGCTCGAAGAAGAGGAACCACCACCCATACCCGATCCTTGTCTCCTGACCTCAGGGCAATCACCAGCTCTGTGACCCTCTTTATGACAGTTCCAGCAAACCTGATTAGGATAAGTGCAATCTCTAGCTGAGTGTCCTAATATCCCACATTTAACACATCTCGATGTCTGAATAGTACAAGGCCCTGTATGTCTAGACTTGCATCTGGAACAATAAGAACTATCAGAAGCAACACCACAAAAACCAATTCTTCTACTAGGCTGTGCACCCTGCCACTTCTGCTTCCCTCGGCTCGAAGAACCACTTCGTGGCTTTTGTTGAAACTTTTCTTTATTCTGCTGTCTCTTAGCCTGAATATCACTATCTACAGAACGTGCCAAATCATAAGCCTGGGGAAGTGTACCTTCTAGTCTCACTGTGGTACGGTACTCAGGGGGTAAAGTCTTCGCAAAACGGTCAATCTTGTTTCTATCAGTTGGGACCCACTGCTGCACAAATCTCAACTTCTCAGAAAACTGTCTAATAAGCTCATCAATGGACATCTGGTCAGTCTTCTGTAAATCAAGAAATTCCTATCTAACACGTTCAAGGTTAAACTCTGAGCAATATTGCTTACAAACCTCGGCATGAAAGTCTGGCCATCTAATAGTACTAAGTTGCTGTGGAGTCAACGGTGCAGTGATAGAATCCCACCATGACATAGCCTGACCCTTTAACAGTTGTACTGCATACTGCACCTTATCTTCTTCCTCGCAATGACAAGCATCAAGCTTTCTCTCAACATCTCTTAACCAGTCTAAGGTAACAGTGGGATCAGAACTTCCAGAATAATGAGAAGGATTACTGGACATAAATGTCTTCAGAGAACAACCTTTCTTTTGCTGGTGTAACTGTGAAAATGCAAGTATCTGAAAACCAGTAGATCCAAAAGCAGAAAATGGAACAGAAGTCTGAAATCCATAACTCTGAGATTGCTGCTGAGGAATATATGGAACAGATGTAGGAATCCGAAAAGTAGATGTAATAGGTGGAGCAGTACTCTCAATATGCTGATAACCTGAAGTCTGTCGCTGAGAATAATCAGTCAACTGCCTTTGCTGCTCTAATACCTGAGCCTCTAATCGCATAATATATTCCTGATCTGTTTCCCCACCAACCGAATGAGAAGTACCCTGATTATCTGGATGCGCATCTGTCTCTGAAGCATGGTTATGGGTAGGGTCTGGTTGCTCGTTCTCAGCCATTCCTATAATCACATCGCATCTCACAGTTTGTTAATTGTTAGTACTAACATACTAACCAATCACAATTTCATAACTAATCCCCATAACTTGGAATGTTGACCAATACCACTGGGTTTGGGATTGAACACGTTACCATTGCTCAATTCGCCCAAACTTATGCTCTGATACCAATTTATAACACACCACAAATCTTTTTTTTTTAAACAACGTCGGAAGCGCAATCCCATTCATTTTATATAATAAATGACATGACGTCATTTACCAAAACATTATATATACTATAATATTATCTGTCAAATTACAAACTATTAAAGAGTATCTGGGCAATATAAAGTATCAAAATAATATCAGAGTAGTCATGGTCAACCACTTCCAAGTACTCCTTGCCCAGTCCCATTCAAGTCAAACCTGTAAGGAGTAACAACAGGATTAGCACGAAGCTAAGTGAATAAACCTGTTACAAACAGTTTGACTTAGCTCCACATAATTAATTATCAACAATTAACACATAAACTCAACATCACCAAGAGGATCGGTGGTCCTTGTGGCGCCCTCAGACCGCGGTGGCCCACCAAGCAACACTTATAATCACTGCAGGCCAATACAATGATTTACCGATAGCTGGTTACTACCTTTAGTCAATATGTGTTCCATTCTCAACACATGATCACAAATCTCACATTGACTAACCTGTAGTAACCCAGCCCAACAATCCTTGACCTCCGAATCACCAAATGCCATAAGGCGACTCATCACATATTACACGTGTATTTCATCAATCAATAGTCAACAATTCAACAATCACAATAGCAAATATGTTCACTTGTTGTAACCAAATATGTTACAACTAAATCCCACTGAGAGTACAAGTCCACTCACCTGTCAACTTCTTACCACTACTCAGCTGACTAAATCACTGAGTCTTCGGCGTGTCTGAAAACACAACAGAATTACAATTAGTAATTCATTCCAAAATCATACATTTTAATCAAATGTAACATTAACTTAATATCAGTAAATATATCAGTTATCAAGTACAATGTAATATTACAGCATTCAATAGTACATATTACATTTATAATACAATATTAGAACCAACATAAATCATTAAATGTCAAAACACTAAAATTCCTGAAAATCTACTAGTACCCGTCGGGTACTCACATTACCCGTCGGGTAATCCATTCCACCCGCCGGGTTCTCGGTTTATCAACCGGGTGAATCAGTTTGGGTGGTAACAGAACCTAATTGGGTTTTAAAGCCTCTACGAGCCGCCGGGTGACCCGTTTACCAGCCGGGTTCTACCTTTGGATGAACTACCCGCCGGGTAGTGGGTTTACCCGCCGGGTAAAACCCACCTTCCAACGACCTGTTCTAGCTGCAATTACACAGCTACGAAACCAAACTCTCTTATCAAATTCAGATACCAACACGCATTTCAGCAGAAATTTAACATCAATACTAACTATAAACAACACATATCAATTTACATGTATCAATTCATCCTAAGTTACTCAATTCATTATCCAACCTAACTAATTCGTTCTCCTTTGAAGAACACAAACAAATCATCATGAAATCAGTTTGATGGCATTCAATCAAATCTTGTGATGATCCTATAACTATCAAGCTAACCCTTTCAAGCTTCAATTTCTCACCAAATCATACAAAACCTAGAATTCAAGAAATTGATAAAATGCCATGAGTACTTACACTTTGAAGATTCTTAAGTGGGAGATGATGATGAAATCAAGCTAGAATCAATAAATCACAGCTTGTTACGGATTTCTAATTTGGTTGGAATTCTTGTTTAAGCTTATGTAGGTTTTAGTTCTTGCAAGAAATGAAATACCCAAATGAGGAAAGTCAGAGAATGGAGTTAACATCTCAACCCCCAACCGACTCTGTGTTTTTATTATTATATCCGTCTTAATTCTATTGTCTGGAACCCAAATACCAATTGCAAGAAAACTATTTTATTTTACTGTGACCTATAACTATCTAAAACAGTTAATATTTTACTAGTCACAATAAATCTTTCAACCAAACTTTCTAAGTTATAATTCAAAACATATAAAACACAATAATTTAAATATAACAATAATATATAAGTAAGGAAAAAATTACCAAATTACCCTCGAATCACAAAGCGGGTGTTACAATCATATTTCAATTAGTTTACATATATGATCCACATAATTTCTTACTCAATGTTTACTAACCTTAGTTAGTAACAATCACAATACCATTTACTGGTATATTTCGGCAGTTAAATAAACCATTTGAAAACAACTCATATATAATAACATATATGGACCTCTTAAAACAAGTTTTTATATTGTATTTAGTCATAGGAATGATTCCTGGGCTAAAAGAAACAAAGGCCCGATACAAAACGTAGACTAAAAGTCCGAAATAAGGTCCGAAAAACAATAAAATGCCATTTTCGGGCCCCAAACGACCCCGAACTGCCCAAAACTGCCAGGGCTCATGGCGAAGTGAAGAGCTTTGACCGTTGGACCATTTCCGAGTGGACATGTAAATTTCGTCTTAATCTGACACCAAAATTTTATAACGTAATTTCTACGTCAAACGTTACGTCGAACGTCGAAAAACTAAAAAAATTATTTTTACCACCTGAGAAAGCCTCAAGCCGCCGGCTTCTACAGGGGAGCCGTCGGGTTCTAAGGTCAAGCAGCCGGGTCCTGATACCCAGCAGCTGGGTGAATTAAGTTTTGGCCAAACAGAAACATTTTGCCGTATTTGGGCTGGAGGAGCAGCCGGGTTTAAGTACTACCAGCCGGGTCACTACTCTACCCGCCGGGTTCCCTTTGGAACCGCCGGGTCCCATGCCTGTACAGCAGACCCTGCACCAGCAAACCTTAATGCAAATTTCTGAAATTCAAACGCGCATATCTCATAAAGCGTAAAGAGTTAGGTCCTGAAATTTTGCAGGCACCTTTATATAATCAAAATGCAACTTTTCATTTTTCCACTTTTTCAATTTACACATTTTACGAGAAAACGGACGTATTACTCATTTTGGACCATTTTTAACCATTTTGGTTGACACGCCATATTCCAAATGGCTTAGTTTCTGACTTTAACCTTTTAACCACATGTTTATACATATCATTATGACGTGTGGGCATATTCATCACCCCCACATACCCATTCTATCATGTTTTAACTCATTGACCCGTTTCGGGGTCCAATTGGGCATTTTAACCAAATTCAACCATTTTGACTAGAGTCCATAACATTTTCAACACACATTCCCACTATATGTAGGACTTAAGGTCACTTTGACATTGGTTATAACCAAACCACTAATCATTTTAACCGTTTAACCATCAAGTGACCCATTTGGGCACTTTAACAACCCATTTGGGTTTTAACACCTATGATTACTTTTCTAGCACCCAATTTACACTTCTTTGACTATTCTATGTCAAACAAAACTGTTTTCACTATTGGTGTCATATTATAACTTTAAAACACCAATTCACATTAAAATCATCTTGTTAGACCAATTACCACAGGTTTCTCAAATTCATGATCATTTTCACTTTCACAAGTTGTCAACTTATATATACACTCGTTGACCACTTTAGCTTTCTATTTATCACTTTTAATACCTAGATCATAATCCAACCACAATCATGATCCATATTAAACATACAAGCATCTAGCCACATTTATCATTTTATAACATTGCAATTATCAAGTTCGACACGACCACATTCAACTTTGACTTTTCCAAGTCAACAACACACATTTCAACACTAGACACTTTCCCATTTAAACAATCACATGACTCCAAACCAATTATTGGAGATATACCAACATCTCATTCATTTTATCACATGGAGTCATATAAACTTTATTCACAATTACCGATTAATATTCCTATCCTCATATTAACAGGTAATAATCATCAATGACTCGTCACTGGGGAATCATATTAGTCTGACTCAACTTACTTTACTACCAATCATATCATAGCAAAGTAAGTAATTCAAGCTTATTGAAATACACCAAGCTTATCGAAAAGTACCTGATACACATAAGCCCACGAGTATTGAGGAATCATTGAGAATACCAGATGGTTCCTCATGTTCCTCCGTCTCTGCAACCAAAATAACACTTTTGCAACTTGTTATAGGTTAGTACACATTTAGTAACCACTTTCTCATACAACCACTAATCCCCACACCCTGGAATGTTTGACTTGACACAATTCTAAGTTTGGGATTGAACATCTTTAAAATGTCCAATTCACCCAAACTCATGCTCTGATACCAACTTGTAACACCCCTCACTTTACATCATTTAAATATAATAAATCCGGAAGCGTTATTCCAACTTTAAACAATACCAAGTTACATTTCAATTTCAACCTAATTTAAAAACATAGTTTATTAACATGGGTGTTACTTCCAAACCACTAAATAACATTGATTTGTATAATCAAATATCAGAGTAGGCTTGGTCAAACATTCCGTCCCGAACAACTTCTTGACAATCCCGTTATATCAAAACCATAACCTGCAAGAAGTGGGGTGGTGGGGTTAGCATAACGCTAAGTGAGGGAATACATAACCAACAGCCCAGCTTAGCATAACAACCTTGTTTACAGCAAATCATCGTAAACAAATAACATCACAATGGATCGATGGTTCTTGGGGAAACCTTCAGCCAAGAATACCAACAATAACCACATAATATCAATGAGATAACATCTCAATACACAACATATCAATGAGGATCGGTGGTTCTGGAGATATCATAATACCCGGGGATTCTCCCAGAACACTTATCGTCAATCTGTATGGCCATTACAGAATAGACCGATAGTTTGGTACTAATCTCATACGACTTAAATTTCCTATTAACGATATGTACAAGGAAATTCCTGTCGTCTTACAATAGTAACCAAACCCAACCAACATGTTGACCTCAATACTGATGCCCGAAGGCCAAATATCAAGTGATCACGTATTCACATATATAATCAAGTCAACATGTCAGACTAACCAGTCTATCAACAGTATTATTACTATCAAACCAAATTAATCATGGCAAATCAAAAGCAGTAATAATACGATTACCCGTTGTAACCAAACCTGTTACAACTAAGTTACACTGAGGATTAAGATCCACTCACCGACACCTCAGTTGTCCACTCAGTAGTCTAATGTCACCGAGTCTTTCTTCATATCTGAGAATACAATAAAATACACAAGTTAGTCACTTGTCTCAAATTCTATATAACATCGTATCAATAGATTTACGCAAACAAATCTAAATTACTCAATTCACATGAATTAGCACAATCCCCACAATTATCAATATGTTAACACATTTAGTAACTAAAATCTTCATAGTTACTAATCACTATTATCTTTAGTATTTACAACATAATACTACAATGTAACCAACATGATATTTAACTCGATCAAGTGTTCTAATTAGTAACCAATACCAATTTCATTATATAACTCATCAAATCATCATAATCTCTATAACTTTCAAGAACGCTTAATCACTTCATAGCTTTTAACTTGAATTATGCTTATCATCACCATTAATCAACACTTATCAATCATACCTCATTATTCTAAGCTTAGAAGCTTCAATTCTTGAATTATCAACTAAATCATACACTTTTATCATGATCATACATTCAAATCTTCAATTCTAGGTTATGGCTTAACCTATAATTATGTATTAAGCAATATCTAGTAATCATATCACTAATACAAGCTTTAATTCCATGAAATTCGTCCTAATTCATAGAATTACCCAAAACCCATTTTCTAGGGTTTACATTAAATTCAAGAATTAGCAATTACAACATGTTTAAAATGATGATAGAATGATTAATACATGTTATTGAAACTTAACTAACATCAATTCACACTTTTGAAACCCTAATTTTGGATTTTAACCAAGAACACTAAAACCCCCAAATTCTAGGTTTTAGAAATCAAGAAATTGAGACTTACAACTTGATTAGGAATGATAATCCATATGTTTGAAGCTTGAATTCGAACTTAGTAGCTTCAATTTGAGATTTCTTCATGTATTTTGTTCAATCTCCAATTAAATGTGTATGTATGATGCGTACGTATGTATGTACGAGATGTATGTATGTATGTGTGGAGATAAGAATCAAACAACCGACTCAACATTTGGGAGTGTACTAGAAGTGGTTAAATTTCATTCCCCGTACTTATCATTGTCTGGAACTTAAAAACCATTTGCGGAAAAAAATATATTTTATTTTACTGTCAACTGAATTAAATTAAAACAGTTAATAATTTATTAACCACAATAAATTATTTGACTCTTTTACCCATTTATTTTAAATTACCAATTTACAATATTTCCTAACATTTCAATTAACCATTTCAAGTCAGGAAATAATAGTAAAATACTGGACCCATAAGTGGATGTTACAATACTTTTCTTAACCTTTGACTGTATTACTATATAAAAATTATCTTAACCTTTGTGATTTTCTACATTAGCAATTCACCAATAATAATAGCCAACAAAACAAATAGACATAAGTTAATATAATAAGTTTAATCAATAATAGTTTAAGTAGTTATAATCTTCTATTCAATTGAGTATTCTTAAGTTAAACCTTAGACTTATCTATTAGAATCTGTATCAATTATAAATATGTTCGATCGGAACTAAAACGTCCCCCTTATCTTGTATATTATTGTATATTAATGTATATTATTATTGTATGTTAATTGTAATTAGGAATAAATAGATAATTAGTTATAGATTAGAATCACGTTCCCTGTGTTCGAACTTGGACTTACTTAATAAGCTATATTATACGAACAGGTTAATACTTGTCTGCATTGTGTGATAGTATTATTTAGTATTTCTTAATTTAAAACTTGTGATTATAATTGCCTACACTTAGCACACATCAAAGTTTTTGGCGCCGCTACCGGGGAACGACGTATTTCTAAATAATAACTAATTATTTTTCCTTGTATAATTTTATTTCTGATACTTTGCAAAATCAATACGAAATATCAGCTCACCCATTGAGAATACTAACAAAAACAAAGGTATAAGGAGAGTAAAGCCCTACCTCATTGATTTATCATATAAGAGGTAAGGTGCTTCTCAAAAGAAATAGGGTTTTAATAAGCTTCACGCTGACCCGTTTCTCCGCTTTTGTGTACTATCAATGGAGCTACCGAGATCTGTTGACTAGCTTTGTAGAAGAGATTCAACAAACTAACTTTAAAAAAAATAATAATAAAAAAATCATTTAACAACTAACTTGCATTACTAATTAAACCATTTCTAAGGTTAGGTTGGGTATTCTTTTTCAATCATTTAATTTTGAATGTGTTTTATTATTAGATTATTGTGATTAGTCTACACCAACCTGATTCTAACATATCCGGATCTATCAATTTTTATTTTTATTTAGTTTTTGTTATCTTTTCTTTTCTTCTCTTTTTCTTTTTCTCTTAGTTTTAACAGGTATTTACCATGGATTACATTCATGAGGATTTTCAAGATTCAATCAATAATCCTATATACCAAGTGACGATTAAGAATCAAGAGATTGATGAATATATCTCGACCATCAATTGTATTAGCTACACTATTCCTGGAACAAGTACAAGAATGGAAGCAACCAAAACAAATGGCCATAGTGAAGGGAATTTCTTTCAACAACTTGAAGAGATGGATAATCAAATCAATAAGTATACTCAATTTTCTGAATCTTTATTTTCTAATAAAATTTTTAGTGAATTTAAACAGGAAGAAGATTTGACAGTAGATTGGTCGTTATCACCTAAATTTGATCACTACTTGAATTGGAAAACCAGAATGGGATGATGACAGAAGAGGAAATGATGATGATTATTGATGAATTTTTATCATTATACCCGGAGGTGAAACATTTCAAGGAAAATGATCAAACATTAGTAAGGATTGAAAAAGATACCAAAGACAAAATTTGCGTTAATCAGATATTAAACCATAATTGGATCAAAACACTGTCTATAGTGGAAATTCAAACGAAGGTTGAGTCTATACAACCAACGGGTGGAGTATCTGTAAGCACAAGTTTACTTTTTCACCACTATGAAGATCCTTTTTGGCACTTCGAACGGAAAGAAATTTTTTCACAATTTTTGGAATATTATGGAGCATCTCAAAATGGACATTTACCTGCAATATACGATAAGTATCTTCGAACTTTACTTTTAATAAATTTACATTTAAATGATATTTATCGATATTACCATCCATGCTTTACACTAAGTGTGGGGAAAGTCACTAGATTTTTAGGTAAGTAAGTTTGGAGTCAAGGTAGTGACTCGAACAAAAACAAGCGCTTCTCGGAAGGCAACTCGTGCTTGTATATTTATGTATAATTATTAGGTAGATTTAGTTTAATTTTTAGTGTGGTTTAATTTAGATTAGTTTTTATTTTTAGTTTGTTCTTAAGAATAGGAATAAGAAACCATAATTATTAGAAAACACTGTTGGAATTAGATAATGCTAAGTAAACAAAATATGATATAAAGGTCATTATTTTGGAAAACTGCTGCTAGCAACCAACCGGCGGTTGACATTGTTAACCGGCGGTTGGGCTGATTTCTCAAGGTTTCGGCTAAATTGCTTTTAAATTGGGCTGATTCACATGGGCTTTTAAATTGAAAATTTTTTAGCTACAATTACTTGGGCCTATTTTATGGAATAATAGATGGACTTTTATAGTAAATTGGGATTTAAAAGATGAAGATTTGGACCATTTAAGTTTTTGGACTACATTGATTAATTACAATTGGGCCAAAAGATTAAATTTTTAAATTTATCATTTAAAAGAATTTGCTAACTACTATTTTGATCAAACAATGTGCTAAAAAGATTATATGATTTTTTAAATGTTGGGGTAGATTTTTAAATAAGCTTACTAATTTGGGTTTTGATTTTTAAATTGAGCTTGTTACAAGATGGAATCTTAACAGATTAGGAGCTTCATTATAATCATGAGATGTAGACTTTAAGATTATTGGATTAATATGAAATATATCTTTGGATCTTTAAACACACTAAGAGGTAAAACTATATTTTTATTTGGGGATCCAGATAATGATTGATTTTATTAGGTTATTTGATTTTAAGCACTAGATGATTAAATTGAAATACATAGCTTCAAGGATATTAGGCTATAAAATAGAGGTGCTAATAAACTAGTAGTTACTACAGGCCATTAAGATTAAAAATTAAAATATATAAGATGTTTATAGGTTATTGCTTTGGGATGTAGATGGAATTATTTAATCGACGGTTGATAATGTCAACCGGCGGTTGGCTTTATTTGTGGTTAACCTACGAACAACAATGGTTTAAACTTTTGCTACATAATTAGCTTAAGAGGAATGACAATAGTGACAGTATTTAATAGTATATGGTTATGTGTTTCTTTCTTATTTTTAATATTTTTATTTTTACTATTTAGAATATTTTAGTTTTAGTTTTTATATTATCTGGTATGTTTAATTTGTTTGTTTGTTTTGCTAGAATTCATAAGTACTTATGTGGCTGGTGTATAGTACAGCTGAACAATGCATTGAAAATTTTGAAAATTTAATAAGTTTATCTTATTAATTATGAACTTTGTGGGTGTCTTCTCTGGAAACTCTCACGAGACTATAACTCGTCCACTTGGGATACCGAGGGGTTTAAAGGCTTATTGCATATGCTAAATGCAATCGTGATTAACTACGAAAGTGTGGATGTTGAATATTTTTAAAATAAAGATCGCGGAAACCAATACGTTGAACTATAAATAGAAAAGATGAACCTTTAAGCCGAATCAGATAACGATAATCGCTTCTAAGTCAGGGGAGTATTCCTGTTCTACTTTTTCTTTCCCTTACTCACTTGTGTTTAACAATTTTTATACAATGAGGGCATTGTATAATTTAAGTGTGGGGATATGGTTCGTAAGAAAAAGAATTTCTTTAATTAATTATTTAAGTTTCTATTGTTTTTAAATTTTATTACAATTTTAAATTTTTTAAGTGAATAACTAAGTATTTATTAGTTAGAATACTTTTGTTAAAAGTTTTGTTTTGTATTTAAAAGTTTAGACTTTAATGTGGATTAACTGTTTTGTATATATAATGTAAGCAACTTAATAAGGAGTGATATATAGTTACATGATATGATGTACTAATAGGCAATCTATATGAGGATTTCTGAATTTTAATAAATTAATAAAATAACTTGTATATTATTTTATGATACATAATATGATGTATGACATAAAAGTCTTAATTCTTAGATTTATCATGTGATATTTTTATATATCTTTATATTTATGTGAAGACATTTGAGAGTTTACTAATTGTTTCCTCTGTTGTACGTAAATACATATGTGGTCTCTAATTAGTATTCTTAAAATAAAGCAAAAGGGAGAACAAATTCTTTCAAAATATAAATAAATAAAAATCAAACTAAGTCGATTTGTTGTACGGCTGTACAAACCTTTCACCGCTGGTTTGATTTAAAAATTGCTTTACCTGAATCATGTTATGTCGCTTTGTTGCATGAAAATGCAGACATGTCACCAATGTATTGATTCTTAAAAATGGATTTCATATATTTATTTGGAATATAAGAGTAAATTGCATGATTAAGTTTAAGAGTATATCATATATGGAAATCATAAATAATATATATATTAATAATAATAAAGAGTATATTCAGGATGTTGAGTATAGATTGTTTAAAGTGGATAAATATATTAGTAATCATTCATGAGCTATATGTTACACAAATAATAATAATTTTTTTTATACATTATAGTTATCCATATTAATTAAATTGTTAAAATTTTTAAGTTATGAAACAGGTTTTTAGTATTGATATTCTGATTTTTAAATATTAGTTTGATGCTTATTTTAAATTTTATTCAGTATTCTACTTGAGGACAAGCAGAACTTAAGTGTGGGGATATTTGATAAACATCAAATAGATACTATATTTTATACTATGTTAAACCTAGACAAATCTAATAAACAATTCAATAAGATTTGAATTATTATTTAGAAGTTGCGAAATCACACTCAATAATATTAAGAAGATCAAGAATTATAAAAATCTGTAAGACACAATTAATGTCAAAAGCTTCAATCTTATTAATAATATAAGACGAATACACTTAATGTATTAGGGTTACAGAAAACCTTAAAGCTGCGTAATCAATGTTAACCTAATCTAGGTCTAAGGATCTCTATTTATCATGCATAGAGTCCTACACAATCTCTAGTTATTATGGTATTCAAATCTATCCCATAAATAACTCTAACAAACTTCAACCGACTTATAAGTTTACACCAACAGTGGCTATGACACATTATAACTAACAGTGGTTAACTTTATACAAAAACCAAATACATATGTCAAACAGTGGCAGCCTCCAATACTAGCAGTGGCTAGTTCTTCAATTCTTCTAACAGTGGCAATCAACAACGTAACAGTGGCTAGTACTTCACTTCAACACTTGATCAAATCAGCTCAGATCCTAACAATCTACCCCTAAACTTAATCAATCTTGCATTGCATTAAGTTTCTTCATTCTATCTTTTCTTGCTTGATTGATCTCTCTTACTGTATTGATTTATAATCCAATAGATAATGTCTTTTCTTTTTTCAGTCTTCACATCAACTTGCAATTTTCTCTCAATCAGTTGCTTCAACAATGCTATGCTCAGAATGTATTCTCTTTCTTCTAGCATATACACATATTTACCATTCTTTAGAGAAATACAATGCACTCCAGCTCTAGCAAAATGTCTTCAGTATGCAACCAACTCAGCACATAAGAATATTTCACCATACAGCTCTGGTTCAAACATCATCTGCAACCATTCCCATATGTGCCTTTCAAGTGCAATTTTCATCTGCTTTACATCCTTCTCCAAACCAAGCTTGTACATGTCATGTACATCAAACTTATGAACTCTTTTCAGTATATCTTGCATTGACTTGTGAAAACTTACAGCTCCATTCTTTCTCTCAATCCTTATTTCAGAGGACTCTATACTGGATCCAAAACAAATTCCTTCCCATTTAATAATTTCTGAAAAATCTTCATCAATTACATTAGTATTCTCAGTCCTATCAATCTTTTCCACCAACATTTTCTCTATAACCTCTTCTTCTCTATCCAAATCACCTATTTGATCATGCAACTCCTGAAACTTAGCAAATGATCTTTTAATTCCTTCAACTTTTAATCTCAGCTCCTTTTTCTTCTCCAACTCCTCATCAATTTGATCATATCTTTCATGCAGTCTTCTCTGAATCTCTGCATCTTCTTTCTTTTTCTTTTCCAATCTCTTTCTTGCTTCAGGATTCACAAATGGATCATTGTTGTACATTTCTTGCAATCTTTCCAATGACATTCTTCTCAATTTCAATGTAGGAATCCTACCTCCTCTAAGTTTACAAACCAGATCATTTTTCAATTCAATTTTGGTTGATTTCTTTGCTTTCCTCCTAGCAGCTTCTCTATCATGTTTTTCTTTCTTTTCCTTTTCAATTTTCTTCTCTAAAGCCACTTGTAGAGAATTTCCCTTTTTCTTTTCAACATATATTTCATAAACAGAATCATCTTTTAACCCCTTCTTTTTCATTTCTGCATATATTCTGCTAGCTTCTTTGGTCATTTTCACAACCTGACTATTCTCAAGTAAAACATCCACTTCATCACTTTCAGATGCAGGAGTCTGAATAGGTTCTACTGACCTCTATACCTCATATACTCTTTTCTCGTTCTAATCCTTTCCTGCTCATCCAATTCTGCTTGTAACCTCAAAGCATATTCATGATCATGCTCTACACTCCTTTGTACCAGTTTCACTTTAGACTTAGGCTCTTCTACCAATTTACCCTTGCCTTTATCTTTTGGATCAATCTTTGGAAGCTTAGAATCAGGTTTAGTCACTCTAGTTGATTCTTTAATGACAAAAGGTACTTCTGGTGTTCTATCAGTGGTTGGTAGTGTTGTAGTAGTTGTTGTAGCAGTGGGTTGTGGAAATGTAGTAGCAGTGGTAGATTCTGTATTAACAGAGGTAGTGTTAACAGTGGTAGCCACCTTAGCAGTGGGACTACTTGACTTGGTTTTTCTGATCTTTTCCATCTTTTTAGCTTTGATACTGAACACTGGTACTGATTTCTTCCTACCATATGTAATTTTAGGCTCAGATCTTAGCTTTGACTCCTCCTCCCCCTCTGCCTCTGCATCATCACCATCTCCTTCCATCTATTCAGTTTCCACACTCATCATATCATCAACTGGTTGTACCACCTCCTCACCATCTTCTACATCAACAATCACTTCTGTTTCACCATCAATCCTCTCCACAGTCTTTTGTACAACACTTTCAACAATCTCAGTCTGCATATCATCTTCCAATACTTCAGTGTTAGCATTTGACATAACATCCGTTTCACCCACAACCTCATCTTCATTATCATGCATACACACATTATCATAGAATTCCTGCTCTGCATTATTCTCCCCCTTGTTGGAAGTGTTTTTCACTAGTAAAGCTTCTAACACCCCAAGCCGTTCTTTTAACTCATCAATTGCTTTCTCCTGCTCAACAATCTTAGCAGCCTGCTCTGCAATTTTTTCATTTTGAGCTTTATTCACCCTCTTCTCCTTCACCAACTTCTCCCAAAGTAAATTCACTGCCTCTGTCAATTGTACATTCGTCAATTCAATGTGAGGTCTAGTCTCATCATCATTAGAGTGTGACCTCCTAGATGAATCATTGACAAATGTATCATCTGCCTCATGCCTAGCATGATCAACATAAGTCCCTTGATTCTTGGAACTGGGACCTTCACTTGCTTCATTACCCGTAGGTTCAGCATTAGAAGTTGCCTCTGGTTGGGTTACCACTGCCCTCCTCTGTCAGTGGACTAGTAGGAGTAGTGACAGCCCTTCCAGAATGACCACTCATCTCCTGTGGGGTCACCTGCTGTGGAATGATATTAGACTAAGACAAATGAGCAGCAGGAGCCTCACCTGCCTATTTCAATTTCTTTTTCTTTGGTTTTAAGTGGGTAGGCTGTTTGGTCCCTTGTTTTCTTTTAGTACCCCCAATTGATGTGTGTTCAGGTTCAATTGGTTCTACTGGCCTGTCACCAATTGGTTCAGATGTAGTTGGTGGTACCACATCTGTGGTGGAAGGAGCAGGAAGCATTGTTGAGAACAATGCTGTTTCCTTCCCAAAAAACTTCTTATTGGTATTTTTACTCATTTCTGTAAATGTTCTGGCAGAAAGAGTACCAACACCAATAACAAGAGGTTGTGCAACTAAATCAGGAACTTGTTTATTTAAAACAAGTTGCACAAACCTAGGATACATAATAAACATATCCTTTTTCCCTTTGGTTATATTCCTGATCATGCCATCAAGTATGTATTTTGAAAAATTATATTTTTGACCCCTAGCCAAACACACAAGTGCATAGGCTATTTGCGTGCCAAACTCATTAAACGAAGTACGTTTAGATGACAAACAGTGAAGAATTATATGTATTAAAAATTTCCATTGAGAACTAAAGAATGATTTGAAAAAGGTAAAACGTGTGTAATCACCCTCATATCCCATTAATCGAAGATTATCATACAAATCTCTGTCATCTAAAGAGTGTATACCTGCAGCATCATCAAGAAGAAGTACATCACGAAGCACATCTTCAGTAACCACAATCTTGGTTTCTTGAACCAAGGAAATTAATTGCTCTTTTCCCTCAACCACTTCTACCGTGGCATTCTTCCAGAAATCGGTAAGATGTCCTCTTGAAACCCTTGGTGAAACTGTAAGCGCATAATGAATGTGACTTGCACGAAGAAAATCAACAATCTGTATGAAATTCTGTGCAGTTGAGGGTTTCATCAGAAAGGCCATCATGTTGTGTTCTTCATATACTCGTAGATTAAAATCAGATGTCGAAGAAGAAGCCATGATTTTGAAATTGATTGTATAGTTGATTGTGGAAGAATAAATTTGAATTTTAGAGGTAATCGCAGTGGTTATTGGGAAAATAGGAAAGCGAAATAAAAAATTGAAGTGTTTAAAGTTTATATACTGTTAGTCATAAGAACAGAGTCAAGCCCTAGAAAAATAACTAGCAGTGGCATTGACCAACATAGCTAACAGTAGAAAGGTATGTTAAAATACCTTGACAGTGGTAGACTTTCAATTTTTCAAACACTCAAAGAAAGTACTTATGAAGCTAACAGCAACTACTAGCACTAGCAGTGGCAACCGACCAAGGTAACCAAAGCTTAGTACTAGCAGTGCCAAGCACTTAGCTTTATAAGTAAACACAATTTTTTTTTTATAATATAAAAAAAATAAAACAAATAAACTGTGTTAGTTTCCAGCAATAATAATGTCTTCTGACAGTAGCTAGAAACCTGCACAGTGATTAGCTAGAAAACAAAAATAATAGCTATAGTATATACTTTACAAGCAGTGGCAACCTTATACAGACAGTGACTAATAAGTTCTAACAGTGGTACGGTCTGAGAGCAAAAATATGCTAACAGTGATACATAGAAAATAAAGCACTATACTGTATAAAGAGCCACTGATAGTATCAATTCTAATACCAAACATAGGTTAAGTTAGATTGATCATTCCAATACTGGTGATCAAAAATGTAAACCTTCCTACATCGAAAGCCTTTGTGAAAAGATCTGCATATTGATTATCACTATGAATTTTGAAGATTTGGACCAATCTCTTTTCATTACCATCTCTTATGAAATGGTATCTGATTTCAATATGTTTGGTCTTAGAATGCTTAACAGGGTTGTTAATGATACTAATAGCAGAGTTATTATCAATATAAATTGGAGTATTTAGAAAAGTCAGACCATAATCCAGCATTTGATTATGAATCCAAAGCACCTGTGTACAGCAGCTTGATGCAGCAACATATTCTGCCTCAGCTGTTGAAGTGGATACTGTGGTCTGCTTCTTGCATTGCCATGACACCAATATTTCTCCTAAAAATTGACAACCTCCTGATGTAGACTTTCTGTCCATATTTTCACATCCATAATCACTATCTGTGAAGGCCATGAGTTCAAAAGAAGAACTCTGTGGATACCAAAGTCCCAAATTTGGTTGACCCTTTAAATATCTAAAGATCCTCTTGATTGCAAATGGATGCGATTGCTTAGGATTGGCTTGATATCTAGCACACACACACAACAAACATAATATCTGGTCTGGATGAAGTGAGATACATGAGAGAGCCAATCATGGATCTGTATAGATGTACATCTACATCCTCCCCCTCAAGATCTGCACATAATGCCTTGTGTGTCTCCATTGGTGTGCTAGCTACTTTTGCTTCTGTGTAGCCAAATCTTTCCAGTATGTCTTTAACATACTTGCCTTGGTTGATGAAGATGCCATCTGATGTTTGCTTGACTTGAAGTCCCAAAAAGAAAGTAAGTTCCCCCATAGAACTCATCTTGAACCTCTGATGCATCAACTTCTCAAACTCCTTGCATAAAGCATCTTTAGTAGATCCAAAAATAATATCATCAACATGCACTTGCACCAATAGAATGTCATTGTGATCCCTTTGGGTGAAAAGTGTCTTGTCAATGGTACCTCTTTTAAATCCATTCTCCAATAGATAAACAAATAGAGTTTCATACTAGGCTCTAGGTGCTTGATGCAAGCCATATAGTTCCTTCTCCAATCTGCATACTCTATCTGGATATGTAGGGTCTTCAAATCCAGGTGGTTGACAAACATAAACCTCATCATCAATTGCACCATACAGAAAGGCACTCTTGACATCCATTTGATAAACTTTAAATCCTTGATATGAAGCATATGCCAAGAATAATCTGATTGCTTCTATCCTTGCAACAGGAGCAAACACATCATCATAATGAATGCCTTCTTCCTGTGTATACCCCTGTGCCACCAACCTTGCCTTATTCTTGATTACAATACCCTTTCATCCTTCTTGTTCTTGAAGATCCACTTTTTTCCAATAGCTCTTTTTCCCTTTGGTAGATCAACTAAGGTCCACACATTCTGTATTTTAAACTGCAGCAATTCCTCCTGCATTGCTTCAATCCAACTGGGATCTTTAAGAGCTTCCACTGCTTTCTTAGGTTCAACCTGAGACAAGAAGCATACATATAAAGATGTATGAAGGTCCTCTTCATTGATCTTAGACTGCTGTCTGGTTTGCATAGCAGAGTCAACATCACCAATCACCTGTTCAAGAGGGTGATCTCTATGAACAACGTATCTAGATGTTGATGTTTCTGGTATGTTATCTTCCAAGTTGGTATAATTTCCTTCTTGTCTAGACAGCTCTCTTGATGCCTCTCTTGAAATCCTTCTTGACAGAGGAGTGGAGTAGAATTCATATAATTCAAATAATCTAGCTTGTCCTTCTCCCTGTCAACTTGCTTTGGTGTAGCTTGCTCATGTAACTCATTTCCCAGAATACTTGACACATCCTTTGTAATGGTATCAACAACATGTCTAGTATTCTCAGTAAACCCCTGCAAGCTTTTTGACATCATCTGTGCTGGACTCATCTCATTTGCTTCTTCACCTTCTTCCATGAATCTCCTGTCAGATTCATCAATCCTACTGAATGGTATTTCATCAGATTCTTCTGTCTCCATTCTCTGAGATTACTTTGACTGATCAGTTTCAAACACCTCTGGGGGATCAAGAGTCCAGATTGGAAACACAATGTATTCCAATGAATCTTTCTTCTTTCCTGAGGACATTCCTGATTCTTCTTCACCTTTTCCATCTCCTGTTCCTGCTTTTGTACCTGCACTTGTACCTGTACTAGAATCGATAGTTGTGTATCTAAAAGCAGAGTTAAGTGCATCAATATCAAACAATGACTTTGGACCTTTTCCATCAGGATTAATGGTATTTTCATTAAATGTGATGTTCATTGATTCTTCGATTACCCTGGTCCTTTGATTGAATACCCTATAAGCCTTACTTTGAATGGAGCAACCTACAAATATACCCTCATCTACCTTGCTCTCAAACTTTCCTAAGTGATCTTTGGTATTTAAAATGGTACAAGGACATCCAAAGGATTTTAAGAAACTAGCCAATGGGTTGTTCTTAAACAGCAGTTCATATGGTGTTTTGTTATGAGGCTTAATAACTAGTACCCTATTTTGAACATAGCAAGCTGTGCTAACTGCCTCTGCCCAGAAGGACATAGGAAATTTTGCATCAGATAACACTTGTTAAACCCAGACAAATCTAATAAACAATTCAATAAGCTTTGAATTATTATTGAGAAGTTGCGGAATCACACTCAATAATATTAAGAAGATCAAGAATTATAAAAATCTGTAAGACACAATTAATATCAAAAGCTTCAATCTTATTAATAATATAAGACGAATACACTTAATGTATTAGGGTTACGGAAAACCTTGAAGCTGCGTAATCAATGTTAACCTAATCTAGGTCTAAGGATCTCTATTTATCATGCATAGAGTCCTACACAATCTCTACTTATTATGGTATTCAAATCTATCCCATAAATAACTCTAACAAACTTCAACCGACTTATAAGTTTACACCAATAGTGGCTATGACACATTATAACTAACAGTGGTTAACTTTATACAAAAACCAAATACATATGTCAAACAGTGGCAGCCTCCAATACTAGCAGTGGCTAGTTCTTCAATTCTTCTAACAGTGGCAATCAACAACGTAACAGTGGCTAGCACTTCACTTCAACACTTGATCAAATCAGCTCAGATCCCAACATACTATTTATCCCTATATTTATATACATTTTATTGCATTTATATGATTTTAGATACTTATTTTGTGAATATTTGCAGAAATGTATTTTAATTAAAGATTGAAGAAAAAGGAACGAGAACAAGCTTGAAACTGAAGGAAATGAAGCACTTGAAGAAGTTGGAGTTTAAAACCTTAAAGAATTGAAGACCAAAATAATAATATTGAAGAAGTGGGTCAAAATGAAGATTAAAATCCGAAGAAATAAAGAAGAAGCCCAAAAATAAAGCCCAACCCGAAGTTAGAATATTCTGGAAAGAGGTCCAACCGGCGGTTGGATTACCCAACCGGCGGTTGGGGTGTTAAGGTATCAAAGGCGGTTCCAGACGCGAGTTGGATTGGGACTCAAGAAAGCCCAACCGGCGGTTGAAGTACTCAACCGGCGGTTGGAATGCCGGTTCTAAAAACTATAAATAGAGGCTTAGGTTAGGGTTAACGATATACGATTCTTAGAATACAAACACGAATATTAGGGTTTTAGGTCGACTTTAGGTGCGATTTTGGAGGCTAAGGATCTAGGGTTTGAAGGTTTTCAACCCTAGGAAAAGCTGGTTCAACAATTGATTCAGTTTCTTTATCCGGGTAACTTTATTAACCTTTTGGGTTACTTTTGGATATTGTTTATTAGAATTACTTGTTAATTAGGTTTTTATTATGAATATTTAAATGAATGATTGATTGAATTTATTATACTAATTATATGTTTATGTTGGAACTATATTATTGAATGTTTATTATGCAAGAATTGTCTATGTTATATTATATTAATAAGGATTCTTGACATGATTAACTGATTTATATCATAACTTTATTAATCTTTTGGGTTTTATAAATTAAGTGATTATGTTTATATCTTGATCTTAACCTTTGCGATAGACGAAGAATATCATTTATTAATGTTAAGTAACACTGTAATTCAACCAAATCAGGAATTGTAATAATAAATTGTTGATAGATCTGAATAAATAGTAATACTTTTCTTAACCTTTGACTGTATTACTATATGAAAATTATCTTAACCTTTGTGATTTTCTACATTAGCAATTCACCAATAATAATAGCCA
Organism: Pseudognaphalium luteoalbum; assembly: GCA_963422505.1. Classification (NCBI taxonomy): domain Eukaryota; kingdom Viridiplantae; phylum Streptophyta; class Magnoliopsida; order Asterales; family Asteraceae; genus Pseudognaphalium; species Pseudognaphalium luteoalbum. Next base: position 61,217,504 of record OY730198.1, on the reverse strand, counting down.
ACAAAGCAAATAGACATAAGTTGATATAATAAGTTTAATCAATAATAGTTTAAGTAGTTATAATCTTCTATCCAATTGAGTATTCTTAAGTTAAACATTAGACTTATCTATTAGAATCTGTATCAATTATAAATATGTTCGATCGGAACTAAAATGTCCCCCTTATCTTGTATATTATTGTATATTAATGTATATTATTATTGTATATTAATTGTAATTAGGAATAAATAAATAATTAGTTATAGATTAGAATCACGTTCCGTGTGTTCGAACTTGGACTTACTTAATAAGCTATATTATACGAACAGGTTAATACTTGCATGCATTGTGTGATAGCATTATTTAGTATTTCTTAATTTAAAACTTGTTATTATAATTGTCTATACTTAGCACACATCATTAACATTACTAAACTTTGGGGAAATAGCCCATATAATTTTGCAGATGTGAAAGCTCAAGGTAAATCAGGTGGAATTGTATGCATTTGGGATCTCTCAAAGTTTAAACTCATAATGAACTTTGAAAATCAAAATGTCCTAATACTATCGGGGTTTATGGTTGGAGATTTATCTCCAATCAACATTGCAAACATTTATGCTCAAGCAATTAGGGAGAAAAAAAGACTCTGAGAATTATTGGGTAGTCGCATAGATTTGAGGCAGAAATTGTGGATTTTATTCGGGGACTTTATCGAGGTCAGAGTCCCAACCGATAGAATGAACTCATGTTTTAATAGTTATGGAGCGACTCTTTTTAACTTCATTGAAGAGGCAAATTTATTTAATAACATAGGTGGGTACAACTTCACTTACTCGTTGGAAAATGGTTCTAAAATAAGCAAAATTGATCGTATTTTGGTTTGTTCCTTCTTCATAGATAAATGGCCGAATGCATACCTAATGGCTCTACCAAAAAATTGATCGGATCAACACCCCTTGGTTCTTAAAGTTAAAAACAAGAATTTTGCACCAAATCCATTTAAATTTCTCACTTCATGGTTATCAAATAAAGGCTTGTATGAGGTTGTTGTGAGAGCTTTTAATGAACATGTGCAATTGGGCAAGCCGGATTATATGTTACACTCAAAGCTCAAAAATGTAAAAGGAGCTATCAAAGATTGGTGGGCAAACAAAAAACAATCAGAGAAGCAAAGAGGTAAGCTTGGAAAAAGTCCTGGGAGATATGGAAATGGTTGCCGAATCAAGAAATCTAATAGAGGACGAGATCAGCTAGAAGCTAAAAGCAAAGAGAGAATTAATGAAAATCGAAGATGATAAGAGGCAGGATCTTATACGGAAAGCAAGAATAAAGTGGGCCATTGATGGAGATGAAAACTCAACCTTCTTCCACGGATTTATTAATGCCAGAAACATAGTTAACAAGATTAATGGAATATAGGTGGACAATAAATGGGTGGATGAACCGAAGGTAATCAAAGAAGAAGCAACGAATTTTTTTGCTAGCAAATTCAGAGAACCGAATCCATTAGGCCAAAAATCACGGTGGACAATATTAACAAGCTCTTAAAAAGGAAGCTGTGGAATTAATTACTCTATTTAGTAAGGAAGAAATCAAAGAGGCAATTTGGGATTGTGCTAGCAACAAAGCTCCATGTCTAGATGGGTCCAATTTTACCTTCATAAAAAGATATTGGGGACCGATGCAGGAAGATATAATGCGAATGATGGACAAATTTCACAAGGATGGCATAGTAAGCAGGGTATGTAATTCTTCTTTCTTTACTATAATTTGTCTAAGTCGAGCGATCCAATGTGTTTCAATTAATTCAGGACTATTTTATTGGTTGGATGCATTCCAAAAATGGTGTCCAAAATCTTGGCCAACAGATTAAAAAGTCATCGGTTCGCTTGTATCTGGGGCCCAATATGGGTTTTTAGAAAAACGTAGCATTTTGGATGGGCCACAGGTGGTTAATGAGATAATTGTGTGGGCCAAAAAGTCAAATATGAGGCTTTAATGTTTAAGATTGACATTAACAAAGCTTTTGATTCTATAAGTTGGTGTTTTATAGATTCAATTCTTGAACAAATGTGCTTCCCTTAAAAATGGAGGATGTGAATCTTAGGTATTCTTTCATCCATTTTGGCATCTGTGCTTACAAATGGGTCACCTTCAAACATATTTAAATGTTCTAATGGTGTTAGGAAAGGTGACCCATTGTCACCTTTTCTTTTCATCATTGCAATGGAGGCACTTAATTGTATGTTTGTTAAGGCAAAAAATCTGGGTATTTTGAGGGGAATTCGACTTCCTAATCAGGGACCCATAATCACTCATTTCATGTTTGCTGATGAACTAATTATCTTAGGTGAATGGTCTGTTACGAATGTAATGAATATTATGAGAATTATGAGGTGTTTCTCTCTTGTATTAGGACTATAAATGAACATTGCAAAAAGCAATATTTTTGGTCTAAATATAGAGAATGAACTGGTCAGCTCAGTTGCTGATCATATTGGGTGCAAAGTTGGGCAACTCCCATTTGAAAACCTTGGACTCAAAATGGGGGCAAACATGAATCGTTGCAAAAATTGGTAAGAGGTAATTAATGTTTTTAAGTGCGGGCTATCTTCTTGGAAAGCAAAAATATTATCTTTAGCTGGGAGAGTTACTCTTATCAAATCAGTTTTAGACAGTGATAAATGCCAAAATGTACTATATTTTAGTACTTAAGTACCCCTTGTTTAATTTAATTCTAATGCATTTTATGTGAATTCGATACTTAATTCATTTGTTTTTGTATTTAGGAATTTATTTGGAGCTTGGATCATAAAGGAGCAGAAACCGAGCTAATATTGAAGAAGGGAAGCTAGGAAACGAAGTAAGGAAAAAGATTGAGAGTCAAAATGGAGAAAAAAGTGGAATTATCATTCCAACCGCCGGTTAAACATTCCAACCGACAGTTGGATTAGCGAGTTGGACTGTCAGTTGCGCGGGCCGGACCAAACAGGCTTTTGCATCCAACCGGCGATTTGAAATTCTAACCGGCGGTTGGATCAAGTCGGCAGATTAGGTTTAAATTGCATTTTAATCTCATTTTTAGGGTTTAATCACCCACCATTTCTCTCAGCCGATTTCCTGTAGCCATAGCCTCTATTTTGGAGGATTTTGAAGGATTGAAAGCAAGGAGAAGTAGAAGTATTCATTTGTTCATTCGATTATTTGATTCTTCGATTTGAAAAACATATTTCGTTTCATTTGATTATTAATTCATTTACAATTTCATTTATGATTTCTAGTGTAGTCATGAGTGGCTAAGCTAGTATTGTGTTTGCTTGAATGATAATACTTAGATGATGGTTTGATTATTGATTTACGAAAGATATTGGATTTTATGAATGTTTATGTGTTTATTCGATAATCCTTGATTGTTAATTGGTTATTAGCGATTACCTAGCATGATTTGTTATATATTTGAGATTGATTTCCTCTTGATTAGTAAATTATTGATGATTATTGGTTGCGAATGATAATTATTGCTAGGTATATTGAGTTTGATAGGTTGGGTTAAATAATTGGTAATAATCCTTAATGAACAAGATAGTTTTAATTAACTATAGACTTTGTTGATTCAAGTTGTAAGGGTAAATCACATAAACGACGTAGGTTTAATTTAAAACACAATTCGGTGGGCAACGTTAATTGAACAGTTAGCGTGTTGTAAACAACCGAGTGTCTGTCTTAATTGTGTTAGATTAACTTACCTCGGAAAGGGGTTGTCTTATTAGTTATGTCGCAATAAAATTCATATCCTTGCAAATCAGTAAAGTGATAATCGGATTCTAAGGAAGGTAGTCTAAGTGAACACATTTCCTTCTAAATTGAATCAAGTTATTTATTTGGTTATTGGTTTTATCAACTATCCTTTAAAAAAATTAAAGTATTTACTTAATATTCATAATTGTTAGTCAATCCATTCCTCGTGTTTGACTCGGACTTACCATACTATGCTATTATACGACCAGGTATTCTTGCCTGAGTTTTGTATTAGCAAGTAAGGTGATTTCCATTTCAAAACTAGGAATGGCAATGGGGCGGGTTTGGTGCGGGGGTGTCAGCCCCAACCCCACCCCTATTATTCTAAGTAATCCCCATCCCCACCCAAACCCCAGCGGGGTATTATCGGGGCAGTCCATCCGGGGAATTGCTTACCCTAATGTCCAACAGGGTCTTATCGCGGTAACTTATTGAGCATTTGACTCTTTAAATCGTAACCCAGTACTCGACGAGACCAATTACTACATTGTAAATATTATTGTAATTCAAAAAATTATAAATAAATTTATTTATCGATGATATTAGTTATTTATAAATATAGAATAATTATTATATATATATATATTGTAATTATTATATATATATATATATATATTGGGGTGGAGCGGGGCGGGGATGATACTATCCAACCCCAACCCCAAGCAATCCCCAATCCGATCCAATAGTGCGGGGATCCCCATCGGGTTCGATTTTTTTTGCCATCTGATATCACGTAAAAAGTCATGTTTTTACTACCAATATCTATCTCATTCTAGAACAATTTTGGCATTTTAAACTTAAAAACAATACAAATCAATGATATTATGCCAAGATGGTCAAAACAAGGTTGCACGATAAAAATCAAGCAAAACGGATGAAAAATGAAGATTCCACGCACATTTGAAGATTCAAGGTATCAAAACGAGATTTCAAGACAAAAGTTCCCATCATCAACATCCATCTTATCCAAGATGTTCGTTTTCAAATTATGAATCCAACAGAAGAAGAATCAACAAAAACGGATAAAGAATGAAGATTCTACGCCCGCTGGAAGATTCAAATGATTCGTACGCAAAATCTGGAGATAGGAGACATATTTTTGAGATATCTTTTCATAAAAGTCTTCTTTTTTGAATTACGAATCCAACTAAAAAAGAATCAACGCAAACGGATGCATAACGAAGAAGATACACGCGTATTAAGCAACGCAGGGAAAGACGACGGACCGGGGCGGGTGGCAGCCAGCCGCCGCCTCCGGCGTGCTGGTGGGCGCCGCCGCCCCCCCTCCACCCGTCTCGTTTCCTCTTTTTGGTCCTTGCGTGTACCCGGTGCACCACCTTTCCATGCTTTTTCGTACCCGGTGCACCACCTTTCACCCTTTTCTAATGTGTGCCTAAAAATGCTAAAATGCACCATGAATCAACTATAAATAGGGGTCTTTGGTTCATTTAAAAATCATCATCTTTTAGCATCTTCACACCTTTACACACCCACACTTAGATATCTTTCTTTCTTTGTAATTTTAATTCTTCCTAGTTAATTAGGCTAGCTAATTAACTAATCAAGGAAGATTTGTACGGAGATGCTCCGGGATGCATATTTTAGCTACGAGTTATTGTACTTCTTTCCAGGTGTTAATCTATCTTCCATATTTAATATGTTTGTTCTTTCTTTAATAAATTTAAATATGCATGCTAGAATTTCCATGATTAACTAAATAACTCAATTGTCTGCTATGATAGTTGTTTAGGAAAAGTTTAAATATGTGATTGTACTGTATGTCATGAGATTGCGGATGCTCTATATTATAAATAGATGTAGGAATTGAATCTTTATTGTTTATCTGCCCAACTCATGTTGTGACTAAAATTTATCCAAAAATGGACTTAGCTAACTCATAGGGTATAAGTCACTTAGTTATACTATGTTAGATTGAATCATTGAGCTCGGCATGGCCGGTGTTCTCTGGACTGCACTAGGATCTAAGATACACAGGACATGGGAATAGAGGTAGATTAAGATTTAATTCGGACAGATGATATTTTTGAGACAACTTTCGGAATATCCTCGACTTAGATAACACCTTTGTACGCTTAAGTTGAATTATTGCCTTGATTATCTTATTGTATGTTCTTATTTGATTGTTGCCGTAGGATTATCATGATAATAAGATATATTTAGCCCTTAATCGCCGTGAAATAATGTGACGACCCCTATTCGACTGTTCTTCGATATAGTACTATGGCTGAGTACAAATGTATGGAAGTCGAGAATGACCGAAGGTAGTCATATTATGAATCGATTAACAAACGTGTTACTTAGGTTTCTATTCTTAGTATAAATCATCCCTGTTTTCTTGCATACTTGAGTAATGTTGATAATTTGTATGAATAAGTGACGACATACTATCCGACCGTCTAGACCGGTTATTCCAACCTGTTCCGGCGAGGGTAAAACCCATTTACAAGATTTTTTATTCAACAAACTGTGCCATGATTCTGACGTCTCCGATGACCGAGATTGGGGAATAGGATTTGAGATTAACTATTGGATAATATGGACATGCATTTGAGAGAACTTTCGGTGTATGTTTTAATATATTCTGCAACCCATGTGACATTCTATTTGCCTGATTGTGGACACCTCCGCGTTAGCTCAAAAGAAGGACTGTAGAATAGCTAACATTAACCTACAAATTTATCCTCATTAGAACTCCTCTTATTTAACTTCACCTAAACCACTTCATAGTAGACAATCGCTTTAATTGCTGAACGCCCGAAGTAACCTCCACCTTTTAGTTTATCTTAAATTTAATTTTAATTTATAAAAACCCAAAACCAAAACCATCTTTCTGAGCCCCAGCTAACTTCATAAAAGTTCCCAAACCCTCCTAGTTTCAATTCTTCGCGCTTTGAAGAATGAATCTAGGTCATACTTATCCTTTGCTAGCCCTTAGATTAGCAATAGTAGTAACCCTAGGCCCGAGCCTTACAAATTAAAAACCTACTGCTGTGCTGCATCTCCATTAGAAATTCCAACGACCGGTGTGCAGCGCAACAAGTTTTTAGCGCCACTGCCGGGGAGCGTCGACGACCGATTTTAGGAGCTTAGCAACTTTAGTATTTAGCAATCCTTTTGAAAGATTAACATCAATCAAAAGTTACATTTCTTGCCTTTAGGATTAGATTAGATTAGTTTTACCTACTTTTTAACCAACCATGTCAACACCTTATTCTGATTGGACCCAACTTTTGGATGATTCTTCTCCCACAAGCCACTTATTTTCCTCAATATCACTTTTGCCACTTTTTATGCTTAAACAAGACCTTATAAACAAAAGAGTAACTGGATTTCAAGACAACATTGACGCCATGATAAAAGTTTCAGAAAAATTAATCTCTAACATGGAATCCATTTTGAAAAACTCTAGTTTTATTGAGGAAAGCACGTCGGCAAGCACTAATGACACCACTCATCCACCAAGTGACGATGTGTTCATCGTGACAAGAGGAGGAAAAGTAACCAAAGTTGATCCACCACCACCAGATAACACCCCCGAAAACACTTCTTTTCCTACACCTATACCTAGTGAACATGAGTCAATTGACATCCCTAACCTATCACCAGCCCAAACTCAGGATAATGTACCTCGTACAAGAATACCTTATCCTGGAAGTCTTAAAAAGGAAAAGCAAGAAGCCAAATTCAGAAAATATCTGGAAATGTTTAAAAGCCTACACTTAAATGTTAAATTATTAGATGCTTTCACGAGACTGAAAAGTCTTTAATCCTCTAGAATCGTCAACTAACAAGTCTTTTCTTTTCAACATAATCTCTGATTTCAAATTTTGATCCAATAAAGCTTCCAACTGTGTAGCTTTAATTTGATCAACTAAGTCAGAGGAAATATCAACTTTCAGGTAATAAATTCGGTTAGAAGTACCTTTTCGACTCAATGCGTCTGCAACTACATTTGCTTTTCCTGGATGGTAACGTATTTCACAATCATAATCTTTAATTAATTCTAACCATCTTCTTTGACGCATATTTAACTCTTTCTGAGAAAACATATACTGGAGACTCTTATGATCAGTACAAATAACGCATTTAGTACCATATAAATAATGTCTCCAAATTTTCAAAGCAAACACAACCGCTGCCAGTTCTAAATCATGTGTGGGATAGTTCTTTTCATGAGGTTTCAACTGACGAGAAGCATAAGCAATAACACGGTCTCGTTGCATCAAAACACAACCCAAACCAGCAATCGATGCATCACAGTAAACAACAAAATCTTCAGACCCATCTGGTAGTGTTAATACAGGAGCCTGACATAACAACTGTTTCAGAGTCTGAAAAGCTGTTTCCTGTTGTTCTGTCCACACAAATTTTTCATCCTTACGGGTCAATTTAGTCAATGAACCGGCAATTTTAGAAAAGTCCTTTATGATCTTCCGGTAATAACACGCCAAGCCAAGAAAACTCTTTATTTCTGAAGCAGACTTTGGAACTTTCCAATTCATTACAGCTTCAATTTTTGAAGGATCAACTTTAACACCGTCATTACAAATAATATGACCTAAAAACTGCACTTCCCGAATCCAAAATTCACATTTAGAAAACTTTGCATATAATTGTTCTCTCTTCAAGGTTTCCAACACTAACCTCAAGTGCATTACATGTTCTAATTCGGATTTAGAATATACAAGAATATCATCGATAAATACAATCACAAATTTATCAAGAAAAGGTCGACATACACGGTTCATCAAATCCATAAAAACTGCTGGAGCATTAGTCAAACCAAATGGCATAACCAGGAATTCAAAATGACCATACCTAGTTCGAAAGGCAGTTTTAGGAATATCCTGTTCACGAACACGAACTTGATGATAACCGGATCTTAAATCAATTTTAGAATAAAACGAAGATCCTTGCAACTGATTAAACAAATCATCTATTCTGGGCAAAGGATACTTATTCTTTACTGTTCGATTATTCAATTCCCTATAATCAATGCACATTCGAAAAGACCCATCCTTCTTTTTTCACAAACAAAACTGGTGCACCCCAAGGTGAAGAACTAGGTCTAATAAAACCTCTATCCAATAACTCCTGAATCTGATTCATCATTTCACACATTTCAGACGGAGCTAATCTATAGGGAGCTTTCGCTACAGGCGATGAACCAGGAACAAGTTCAATCTGATAATTAACTTCCCTAACCGGTGGTAAACCAGGTAATTCATCAGGAAACACCTCTGGATATTCAGAAACTACCGGGACATCAGGAAGAGATTTCTTTTCTAACTTAGCATCAATCACATAAGCTAGGTACGACTCACAGCCTTTGGACAAAGATTTCCTGACATTCATCAGGGAAATCAGAGGAACACCCCCACTATCCCGTTCTCCTCGAGCTATAACGTATGACTCATCAGAGATTGAGATTTTAATTAACTTATGGTGGCAATCTATACTTGCTTTAAACTGACTTAACCAATCCATGCCAATAATCACATCAAAACTGGGAATCGGCATTAACAGAAATGAAATTGGAAAAGTCTGACCATCTATTACAATATTAGCTCCAGTCACCGAGGTGGTAACAGGAACTAATTTGCCACTAACAATCTCTACTTCTAAGGACTTAGTTATCACAGTAGGAATTAGTTTCAACTTATCACAGAAACACACAGATATAAAGGAACAATTTGCTCCAGAATCAAATAAAACACGTGCTGGTACAGAGTTTATAAGAAAAGTACCAGTTATGACATCATCTGTGTGGACAGCCTCATCCACTGTCATCTGAAAAGCCCTACTCAACGCTGGCGGAGGATTCTTCCGCTTTTGACCGGAAGATGACGAGCTAACAACCAACCCAGAACCCTGTCTCTTAGCCTCAGAACACTGATTTGCACGATGACCTTCCTTATGACAATTCCAACACACATAAGTAGGAAAAACACAAGCCTTTGCTTCATGACCAATTGCACCACATTTCACACATCTATTGGTTTGCACAGTACATGGCCCAACATGTCTAGCTCTACATTTAATACACCAATTAGGACAATCAGAAATACTACCACGACTCTCTTGTTTCTTACTCTGTTGATTTCCTTGCCACCGTTGCTTACCTTTACTAGATGAGTCACTCCTAAATTTCTGAGAAATCATTTCTCTACTTGATGTCTCTTGAGGTCTCAAATCACTGTCCACTGACCGAGCTAACATAAAAGCTTGGGAAAGAGAACCCGCCAGTCTCACTGAAGTTCGATAATGATTAGGTAACGTACCCACAAACTGTTCGATTCTGGTTCTCTCATCAGGAACCCATTGCTGAACAAACCTAAGTTTCTCTGAAAATTGATTAATCAAATCATCCATTGACATTTTATCAGTTAATTGCAAATCCATAAATTCCTTTCGAATCCGAGCTATATCAAAGTTTGAACAATACTGCTTACAAACTTCATTATAAAAGTCAGACCATCGGATAGATGCTTTCTGTAAAGGAGATAATACCGAAGTAATTGAATCCCACCAATTCATAGTTGGGCCTTTTAAAAGTTGAGTTGCATAAGGAACCTTTAACTCTTCCTCACATTGACAAACTTCAAATTTCATTTCAATATCCCTCAACCAATCCAAAGTTACAGAAGGATTTGTACTACCAGAATACACAGAAGGATTACTACTCATAAAGGTTTTAAAAGAACACACCTTTTGTTTTGGTGGTACTATCGTGCTAAATACAGGATGAGATGATTCAGCCTCTTTTTGTTGTTTGTACATTCTCAGTGCTTGATTTTCCTCTTCCAAATAAAGTAGATACTCATCTCTTTCTAATTCTTCTCTAGCATGGAAAGAAGTACCAGTGTGCTCAGTCCGGTCATTATGAGTCTCAACAGTTTTGCAAAAAGTGTCCAATTGGACCCTAAAACGGGTCAAAGAGTCAAAACATAATAGAATGAGTGTATAAGAGTAATGAATATGCCCACACGTCAAAAATGTATATAGGAATATGTTGGCAAAGGGTTGAAGTCAGAAACCAAGCCATTTGGAATATGGCGTGTCAACCAAATTGTCAAAAATGGTCCAAAATGAGTCGTACGTCCGTTTTCTTGTAAAATGTGTATTTTGAAAAAGTGTAAAAAGGGAAAGTTTCATTTTGGCATAGTGGAGGTGCCTGCCTTTTTTTAGACCCTAGCTCTTTACGGTTTAGGAGATATGCTCATTTGAATTTCGGAAATTGATAAAAAGTGGTGCAGGCCTGGAAGTCTGCTGTGTAGACCATAACCCGGCTGTTTCTACCCTTCAGCCAGTGGGTTCTAGGTTGGAACATGCTGATTCTTGGTCCACCCGGCTACTCCTCCAAGCTTTAAACATGAATTTGCTTCTGTCAACAGAAAACTTAATTTACCCGGCTGTAACTTAGGTGACCCGGCTGTTTTGTGTATGAACCCGGAATGGAGTTCAACTTTGTTGTTAATGTGCGGGTTGTGGTATTCATTACCACCATTGCTATTGTTGTAAAGATAAATTGTTCAGTTGACTATGTGTTTCACTTATTTCAAGTGATCATGTGTTCGAAATTATTACATGGCTAGTTATGAATGGTCATGTAGGTGGTCAGTTAACTTATTAGAGACAGGATATATGCACAGTATTTATGCAGGGGTAAAGGATAGAAGCATGTACATTCAGATATGTGCATGTGGAAAGAATTGAAAACATGTACCTATATTAATAAGTTATTCAAAGGGGTAATGTATGGTATGTGTGTATATTGTGATTAAATACTTGATGATGCTGCATTTTATGCTAGATATTGCATTTTGTGTTAATAAATTAAATAGAGTACATAGCACAACTTATGTGTTTATGTGAATTCAGTTAAAATACACATTGGTGGTGTGTAAGTTGATGAAATAACATATACCTATATCAATAGATTTTAATGTATATACATTTTGTGTTTGTATGGCTAAAGATATGCATAATGATGATATGCATAAGTGATTTAATTTGTGCACACATCTTATGTGCATATAGTAATGAGTAATTATATGATTAGAATTGTATGAAAAATATAGTATTAGTGAAATGGAAAATATAATAAGGGTTGAACCACACACATGAGGAAAGGGAGTGAATATGTAATTATGTTATATTAGATTGACTAAGTGTGATCAGATTTTGAGGACGAAATATCTTTAAGGGGGAGAGATTTGTAACACCCACTTATTGGGTCTAGTAGTATTTTAACATTTCCTAACTTTAAATTATTATTTAATGTGTTAGGAAATATTTTGTTTAAGTTTACTTGAAAATAATTGGAAAAAGAGTCACATGATTAATTATGACTGATAAAATATTAATTGTTTTAAATTGTTATAGATGACGGTAAAATAAAATAATAGTCCTAGCAAATGGGTTTTAAGTTCCAGACAATAGATCTAAAAGGGGACAAAACTAGTATACATATATACTAATATATGTCTGGAATACGTAATAAAAATTTACCGACATACTACAGAAATCGATTGGAAGCTAGAAAGAAACTTGAAACCCTAGATTTCATTTTAATCATCAAATTCTTGTGAAATCAAAACCTTCTTCCTCCTGTTCTTTTCTGGCCGAACCGTATACACCACAGGGACGATTCAAAATATGTAAAACAAGTCTTGAGATGAAATTGAGTCCATAGAACTTTGATTCAAGCTTCATAAACATGAATTAATCATTCCTTCATCCTTGTAATCACTTTGTAAGTCTCAATTTCTTGACTTATATAAACCTAGAAAATGGGTTTTTGTCTAATTGATGAAATATATGGTTAGTATGAAATTGAAGCTTGTAATGATCATATAGTTGCTAGTTAATGATTATAAGTTAGACCCTAACATAGAAATGAAGAAAATTATGTATGATCATATAGATAGTTTATGGGTTTAACTGATTATTCATGAATTAAAGCTTGTAATCATGTTAGAATTGTTAGTTGATACTTGAATCATGATTATAAGCTAAGTCCTAATCTAAAATTGAAGAATTTGATATATGTTCTTGTCACACCCCCAATTTCATGATTTGCGGAAGCGAGGCGTGACTAATTCAATAATCAAGCACAAGATTAATAGCAAATGATTCTAAATGAGACGTTTTAGAAAGTACATTACAATATAGTAAATTACATAAGTTTTCCAAAAAAATTAAGTCATAAGTATACGTCATTAGGGAGTTCGCAAAATGATTCCGAATATTTTAAATACATAATCAAAGTTCAAATGATTACAACCACTATTATTCTACACTATTGATTGTCACTTGTGTTGTGATATATTAACGTTATATATACAACTACGATGATCATATTCTTATACGAAACTCTTATATTCTCTATCTTCATTGAAGGAACATGCCTCCACGATGCCAAATGTACACTCAAGATTAGGTTGATCAACTAGTTGCTGATGCACTAATTGCTGAGCGATGACGATCTGAAAGTGCTGAAACACCACCAAGTACCACAGTGGTAAAACCTTGCACCTACAATGATTTCCTTAGTTGCAAACCTCTGAACTTCAACGGCACTAAAGGTGCTATTGCGTTGTTGCGCTGGCTGGAAAAGACAGAGTCAGTCTTTCACATCTGCAACTGATCTGAGGACTGTAAGGTCAAGTTCTCCACCTATACTTTTATGGATAATGCTATGACATGGTGGAACACTTATGCTGACTCTGTGGGCCAAGACATTGCTTTGAAAACTCCTTGGAATGAGCTGAAGAAAATGCTCAAGGATGAGTATTTTCCTAGGGATGAAATCCAATAGCTCGAGGTAGAATTCTGGAATCTCACCACTCAAGGGAATGACATTGCTGGCTACACTTCTCGGTTCAATCAGTTAGCACACTTGTGCCCATCTATGGTTGATATGGAATCCAAGCGTATTGAGCGCTATCTCTGGGGACTTCCTCAATAAATTCAAGGGATGGTTACTTCATCAAATTCTCCTACATTTCATGGTACTGTGCGTATGGCACACAAGCTAATGGCACAAATGGTTCACCATGGAACATTTGGTAACAGCTCTGGAGATAACAAAAGGAAAGCTGATGGAAACCCTGGCAACCAAAGTCAAGCCAACAAAAAGCCTGCAACTGCTAAGACCAACACTTCTGTGACAAGATAGGGTATAAAGGAAGCAAGCCCTATTGCTGAAAATGCAGCCTTCATCATGATGGCTCATGGAAAGATAGACTGACCCTACTACATTTGTACATTTATACTTTACTGTCTTACTTATTTGTGAAATAACTTACTTATTGATTTACGTTAATCTTTCTATTGCTATTTACTACAAACCTGTGAGATTCATCAACCTTTTGGTTGACGCTTTTAGTGATGCATTCTCAGGTACACGACGTCAGTAGGGATGCCCAGTAGGACTGTTTGATAGCTTGAGTCGCATGCATACATACTTGGAGATTTTATTGCATTACTTTTGTACTAGTTGTTATGTTTTAACATCTCTAGATACTATTAGTCGAACTCCAAGCTATGTAAATTTTTGAAAACTTATGTAATGTACTAATTGTAATGTATTTTCTAAAACATCTCATTTAGATTCATTTGCTTGTACTTTGGTGTTTTGATATTTGATTAGTAGCGCCCCTAACCGATTCGCTTCCGCAACCTAAATTAGGGGGTGTGACAGTTCATGAAGAAAGTCATGAACTTAATATGTATTTTAAGAATTAAAGATCTTAAGCTTAAGTTAATGATATGTAGTTGTTAATAGTTGTTAATGATCATATTATAGTTGATTAATGATGATGAAATGTGATTAAGTTGATGGAATCACCTATATCATATTTTGATACAATTGAGTAAATTATGAATGAAAGTTTTAAGCTTATGTTAGTGGTATATAATTTATAATTGTGGTTAATATGATTCTAAGTATTGAACTTAGTTACTTGTGAAATAGTATGGTAATTAATTACCACTTGATTATTGATAATAGTTGATACCAAGTATTGATATAATGGTGTACTCATAAAATGAGCTGTTATAACTTGGTGATTATTTGTAGTTTGATATAATTAAATTAAATGAGTTATGTGTTATGGATTACTTACTAACTCATTATTTATATTGTATTCTCAGATATGGAGAAAGACTCAGTGACATTAGACTACTGAGCAGATCCTAAGGTATCGGTGAGTGGATCTATAAACCTCAGTGTAATTTACTTGTAACACGTTTGGTTACAACGGGTAAACATATTATTATTGATTTAGTTGCTATGATTATTATGGTTTAATAATAATACTGTTGATAGACTGTTAGTCTGATATGATACCATGATAAGTGTCGCACCCCCAAATTCGGGTTGCAGAAGCGAATCGAGTCAGGGCGCGACTAATCAATAATCACAGCTCAAAGATATAATGAACGACTCTATATGCGTCGTTTTATAACTTGTATTAATAAAATCAAAGTTTACATCAAAATATACTTTACATTAGCTCAGTTCCTGGATTGAGAGATTTACATACATAATTAATCTATACAAAATATAATAATGCAGCTAAATCTCTGAATGTTTTGCATGATGACTCGAGCTAATGATATCCTGAATGGCAGTCCAACCTACTGTTGAGTACCTGTGATACATGCTAAAATGGGTCAGCGAAACGTTGGTGAGCTCACAGGTTTGTATGTCAACACATATATCGTATGAACCGCAAGATTTAATTGAATTTAAATTACAATTAAGCAAAATAAAAGTTTTACTGCCATGAGCACATAGTCTGAGCTTAACTCGAGGTGTCAGGTCCACATTTATAGTATCCTGATCGAGGTGCCTCCCACGAGTGCCTAATCTACACTCGTCTGAACAAATATTAGTACATCCGTTTACCCAGTTAGTGCATGGTAACCCGGCTGAGGAGGGTCGATCCTATATGGTACCATATACTAATATTCACGCTACAACGTATTACCAAACTATGCTGAGGAGGGCTTTAAAAGGATTAGTGAGATAACTCATGTAGTAATTGTTTGTTTTTGTACTTGCGTTCATATAGTTAAAATAAAACGAGCAGTATATCACACCTCTGAGTAAAACAGTAAAATAGGGGCTATGAGATTCACCTGAGTCTGGAGAGTTTAAGAACTTGGTGTTTTGAAGGTTTTCTTCAGCAAAGCTTCCTGGTTGTCGTGCCTTATATGCAGAAATTCTTTGTAGGAGTTTAGCATACAGGTCAGGGTGCTGTGATGTTCGGAGTTCTTCTTCAAAAGTATCTATATCTCGGAGTTGGGTTCTGGTAAAGGGTTTCGATGGATCGAGATAAGAGTCAAGAATGTTTCCCATTCTTTTGAGATGAGTGGATCTGAGCTCTTGGTGGATGGCTCCACAATCAAAAGATTCTTTAGATGAAGTGTAGTCCTTGCAGTCTTGTATTCTTTTGACTTCAGCCATCTGTGGTGAATTAGCTTGATCTTCATCTTCCTTCATTTCTTCCTCTTCTTCTTCTTCGATTTCTTCCTCCTCCTCAGTTTCTTCTTCCTCTTCTTCAGGTTCTTCATTTTCAGATTCAATTTCTTCCTCTGCTTCTTCATATTCTTCCTCTGCTTCTGGTTCATACTCAGAATCAGAGATGAAAACTGATGATTGAGTGAAATGTTGCTCTTCCTCTGGTTCCGATTCGTCATCGGAACAGATTCTGCATGTTGATATAGTATAGCACTCTTCTTCTTCTGGAGTGCATTCCGGTTGGTCGATCTTGTATGTAATACTTTCACCATGTGATCGTAATACAATCGTGTGGTTATACACATCAATTACTGCTCTAGCTATGTTCATGAATGGTCTTCCAAGGATAATCGGGATGTTTATGTCCTCGTGGATATCCATTACCACGAAATCCGTTGGAAAGAAGAATTTGTTAACTTGAACTAAAACGTTCTCAGCTATTTCTTTTGGGTATCTAATAGATTGATCAGCTAGTTGGACGGTCATCTTAGTGGGTTTCAAGTTTTCAAGTTCCAGCCTCTTAAACAGGGAGTAGGGCATAAGGTTAATGCTGGCTCCTAAGTCGGCTAAGGTGCTTATTTCTCCATATTGGTAAATAGAACAAGGGAGTGTAAATCTACCGGTGTCTCCTAATTTTTCGGGAAGACTATTCTTAAGTAGGGATGAGGTTTCAGAACTAAGGGGAATATTGTTTACTTCGGGCAGTTTATCCTTAGTGGATAGCAATTTCCTAATGTACTTGTTTCGACCGGGAACTCTAGACATGGTATCAAGGAATTTTCCATCTAGCTTAAAGGATGATAATTTCATGGGTTGAGCTTTAAGTCTAGCGGGGTAAGGGATCCTAACCTCTTTGTTTATGGTCGGAGTGGTTTCCACAGCTGGTATCTTGATCTTTGGTTCTTCCTCTTTTATTGGAACAGCAGCTGGTAGTGGTGTAGATGCTTCCTCGGTGGTAGTAAGTTGCTTTGCTTCCTCAACATGTGGATTGTGAACCGTGTTGCTAGGCAAGCTTCCTCTGGGTCTGTTATCGAGACGTTGTGCCAATTGTCCAATTTGAGCTTCCAAATTCTTTAGCACAGCCAATTGATTTCTCATAAAGAGGTCGGATTGATCTTGTCTGGCGGACGTCTTTTGGTTGAGCAGGTGTTGACCTTGCATGAACTGGGTGAAGGCGTCATCTGAACTTGAAGCTGGGGCATTCGTCTTTGCAGGTTGTTCAGAGGTTTGGTTTTTGTCGGAAGTTGGTGCAGGAAGTGCGAGGGGTTGGTTATAAGAGGGTTGTGATTGTTTTGGGTAAGGTGGGTATCTAGGTGGGTATCGGGGTTGGTATGGTGGTTGGTTGTTTCTTGGTTGGAATGGAGGTCCTCTAGGTTGGTTGTTGTTTTGATTGAAACCGGGTGGAAAATTTTGTTGTCTAGCAGGAAACTGAGCATAGTAGATGGTGCCATCTGCTTCTTCGTATTCAACTTGGTATTCACCAGGTGGTTGCGGATTAGTGCAGTGTTGACAGACTTGCACTTGGTGTACTTGGTGCTGTTGTTTCTTAAGTTCTCAAAACTGTTTGACAAGTGAGCCCATTTTCTCCGTTAATACCTTAATTGCTTCGACTGGAATTGAATTTGGTGCGTCGAGATGTAACACCCCCAAATTTACTGTTTAGCGGAAGCAAGCTTTGGGGTGCTACTAATCAATAATCAAAACGCACAAGGCATACAATGAATGACTCTATATGCGTCGTTTAACAAATACATTGATAATATAAGTTTTACAATGTATAAATGCTTACAAAAAGCCCGATAGTTACAATATTTAGAGATTAATCGGCATA
Source organism: Pseudognaphalium luteoalbum (assembly GCA_963422505.1). NCBI lineage: Eukaryota > Viridiplantae > Streptophyta > Magnoliopsida > Asterales > Asteraceae > Pseudognaphalium > Pseudognaphalium luteoalbum. The sequence continues at coordinate 61,199,346 of OY730198.1, read as the reverse complement.
ACTTAGTTACAAAATGTAGTAATGAAAAATAATCTCCTGACGTGTATGCTGACTCGAGCTATGGGCATCCTGAGTGAACAGGTCCTACTGCTGTTGGGTACCTGAGAACACATGCTAAAAAGGTCAGCTAACGCTGGTGAGCTCACAGGTTTGCATAATAAATATGTAAGTGTGAACCACAAGATTTAATAGTAACCGTTTGAAATGAATCAAATGATGTATATGTCTGCCATGAGGTCATAGTCTACGCTTAACGTGGATGTCAGGATCACAATAAGTGCCTGATCGTGGGTGCCTCTGGGCGAGTGTCTAATCCACACTCGTATGAACAAAAGTTAATGCATCCGTTTAACCAGTCAGTGCTTGCTGACCCGGACGAGGATGGTCAGTCCTATATGGTACCATACACTAACATTCGCGCTACATAAAGTACTACTAGAACTATGATCGTAGAGGACTTAAAAGTGATTAGAAAATAGCTCATGCAGAATATAGCGAGTTTTGTACTCGTGTTCACGTGTAAAACAGTTAGAACATGTACTCCCACCCCGGGAGTAAAAACAGTAAAAAGTCAGGGCTATGAGACTCACCTGAGCCTGAAGAGTTACAATGAAGCAAATGTGGTGAAGTAAAATGGGGTGTCCAAAGACTATAACCTGCCGGGCGTTTATAACGCGCAAGGTTGAATAAGATAAGTAGCTATCTTAAAAGATAACCTATGCTATTTGTTCATCCAACTAGTAATGTCCAATGATTTGATTTGATTTGTTAGTTCGAGTTTTGAAAACGTGTACGACCCGTTGGTGATTATTTGCAATAATATTATTATTATGTCGAAGTATTATACTTAAAAAGTATTTACAAACTTTAGGTGATGGGGGTCCGGGGGCAGTGCCCCTGGTTAGCGGGGTCCCAGGGGTGGCAACCCCTGGAGGGGTCCAAGGGGCTGGCCCCTGGCTGGGGTCGAGAATTTTTTTATTTCTACCATATTGTTATAGGGAAAACGCATCTAAGATTTGAATTTGGGTAAAATCAAGTGATAAAATTTTAGGTCTCGACACTTAGTAAAAATCTGGGTTCTGTTTCATGCGACACTTACAGCGACACTTAGGGTCTTAGGCGTCACTTATGGCGTCACTTATGGAAGTGACGCATAGTGAGGCGTCACTAGGTTGTTTGGGCGACACTTGGGAAGTGTCGCATAAAATTGGAAATTCTGAGTTTAGGGCGTCACTTAGGTAAGTGACGCATAAGGTGGCGACACTCCATTAGTGTCGGGTATAAGTGTCGGATAGGGCTTCTAGGCGTCACTAAACAAGTGACGGAGGTAAGTATCGGGAAAAAGGGGTTTTATGCGGCACTTATGCAAGTGACGCAAGATTGGGGCTTTTAGCGACACTCAGTGAGTCACTTAAGTGACGCACGAAGTGACGCTATACTTCACCTTCGTTGCGACACTTAAGGCTGTTGACGGACTTTTGAGCCAAAAACGAGTTTTCTGGTTTCCGTTCGGTCTGATTCTTTTACCCAACCCTTGTGTGGACATTTTAAGCTTAAAGAAACAACTAGAACTTAAAATACTTGAAATCGAAAGGTTTCGGGTTTTGTCGGAAACTTACGAATCGTCGCGCGGAGAATTCGGAAAGGTGGAAATGTAGATCGTTGCGAGGTGGTTCTTTTTCTCCAAACGAGCTAAGCGAGAGGATTATGTTTAGTGGTGGTTTTGGTGGAAATTAGGTGATGGTGGTGTGGTGAGGTTAAGACGAAAAAGATGAAAAGAAATAAGATGGAGGTAAGAATGAGGGGGAAGAAAAGGAAAAAGAGAAGAAAAGGAGGGGGAAAAGGGGGGGGGGGTGCGGTTGGTGGGGTCCACCGAGTGTGGACTTCACGGACTTCACCGGCGTTCATTTTTCGATCGTTTTGCATTAAATAGTTATTTTTATACATTTAGTTACAAGTTTTAAAATATGGAGATTTATTCAATATTTTTGTTGAAGTATTTTACCAAATACTTAATAAACTTAAATGGTTTCGTTTGCTTGTGTGTTAAATGTTTAAGTCACGTAGACGTTTATTATACGATACGGAATGTGATTGAAATATTATCAAAATAATAATTTAGGTATGATATCGTTATTATATAATTTTATATTATTTAATAAAATTGATCACCAACGTCCGTATTTACTTGAACCGAATTACCTTCGATTTGAAACGTGCTAGATTTAACCAAATCGCGCAATTGTATATATTCAATAATATATATTATTTGATACACAAATTACCCTAACACAGTACTAATTACATGTATTACAAAAAAAAATAATTAGGACCTAATGACTAGCCCTAATTTGGCGGGTGTTACATTCTCCCCTTGTTAGGAGAATTTCGTCCCGAAATTTAAGTCTGAGTATTCGTGTGAAGGGAGTTGGAGAAAAGTTGTGGATATTTGAGTCGCATCTGATCCTCTCGTTCCCAGGTGAATTCCGGACCACACCACGAATTCCACCGGACTTTGACGATAGGAATACGGCTTTGTTTAAGTTGTTTGATTTCGCGATCCATGATCTCCACTGGTGTTTCAACGAAATGAAGTTTATCATCGATTTGGATTTCTGCGAGGGGAATGATGAGTGTTTCGTCGGATAGACATTTCTTTAAATTGGAAATGTGGAAGGTAGGGTGTACACTATTGAGTTCAGCTGGTAGTTGTAATCGATACGCCACCGGACCAACCCTTTCGAAGATTTCAAAAGGTCCGATGTATCTGGGGTTCAGTTTCCTGCGCTTACCGAAATGGATGACGCCTTTCCAAGGTGATACCTTGAGTAGTACTCGGTCTCCAACATGGAACTCAAGTTGTTTGTGTCTCACGTCAGCATAGCTTTTCTGACGATCGCGTGCGGCTTTCAGCCGTTGTTGGATACCAACGATTTTCTCGGTGGTTTCATGAATGATTTCTGGACCGGTGAGTTGGCTGTCCCCCACTTCGGTCCAACAGATGGGTGATCGGCACTTACGACCGTAAAGTGCCTCGAATGATGCAGCTCCGATACTGGCATGGTAGCTGTTGTTGTATGAGAATTCACCCAAGGGCAATTGGTGTTCCCAATTTGCACCGAAGTCAACTACGCATGCTCTTAGCATGTCTTCTAGTGTTTAGATGGTTAGTTCACTTTGGTCATCGGTTTGTGGATGATACGCGGTACTCATATCAAGGCGAGTACCTAAAGATTTTTGTAATGATTGCCAAAAGTGTGAAGTGAAACGACTATCCCTGTCGGAGATAATCGAGATAGGAACGCCGTGTCGGGATATAACTTTTTTCAAGTAGATTCGGATGAGGCATTCCATTTTATCGGTTTCCTTGATGGCGAGAAAATGGGCAGATTTGGTGAGACGATCAACGATTACCCAAATGGTATCGCAACCGCTCAACGTTTTTGGGAGCTTGGTGATGAAGTCCATGGTAATCTGTTCCCATTTCCATTGAGGTATGTCTGGTTGTTGAAGTAAACCAGATGGTTTCTGATGTTCGATTTTAACTTTTGAGCACGTGAGACACTTACTGACGTAGGTGGCGATTTCAACTTTCATGTTTGGCCACCAGTATAATTCCTTGATGCCATGATACATCTTGTCGGATCCAGGACGTATGGAGTATTTTGATTTGTGGGCTTCGTCCATTACTAAGTCTCGGAGATTCCCGAGACACGGTAACCAGATTCGGTTTGCGAAGTATTTAACCCTGTTGGGTTTGGTTTCAAATTGTTTCTCCATGTTTCGCAAAGCTTCGTTTTTGATATTTTCAGGTTTCAAGGCTTCGAGTTGAGCGGTGAGGATTTGGGTGATAAGATCGTTGTGGATTGTAATGCTGAGGGCTCGGACTCGAAGTGGTTTCGGTCGTTCCTTTCGACTGACGGCGTCGGCAACAACATTAGCCTTGCCAGGGTGATATTTGATCTCACAGTCGTAATCGGTAAGCAACTCGACCCAGCGACGTTGCCTCATGTTGAGATCTTTCTGATGGAGAATGTCTTGGAGACTTTTGGGGTCGGTAAAGATCATGCACTTAGTGCCATAGAGGTAGTGTCTCCAGATTTTGAGTGCAAACACTACGGCTCCTAGTTCAAGGTCATGAGTGGGGTAATTATTTTCATGGATTTTGAGTTGTCGGGAGGCGTAGGTGATGACTTTGTCTCGTTTCATAAGCACGCAACCGAGACCCTGATGAGAAGCATCGCAATATACCACGAAGTCGTCGGTGCCTTCGGGTAGAGATAGAATAGGTGCGCTGCATAACTTTTGTTTCAGGAGTTGGAAAGCTGACTCTTGTCTGTCAGTCCAATCGAATTTCTATTATTTTTGAGTGAGGATCGTGAGAGTCTGGGCTATTTTTGAAAAGTTTTTGATGAAACGTCGATAATAACCAGTGAGACCCAAGAATTGGCGTACTTCGGTCGGCGTTGTTGGCGCTTGCCAACCTTTGATAGCCTCGATCTTTGACGGATCAACATGACTATCTACAATGTGTCAAAGGAATTGAACGGTTCATATCCAGAATTCACACTTAGAGAATTTGGCGTATAACTCTTCGTGTTTGAGAAGTTCAAGAATGATCTTAAGATGTTGCGCATGTTTTTCTTTGTTGCGCGAATAGATTAGAATGTCATCAATGAATACTATGACAAACTTGACGAGATATGGTTTACACACTCGGTTCATGAGATCCATGAATACAGCTGGTGCATTTGTCAAACCGAAGGGCATGACTTGAAATTCATAATGCCCGTAACGAGTTCGAAACGCAGTTTTCGGAATGTCAACATCGCGAACTCGTAATTGGTGGTAACGGGATCGTAAATCAATTTTGGAATAGAAACTTGACCCTTGAATTTGGTCGAATAGATCATCGATGCGTGGTAGTGGATAATGGTTCTTGATAGTTAACTTGTTCAGTTCCCTGTAGTCGATGCACATGCGGAAAGAACCGTCTTTCTTTTTGACAAACAAGACCGGAGCTCCTCAAGGTGAAGAGCTTGGTTGGATGAATCCTTTGTCTAGGAGTTCCTGTAACTGAGAGGATAACTCTTGAAGTTCAGATGGGGCTAAACGGTACGGTGCTCGTGCCACGGGTGCTGCTCCGGGCACAAGATCGATGGAGAACGCTACCTGCCTAAATGGTGGAAGGCCAGGTAATTCCTCAGGAAAAACTTCTGGGAAGTCCCGAACAATTGGCACATCCTCAAGCCTCTTCTCCTCGGACTTTTTCCCCATAATGTTAGCGAGGATTGCCGGATAACCCTTTCTCAGATATTTGCGGGTTTTCATACATGAAATGACATATAACCTGGTTCCACTGGTCTCTCCTTGTATGGTTAGAGTACCACCAGAGGTGAGGGGTATGCGGACAATTTTATCATAGCACACGATCTCGGCACGATGCTTGGACAGCCAGTCCATGCCGATGATGATATCGAAACTTCCGATCTCGACGGGTATAAGATCGATTGAAAACAATTCGTTGGTGAGGTTTAAAGTGTAATTGGGTATCACACTATCGGTCTCAATGAGTTTTCCGTTAGCTAACTCTACGACGTATTTAGAATCTAATGCAACAGGTGTGATGTCAAGTAGTGGACAGAATTCATCAGATATAAAACTTCTATCAGCACTAGTATCAAATATAATAGAAGCAGATAAGTTGTTGATGAGGAACATACCCGAGACCACATTCGGGTCTTGGCGGGCATCCTTTGAGTTCAGGACAAAAGCTCTACCATTTGCACTGTTATGGCCTTTGTTCTTCAGTTTGGGACATTCGTTCCTGAAATGTCTTGGATTACCGCACTCAAAGCAGGCTCTGGGTTGACTGGTGTTGGAGTTGGTGGTAGATTTGCAGTCCTTGGCCATGTGCCCAAATCACTGACAGTTTGAGCATTGGGTACTACAAGGGCCATCATGGTGACGGTGACACTTAGAGCAGTAGGGCTTGTTTCCAGAGTAGCCCCTTTTTGGTTCAGACCCAGAAGAGTAGGCCTTGAAGGTTTCAGGTTTCTTGGATGATGAGGTGTTGTCGTTGTTGTTTCCCTACCATTTGCGTTTGTTATCCCCAGACTGGTTCGGATTGTTGGCGGTAGATGTTCCTCGACGGACCACCTGTGCCATGAGGTTTTGTGCCATTCAGACGGCAGCTTGGATAGTGGCGAGTTTGGAAGCAGTGAACAAACCCTGAATGCGTGGGGGAAGTCCACAGATGTAACGCTCGATCCGCTTGCATTCTGGATCAACAAGAGATGGGCACAGCAGTGCTAGTTGGTTAAACCTAGTAGTGTATCCAGCAATGTCATTGCCTTGGGTAGTGAAGTGCCAGAATTCGTGCTCTAGCTGTTGAATCTCGGCTCTAGGACAGTACTCGTCCTTCAGCATCTGTTTCAACTCTTCCCACGGAGTCAGATAAGTAGTATCGATGCCAACAGTCTGAGCATAGGTATTCCACCAAGTCAGAGCACCATCCAGAAAGGTGCAGGTGGAATACTTTACCTTGCAGTCCTCCGGGCAGTTGCATATGCGGAAGACTGACTCTACTTTCTCCAACCAGCGTAATAATCCGATGGCACCCTCGGTGCCTTTGAAGTTCAATGGCTTGCAGTTCTGGAAATCTTTGTATGAACAAGGCCTAGGTTGTGGCTCATTGGTGGCCGTGTCTTCATTACCAGAATTTGTTGTTCGGGTAGCCATGGCTTGAGCTACACTCTAGGCGATGAGCTGGGCGATTTCGGTATCGCTGAATGTGTATCGTCTCGGAGGCATATTGCTAAATCAGGAAAAAGAACTAGTGAGATGTTTGTAGGACATTATGATGTATCACAGTTGTATATATGGTGAAATATACAATGATAACACAATATGATAATGATAATCATAATCCATTCAGATAATTAAGTTGGATACAAGGTACGAGTTCCAAAAGGTACAGAGCATAAGGATTACAAAAGGTGCCGGGAATTGTTACATCCGGTTGAATTACAACGATTTCACCTAAGTACTAGGGAAATTACAAGATAAGGCTACACTAATCTTGACGTAGGTTAATTTGTTCCATCAATGCCACAAGACGATCCACGGTATTTGCAAGGCTGCAGGCCTATCGGGCGTTGTCTTCAGCCAAGTCTAATCGTTGCACCAACATCCTTGAGTATTCTTCGGCCTCTTGCAGGCGTTGCTCGCAGTGCTCTAACCTGAGTCGTAAGAGCTCGACTTCTACTCCTGATTCCACTACCCGGTCGTGGAGTATGTTCATGTTGCTAACGGTGTTTTCGTGATCTTCGGAGACTTGGTTGATGCGCTCAAGCGCTGTGAGTCTCTAGTTCTCGTTGGTTTCTTGCAAAGAGACACCCATGGTGCGAAGTCGTTGCTCTTGGCGGTCCAGCCTAGCGGCCAAGGCGGGCAGAGTGAAGTGGGTTGGATACGGGCCAGCTCGAGGCAACCGGGTGTTCCTCCTAGCTACCCTCGGGTTCTGCGACCCGGATTGAGAGTGTGACGAATTTGGTGGTGTGTTAGCCATTCTGAGACAAAGCGTTAGAAAGAATGAGGCCTATATTCATATAATATATAATATAGCCTAAGTTATTGAGCGAGAGAGAGGCCTATCTATGTATATATACATATCACATAATAGCCTAGGGTGTCTAACACAGACATGTTTGAGTTTCGGTTTCTCTCGTGGTCAGAGTCATCTAGTGTATCATGTTAGGTCATGACTCCTTTCAGATCCCACATCATATTCTTTTAATTATACATAGTTGATCAGACTATGTTAAATTAAACCAATACAATGTAGTCACTAAACCTAATCATACTTAATAAGGAATACTGCCTAACGGTCATAGTCTAGGCCCACTAAATGCAACCTCGTTCACTATACCCTTAGGCTCTGATACCAATCTGTAACACCCCCAAATTTACTGTTTAGCGGAAGCAAGCTTTGGGGTGCTACTAATCAATAATCAAAACACACAAGGCATACAATGAACGACTCTATATGAGTTGTTTTACAAATACATTGATAATATAAGTTTTACAATGTATAAATGCTTACAAAAAGCCCGATAGTTACAATATTTAGAGATTAATCGGCATAACTTAGTTACAAAATGTAGTAATGAAAAATAATCTCCTGACGTGTATGCTGACTCGAGCTATGGGCATCCTGAGTGAACAGGTCCTACTGCTGTTGGGTACCTGAGAACACATGCTAAAAAGGTCAGCTAACGCTGGTGAGCTCACAGGTTTGCATAATAAATATGTAAGTGTGAACCACAAGATTTAATAGTAACCGTTTGAAATGAATCAAATGATGTATATGTCTTCCATGAGGTCATAGTCTGCGCTTAACGTGGGTGTCAGGATCACAATAAAGTGCCTGATCGTGGGTGCCTCTGGGCGAGTGTCTAATCCACACTCGTATGAACAAAAGTTAATGCGTCCGTTTAACCAGTCAGTGCTTGCTGACCCGGACGAGGATGGTCAGTCCTATATGGTACCATACACTAACATTTGCGCTACATAAAGTATTACCAGAACTATGATCGTAGAGGACTTAAAAGTGATTAGAAAATAGCTCATGCAGAATATAGCGAGTTTTGTACTCGTGTTCACGTGTATAACAGTTAGAGCATGTATTCCCACCCCGGGAGTAGAAACAGTAAAAAGTCGAGGCTATGAGACTCACCTGAGCCTGAAGAGTTGCAATGAAGCAAATGTGGTGAAGTAAAATGGGGTGTCCAAAGACTGTAACCTGTCGGGCGTTTATCACGCGCAAGGTTGAATAAGATAAGTAGCAATCTTAAAAGATAACCTATGCTAGTTGTTCATCCAACTAGTAATTTCCAATGATTTGATTTGATTTGTAAGTTTGAGTTTTGAAAACGTGTACGACCCGTTAGTGATTATTTGCAATAATATTATTATTATGTCGAAGTATTATACTTAAAAAGTATTTACAAACTTTAGGTGACGGGGGTCCGGGGGCAGCGCCCCTGCTTAGCGGAGTCCTAAGGGTGGCAACCCCTGGCGGGATCCAAGGGGCTGGCCCCTGGCTGGGGTCGAGAAAATTTTTATTTCTACCATATTTTTATAGGGAAAAACGCATCTAAGATTTGAATTTGGGTAAAATCAAGTGATAAAATTTTAGGTCTCGACACTTAGTAAAAATCTGGGTTCTGTTTCATGCGATACTTACAGCGACACTTAGGGTCTTAGGCATCACTTATCGCGTCACTTATGGAAGTGACACATAGTGAGGCGTCACTAGGTGGCTTGGGCGACACTTAGGAAGTGTCGCATAAAATTGGAAATTCTGAGTTTAGGGCGTCACTTAGGTAAGTGACGCATAAGGTGGCGACACTCCATTAGTGTCGGGTATAAGTGTCGGATAGGGCTTCTAGGCGTCACTAAACAAGTGACGGAGGTAAGTGTCGGGAAAAAGGGGTTTTATGCGGCACTTATGCAAGTGACGCAAGATTAGGACTTTTAGCGACACTCAGTGAGTCACTTAAGTGACGCACGAAGTGACGCTATACTTCACCTTCGTTGCGACACTTAAGGCTGTTGACGGACTTTTGAGCCAAAAATGAGTTTTCTGGTTTCCGTTCGGTCTGATACTTTTACCCAACCCTTGTGTGGACATTTTAAGCTTAAAGAAACAACTAGAACTTAAAAATACTTGAAATCGAAAGGTTTCGGGTTTTGTCAGAAACTTACGAATCGTCGCGCAGAGAATTCGGAAAGGTGGAAATGTAGATCGTTGCGAGGTGGTTCTTTTTATCCAAACGAGCTAAGCGAGAGGTTGATGTTTAGTGGTATTTTTGGTGGAAATTAGGTGATGGTGGTGTGGTGAGGTTTAGAGAGAAAAAGATGAAAAGAAAAAAAGATGGAGGTGAGAATGAGGGGGAAGAAAAGGAAAAAGAGAAGAAAAGGAGGGGGGAAAAGGGGACTTAAAAGTGATTAATAAACTTAAATGGTTTCGTTTGCTTGTGTGTTAAATGTTTAAGTCACGTAGACGTTTATTATACAATACGGAATGTAATTGAAATATTATCAAAATAATATTTTGGGTATGATATCGTTATTATATAATTTTATATTATTTAATAAAATTGATCACCAACGTCCGTATTTACTTGAACCGAATTACCTTCGATTTGAAACGTGCTCGATTTAACCAAATTGCGCAATTGTATATATTTAACAATATGTATTATTTGATACATAAATTTGCCTAACACAGTACTAATTACATGTATTACAAAAAAAATGATTAGGACCTAATGACTAGCCCTAATTTGGCGGGTGTTACACGAGAGGTGCTGAAGATGTTGAGTGATCTCCAGAGTTCCAATCGTGGTGATGCATAGTCATGTTTTCTATATGGTTCCATCCTTCTTCGTCGGTCTTTGCCATGAAGCTTCCTTGTGTGGCAGCGTCGAGGGTGATTTGGTGGTTAGGGTCTAAACCATTATAGAAGGTACACAATTGTGCGGATTTGTCGAGTCGGTGATTAGGGCATTTCTTCAAGGCTCTTTTGAATCGTTCCCATGCGGTGTATAATGACTCATCAAAAGCTTGGTGGAAATTCATGATGTCGTTTCGAAGTTTGGTTTGTTTAGAAGGAGGAAAGTACTTGGTTAGAAACTTTGTTGCCATCACAGTCCATGAAGGGATAGAGCCGGTCTCTAAACCTTCTAACCATGTTTGCGCATGATGTGTGAGCGAATAAGGGAAAAGATACAAACGGATTGTGTCTTGACTAATTCCGTTTTGTTTGTAGGAGTTTGAAAGAGATATGAACTTGTCGAGGTGAGAGTTTGGATCATCACTGGGTAATCCATGGAATTGACAATGGTTTTGGATTAGTTGTATGATGTGGTGCTTAAGCTTGAAAGATTGACCAGGGGTTTCAAGGTAGAGAATTGCTCCTCCTCTTCCTTCGATAGAGGGTTTACTGTTGTCAGCGAGAGTGATGTGTTCAGCCATTGTTTGTTTTAGTGCGGATTGCTTCTTTTCTCGTTGGATGGTACGTATTATAAGTTCTGGATCAGGGAAATTAAACGGTGGTGCAGCTCTAGGGGAACAGGTCATACACTTAAAAGGAAAGACAAGAAAGTAAATACTTGTTTTTGTGTTTTCTTTTTTTTTTTGTTTTTGTTTTTTAGAAGGTTTTATCCTAAGGGTTTACTAGAATTAGGATTGGTTGGGCCTCTGTATCGGACAGTTAGTCTCCTCGGCAGCGGTGCCAAAAACTTGATGCGCCCCGAAGCGTCGTATGAAGATGACGTACGGATCACGATCGGTTTGTTTTAAATTTATATTTGCTGGGGTCTAAGTATGACTTACTAATACTAAACCAATGGCTAGTAGATGGTAAATATGACCTAGAGTCGTTCTTAAAGAGAAACTGAATTGAAACGGAGGTGATCCAATCAATCTTTCTTTTCTAGTAAAGGTTTTAAAAGAGTGCATTGGGGGTTTTGGTTCAGTTAACTAAGTAAACTAAATAAAGCGAATAAAAGTGTAATAATAAATCAGATAATAGAAGTAGTATTTGTTGTGAGTTCGTTAGCTCATAATGTGGGATGATGACTCTTATGGGGAAATGATTATCTAAATTGGAAATGTTTAGTGGATTCAACACCCAATGGTATAACAAATAAGTTCCCTATTAGTCGGTTATCAACTAATATGTCACGAGGAACTAAGGTGTCATGATTCTGATCAAACAGACGATGCTCAACTCTCCACACTCTCCTGTGAGGGAGTCAGTGGCCCGTATTATTGAACGTATTCGCTCGTGGGCGAAGGAATAGAGTAGCAGGTCATTATAAATCTGATCGTTCTTAATACCATGAAGATTTCAAATCTATTAAACTATTAACTTAGAATTTATGTTCGGACTTATTAACCAATTCCTATTAATGAAACTTAAGGATGATAAACAGGGGAAAGCATTCAAGGTTCTTGTGTATCTTACTTTTGGTTTCATATTTTAAGGAAAAGATATTAGTGTAATTTAGATTCCAAACTTGCCTTTCTCATTACAATTAACAAATCCCTAGGTTTTCGTAAATGGTTATTTAGCCTGTAGCCTACCTACTCTAATCTAATCTAAATTAACTAATCTAATTAAAACACTAATTAAAATGCTGACGACTTTTTGCATAAAGTTAAACCCAGACCATGTCGGAAAATGCTATGGTAATTCACAGTGTATTTAATCGTTTACCGATGTTTCCATTGTGAATTTAATTGCTTCGCCATGTTTACATGATAAGTACATTGTGATCGAAAGTGTACAATACTCATGGCAAGTCCACGTAATCACATTGCATTTTATGATGTTTACATGACGTTACAGTTAAAAACATAGTTTTTACACAGATAACTATTGACCAAGTATCAAGGTTCGCGACTCCTCTTTACAAGGTTACAATCACGTTTGTTAATCGAAAGGCGAATATAAGTTTTAGGTTTAAAATCATAGGATAAGTCCGTTCATAAAGTTTCCGTTTTATAATGTCGATCCAAAATATAACTACCTTCGGTCGTTACCGGCTTCCATATGTATGTACTTTGCTTAAAAGCATTTCCAGCACTATACCGAGTAAATAGTCGAATAGGCGCCGTCATATTATTTCACAACATATTTAAAGTCATCCCACAATTATATATGCTAACTACATCACAACAAATACAATAGTAATCTACTCGCTAATCATGGCACAAACTAATTCTAGTATAATTAAAGCATACATATTTAATTAAGATAGAATAGGATAGAAAGAACCCGGATTATAATGCGAGAAGGAATAGACTTGAATTAATAAGCTTAACTCCAAGCGTACACCAAAGATTACAAAATGTTCCCTAGCTTTCGTTCTACTTTGAACAAGCTCCTTAACTAGCCTAACATTAGTTTTGAAGTAAGAAAATAGAATGAGAAAGTAAAGAGAGAAATATGCCTAATGCATATGGGACATCTACAAATGGAGGCTTAGGGGCTGTATTTATAGGCAAAATATGGCTCACATTAGCACCCCTAGGCTCACATTAACAAAAGTAGCGAAAGGTGGTGCACTAGGTACGAAAAAGTAGCGAAAGGTGGTGCACCAGGTACGAGCAAAGACGAAAAAGTGCAAAAGAGACGGGGGGTGGAGGCCGGCGCCGCCCACCAGCAGGCCGGCAGTGGCTGGCTGCTGGCCGGCGGCGGCTGGCTGCTGGCCGGCATTGGCTGGCTGCCACCCGCCCCGGTCCGTCATCTTTCGCTGTGTTGCTAAATTCACGCGTATCTTTGTCGTTATGCGTCCATTTGTGTTGATTCTTTTTGCATTGGATTTGTAATTCAAAAACGAAGACTTTGATGTAAAGATATCCCAAAAATATGTCTCCTATCTCCAGATGTTGCGTACGAATCATTTGGATCTTCCGACGGGCATAGAATCTTCATTCTTTATCCGTTTTTGTTGATTCTTCTTCTGTTGGATTCGTAATTTGAAAACGAACATCTTGTGTGAGATGGATGTTGATGATGGGAACTTTTGTCTAGAAGTCTCGTTTTGATGCCTTGAATCTTCAAACGTGTGTGGAATCTTCGTTTTTCATCCGTTTTGCTTGATTTTTATCGTGCAACCTTGTTTTGACCATCTAGGCATAATATCATTGATTTGTATTGGTTTTGAGTTTAAAATGCCAAGAATCATTCCAGAATGAGAGAGATATCGGTAGTAAAAACATGAATTTTTACACGATATCAAGTATCCCACACTTAGAACTTTGCTTGTCCTCACGCAAACTCGAATTTTAAGCATGGTTAGAATAAGTAGAAAATGAAATATTTTAGGGTAGAACTTTTTATTAGGGGGGTTTTGAAAAATAAAATATTCGTTCTTTGAAAAAGCAGGGTTGTAATCTTTGGGAACATGCTTTTGATCTTTGATCTTGGATACATGACTAGGCGATCCTCTCTAGGTGGTCACTCAAATCACTCAAAGTGTTTAGGGTTTCCTATTCTAATATTATCAATCACTCAGAACGCCAATCATGTATCGTTTATCGTCATAGGCTTGATCGAGAATCAAATCGTTACCTTTATGGTGAATGCGAAGTCGATCTAGCCACAATCATTCTAAGGGAAGTGATGTAGGGTTTTTCGAAGTGGAGTGTTTGTGGAATGAGAGGGGGTTTTGTTGGGTTTTTGATGGGTTTCTTTTTGTTGAAGTTGAAATTTTTTTGGGTGACTGACGCCTTTTTGGTGTTTGTGGAAGGAGTCTTTTTCTCCTATTGATTTCGTTTTCTTCGGATTTTTCTTTCTTGATTTTTCTTTTTTTTTCGACGTCATCTCCTTGCGATTTCTCTTCGTTCATCTTTGAAACTTTGTTTCAAAGTTTTGGGGATGCTTTTGAGAAAGTAGGGGTAACGTATCTATTTTTCTTTGGGAGTATGGGTGTACGGATGGGTTTAAGAATGATGTGATTCAATCTCCTTTTCACTAACCAATCTGGATTCGAAATGCATAACATGAGCAAGTTCTAATTCTAAACGCATACATCGGCACACTCAAGAATCGAAAAAGTGAAGCATTAAAAGTGAATGCTTTTTATATGGCTCAAGATACCTCACGAATCGAAAGTTGGGTTATTGTGTGCCTAGTCATGCGATGCTCTTTATGGGATTACTAAACTCATTTTTCAAAAGAATTTGTATTTTATTTATCCTTCTTCCCCAAGGTAAATCATGCTTTGTCTAAAATTTTCATTTTCAACATATTTTTAACTTAATTTGAAAAATTTTGTTTACTTATTGGAGAAGCATGGTCTTAAAGAGAAACGACTTAGAATCAAGCATATACCATTATCCATTTTACAGTAGTGTAACTACTGCTATCCCACACTTAAAGGAACATCGTCCTCGATGTTTATAATCTAAGCTCTAACTGGGGTGAAAATCCCACACTTAGGAGTTTAAACATCTAAGACGTATTCTTTTAGTGGTGTGTTTTGGGTTTGAATCCCACACTTAGTGATAAGCATAATGGATATGGTATATTTAAACAAATGAAAGATACGGTATAGAAGTACTCCCCGGTGGTTGCACTATTCCTTGGGTTGCATGTGCCGGATTCCGTCTTCCTTGGTGCATTCTTGATCAAGTCTTTTTGTGATTGGTCTCGTAGGTGTGAACACGTCGGATATACTATTCTTCTGGTGTTGATATTTTCTTGCAGGCTGGAGCATGCTTTGTATGATCCGAGTGTGAAAAATAGTCGGAGATTTCATCACTTCTTGAAAAGTAAAATTGCAGAAATCTAAAAACACGGGTTGCCTCCCGAGAAGCGCTCTTTTAAAGTCGAGAGCTCGACTTAGTCCTTTCTTCTTCAGATGATGCTGGATGTGTCCGTGGTGCTAGAGTGGTCACTGTGGTTCCTAGGTAGGGCGTATCGTGGAGGAAAGTATCGCAGAAACTGCTCTATCATGTCAGTAATGAGAGTTGGTGGAGTGGTGGATTCCATTCTGAAGCTCTTGAAGTGATCAGTGGCTAATATGTCAAGCATTTTCATCCCATAGCTGATGTATCGAACTTCCCTTGTGACTGGTCCGTTAGGATCGATTCGAGAGCAGGAGTGAGTTTGAACAATTTCATGCTGTGGGTGGTTCCTGCCTATTGAGGTTATTAAAGCCATGAATTCAGTCTTCACTTCTTCAAAATCGTTGGCCAATGGGTCTCCTCCAAAGGATCTAGTGGCTTGGCATACTTGTCTGATGAGTTGATGTTGTTCGCGGTTGAAGGGAAAATCCAAGTCAGTGAAGACGTAGATTAACTTGCTGAATATTTTTCAATATAAACAACCATAACAACATTTTTTGATTTGTAAGCAAACTCCACTTTTCTTTATTTTTTGTATTTATAATACATATATTATCATATATTAGTGTTCTATATGTGAGAATTTGGTTAAAAATTAGTTAAAAACTGGTTTGGGGATGAACAGCACGAACAGACCCTGGTAACAGCCATAGCCGATCGGGTATCAGTCCAGCCGATCGGGTATCAGTCCAGCCGATCGGGTATCAGTCCAGCCGATCGGGTATACTTTCCCAGCCGATCGGCTATGATGTTTCAGATGATCGGCTATAATAATTCAGATGATCAGCTATAATAATTCAGATGATCGGCTATAATAATTCAGATGATCGGCTATAAAAATTCAGAGGATCGGCTATAATAATTCAGATGATAGGCTATGATAATTCAGATGATCATCTGAATCAAGGCAGATGATCATCTGAGGACGATAGATGATCATCTATTTTCAGATGATGATCTAAGGACAAATAATTCTTTTTATTCCAAAAAATATCAAACTTATTCGATATTAAAAATAATTATACGATACAAAATGTGACACCTGGCAATTTAGGTTGACTTTTAAAATTAACCGAAACCCTAATTACGTGTATTTAGATGTGATTTAGGCTAAATACTTGTAACTATTTGTATATTCATATGAATATATGCCTACGTAATTGTTTTATATTACGCTTACGTGATTTGCTGAAATTACACGAAACAACCGGACGGAGTCCGACAAACTATACGACGTTGGTGAAAACCTTTCTATAAATAACTTGAATATATTTTTAGAAGATATTTATAATATATTATTATTTTTATATAATAATACATGAAAAACCTAGACGTTTTAATTAAAACGTGACAAATGCAACGAAAATGCGCAAATTTAGTTCGGCAACCAAACGAACGTCAAAAATTTATTTGACAACTTAAATTAAGTATTTTAAATAATAGTTCAATTAAAAATTACCCAAATTATATCGTTAATTAAAATGACTCAAAATAACGTTACGCGATTTAACGTTTAAACCCGAATAACGAACAAACAACCACAGTACGTGAATACAGTGTAAATTCAAAAATTAAAACACATCTGCCCCTGTGGGCCCTCACCTTGTCCAGCCACCACCCCCTTCCCCCTATCCCCTCTCATGCATTTTCTTGATCATGCCATCCTCACACTTAACCACTCACTAGACATGCATTTTGATTCATTCCACAAACACTCTTCAATTTTCCACCCTCTTTCTCTCTCAAATTCTGGAGGTTTTCCAGCCCTCTTTCACCACCCTAATCCACCACAAGACCACCATAAAACACCACCACATTCTTCAACTTTTTGCAAGGATTTTTCAAGAAAAGGAAGCTCCAAGTCATCCACACTTCAAATCTGCCATTCTTTCATCATAACATCATTGTGAGGACTCATTCTACCTCTCAATACTCTTATTATCATGATTAAAAGTTCACTCAATAATTCCATAAACAAAACATTACTCAAAAACCATTTCTATTAACTTGAAATCAACCAAAAGTGAGAAATATCTTCTGTCCAAAAAGTTATGCTCACTTCCACGATTTTAATAAAAATCATTTATTTATGAAAATGGACGTTTTTGTAGGCTAAAATCAAGTTCAAGATGTTAGCTTTCAAACTCCATAAACCTCATATCTTTTTGAGCTCGTTTGGTATTTTTAATATTTATATAAAAACACATATACAATCTGCTCTGAAAAGTCAGAAACTTTGTTCATATGGTTTTGACCATATCTTGAGCTACACAACTCCAAATGACTTAAAACCACCACCAAAATCTTAATATTTTAGTTAGATACAAAAATTGTACTGATAGCCTTTTCTTGAAAATTTTTATATTTTTCCCAAAAACTCAATCTTCATGCATGTGTCTAGATTGGTCAACTGTTGGACCTCATAGGACACATGTAATTTTGATAAATACTTAGACTAATCTAAAATTCATGGAAAACTTAATGTAAGTAGGTAACATGTGGGGGAATAACTGGTATTTTTCTTGGGAGTAAATTCGGAATATACAATTTATTAAAAATTCGACAAACAAGAGCATTTTCTGGAAAATGAGATAGGGGACTGATTTTAGTAACACTTTAAAAACCAACACTTGTGGGCTTGCTATAAATGGAAAAACTAACTTTTTATAGTTCATAAACACGTATAAGGTTTAGGTAAAAGTTTAGGGTCAAACCGAGAAGGTTTTGACCAAGTCAACAAAAACGGGGCTCAATTTCGAAAAACGACAAACTTACTATTTTTGGCAAAACTTGTAAGCAAATGGGTTGGGTTGACTAAGTTGGTAGCTTTGACCAACTTTGACTAGGTTTGACCGACTTTGACTAAGTTTGACCAACTTTGACCTACGATTTGAGGTTTTTACGAACTAAATAATTTGAAAGCAACACACGATATATAACGAAACAAACTTAATAATAATGTCTAAACGAATTATTATTACAAACTTTCACCATCGGGTCATACTTGTTTTTGATAAACATATTTGAACAAATATACTTGGACATACTAGTTGAGTGAACTAGTCTTAGGTAGACATTAACCCTCCACCTACATTATTGACTTAAGTGGACATTAACCCTCCACTTACATAGATGGTCTTTAAGATATCTACTTACATACAACCTTATACGTTTAGGACGTTAGAAGGTTGCACGTTGGATACACACATTGTTTGCTTATTTGATTATTTGCTCGCTAATTGCTTAACCCAGGTGAGTTTCATAGCCCCACTTTTTACTGCTTTTTACTTTGGGGTGAGAATACATGCTCTGTTTTATAAACTGTTTTACATATGAACGCAAGTAACGAAAACTCTTATACTGATTGCATGAGTAACTAAACAAAACTACGATGGCCCCTAACAAATATCATAGTACGTTAATACTAAGCACGAACATTATGGATAGATCTATCGGGACCTGACAATCCGCCATCCGGGTTAGTCGCTCTAACCACTATACGGATGCATAATATTTCGTACAGCCGAGTGTACTGGTTATACACTCACTGGGGGTAAACAACTACGGTTAAGCTTCGGACTATGAGCTCATGGCAATAGTATACTATGATTTACTTTGGCATTCGTGCTACTTTGATAACTATGAAATCTTGTGGTTCATACTATGATTTTAACTGCGTAAACCTATGAACTCACCAACTTTATGTTGACCTTTTAGCATGTATTTCTCAGGTTCACAGATGCAGTAGGACTACCCACAGGAAACAAGGCAGTAGGATGCTTTTGGAAAGCATTAGCTCGAGTTGCATCTTTTCACAAACAACAAGAGATTAGATTGCATTACGATATTTTGTATCAACATTTACGTATTAGAAATCTCTACACTTTTAATGCGAACTCCAATGTTTTGATATAACGTTTGTAATCGTTTTATTTAAGAAATGTAACTATTTTCAAACGTCTCATATAGAGGTCGTTTGCTTTAATCTAGGTGTTATGATATTTGATTGGTCGGCGCCCCGTGACACCTCATACTTCCGCTGCCACTTGTCTTGGGGGTGCGACAGATTGGTATCAGAGCCTAAGGTTATAGCGAACTAGGATTGCATTAGTGACCTAGACTATAACCATTAGGTTAGTATTCCCTGTTTGGTATGACTGGTTCAGCGATTGCATCATTTGAATTTAATTTAACATAGTGTGATCAACTATGTACAATTAAAGGAGATTCGATGCAAGACCTGAAATGGTTATAGTGAACGAGAGTACAGTAGCAGACGTACACCAAGGATAGAACGGGACCAACCTTTATATGTGCTTATGTGCAAGGCTTTTTGTGTATATATATGTATAACCTTACGTACACTAAACTTACTTGCCACCCTTCACAGCAACCACTCCCACAACTACGTCACCCAACTCTGAAGACGAGGGTCTAGCCTTTCTCACTACTGTGGATATTTCCATGGTACCCGCTCGCCCAACCGAATCGGGCAACGATATAATCGAACAGGACTCACTTGAGGAGAATCCACCTAAGGATTCGCCACCCAAATAAGTGACGCCTACGTCACCCTCTTCTCTCCGCTCACAACCAAATCACTCGGGAACACGTATAGAACTTCGACCGTACGATGCTTCATCACTTCGTACTCTTCATACCCACTTTTATCGTAGATCCATGGAGCGCGCGTGCTACACACGACTAGAAGGGCAAACCTCCTCGAACTAGACCATCATATTCGCACTACCTACTCGAAATAATATCTCCAACACTCGGATGGATTCCAATGACTTAGCTATGACTCGGTTTATGACTTTAACTACTCTAGACACAAACTATCTTAATAACAACTTAATCATTTCGATCACTACTGCAATGGATGCTAACAGCTACTGAATTACCAACTATCTTGATCGAACATCTTTACTAAACACTTGTTCATTTCGAAACAATAACATAGTCATGACTGACTACCTTGAAGACACTACTCGGCCATTATTATGACTACACCTGAATCTTGTCACTAATTCACTATTTCAATAGAACTCCCTCTCGATAAAGATGGCAAAACTGTGTCTACCAGACGTTATAATAGAAACTTCTATCTCGATGACATTTTGTATAAGACTTTTGTGATAGAACGAATGTAACACTGCCCGGCACGTTTTTATAAACTTCGAGCCTTGTAATCATTTAATCTTGCGCCTATCTTGTTGCGAACAATCATCTTATTGTATTTTATACACCTGCGATGACTTTGATTCTTATTTCTTATTTAACGACATCTCATGCGCCTATTACTCTCTTTCTTTTAGAATCATGGCACCGAGACGTCAAATGAGCTCAGAGGAAATCGCACAACTTGTCAACCAAAGGGTACAAGAGGCCTTAGAAGCAGCCAGGAACAATCCCAATCCAAACCAAGGAAATCCAGGAGGAGGAGCCAATGATCCACCTATAACCAAACCCTGCACATACAAGGACTTCAGGAACTGCCAACCTCTAAGTTTCGCAGGCACCGAAGGAGCCATCGTCCTGATGCGATGGATAGAAAAGATGGAATCTGTATTCCGTATCTGCAACTGTGCCGAGGAGAACAAGGTTAAGTTCTCCACTTGCACCCTCTCTGAAGGTGCACTCACTTTTTGGAACTCTTACGCCCAGACTCAGGGAATTGATGTCGCCTATCAACTTCCCTGGGAGGATCTCAAAACAATGCTTAGGGAAGAGTACTGTCCCAGGGAATAGTTACAACAACTCGAGCAAGAATTCTGGAACCTCACTGTCCAAGGAAATGATATCACCAGTTACACCACCAGATTTCACCAACTCGCCCTTCTTTGTCCATCCATGGTGGACCCCAAATACAAACCTATCGAGAGATATATTTGGGGCCTACCAGAATCAATCCAAGGTAACGTCACCTCTTCGAAACCTGGAACCATCCAAAAGGCCGTCCGTATGGCACATGAACTCATGGCGCAGATTGTCCGTCGTGGTACACCCGCTGAGAAAAGTGCTGGAGATAACAAGAGGAAATGGCAGGGAAACAATCAGGGTCAACAACAAATGAAGAGGTTGGAAACTACCATGGCCTATGCTACTGGAACTGAAGAGAAATGGTATAAAGGGAACAAGCCTTTTTGCTCCAAATGCAACAGTCATCACGAAGGACCCTGTGGCACTCCATGTGACAAATGCAAAAATTTTGGACATATAACCAAAGATTGCAGAGTGAAAACTTGTTTCGGTTGTGGAAACACTGGACATTTCAGGGATAACTGTCTGAAACTGAACAACAACGGCTGACAGAACCCATAACTCTTTTTCGGGTACGATACTTCCTGATAACTTAACTAATTCACTCTTATTCGATACTTGACGAGTTTAGTCCACTACACGATCACATCCAACCAATTTAGAACTTGTACTATGAACTTAGCAAACAAATTCTTCCATAGACCTTAGGGAATACGACCTACGTTTTCTAATGACTTTTACATTACACTAGACCAATTGCAGGTCTCTTAACGATTATGCATATGGGAAATGCGTTTCTAGCAATTCATATTGAATTTAATCCAACTAACTGTTCACACTCACTACGAACCATGTATGAATGTTTTCCTACTACGAACCTTATAGTAAATGACCTGACTACGACTGACTATCTAGGAATATTTGTCCTACTAATAGTACACGGAGATGATTCTCCAAACGTATACAAATGGATGTATTGCATCACAACAACGAACTTTCCTTAGTGCACTTAGTTAAACATCAGAATTACTCACACTTTCGCTAGATACCACACAAACTATGACTACGAGCAAATTTCGGGACGAAATTCTCCTAACAGGGGGAGAATGTGACACCCGGCAATTTAGGTTGACTTTTAAAATTAACCGAAACCCTAATTACGTGTATTTAGATGTGATTTAGGCTAAATACTTGTAACTATTTTTATATTCATGTGAATATATGCCTACGTAATTGTTTTATATTACGCTTACGTGATTTGCTGAAATTACGCGAAACAACCGGACGGAGTCCGACAAACTATACGACGTTGGTGAAAACCTTTCTATAAATAACTTGAATATATTTTTAGAAGTTATTTATAATATATTATTATTTTTATATAATAATACACGAAAAACCTAGACGTTTTAATTAAAACGTGACAAATGCAACGAAAATGTGCAAATTTAGTTCGGCAACCAAACGAACGTCAAAAATTTATTTGACAACTTAAATTAAGTATTTTAAATAATAGTTCAATTAAAAATTATCCAAATTATATCGTTAATTAAAATGACTCAAAATAACGTTACGCGATTTAACGTTTAAACCCGAATAACGAACAAACAACCACAGTACGTGAATACAGTGTAAATTCAAAAATTAAAACACATCTGCCCCTGTGGGCCCTCACCTTGTCCAGCCACCACCCCCTTCCCCCTATCCCCTCTCATGCATTTTCTTGATCATGCCATCCTCACACTTAACCACTCACTAGACATGCATTTTGATTCATTCCACAATCACTCTTCAATTTTCCACCCTCTTTCTCTCTCAAATTCTGGAGGTTTTCCAGCCCTCTTTCACCACCCTAATCCACCACAAGACCACCATAAAACACCACCACATTCTTTAACTTTTTGCAAGGATTTTTCAAGAAAAGGAAGCTCCAAGTCATCCACACTTCAAATCTGCCATTCTTTCATCATAACATCATTGTGAGGACTCATTCTACCTCTCAATACTCTTATTATCATGATTAAAAGTTCACTCAATAATTCCATAAACAAAACATTACTCAAAAACCATTTCTATTAACTTGAAATCAACCAAAAGTGAGAAATATCTTCTGTTCAAAAAGTTATGCTCACTTCCACGATTTTAATAAAAATCATTTATTTATGAAAATGGACGTTTTTATAGGCTAAAATCAAGTTCAAGATGTTAGCTTTCAAACTCCATAAACCTCATATCTTTTTGAGCTCGTTTGGTATTTGTAATATTTATATAAAAACACATATACAATCTGCTCTGAAAAGTCAGAAACTTTGTTCATATGGTTTTGACCATATCTTGAGCTACACAACTCCAAATGACTTAAAACCACCGCCAAAATCTTAATATTTTAGTTAGATACAAAAATTGTACTGATAGCCTTTTCTTGAAAAATTTATATTTTTCCCAAAAACTCAATCTTCATGCATGTGTCTAGATTGGTCAACTGTTGGACCTCATAGGACACATGTAATTTTGATAAATACGTAGACTAATCTAAAATTCATGGAAAACTTAATGTAAGTAGGTAACATGTGGGGGAATAACTGGTATTTTTCTTGGGAGTAAATTCGGAATATACAATTTATTAAAAATTCGACAAACAAGAGTATTTTCTGGAAAATGAGATAGGGGACTGATTTTAGTAACACTTTAAAAACCTACACTTGTGGGCTTGCTATAAATGGAAAAACTAACTTTTTATAGTCCATAAACACGTATAAGGTTTAGGTAAAAGTTTCGGGTCAAACCGAGAAGGTTTGACCAAGTCAACAAAAACGGGGCTCGATTTCGAAAAACGACAAACTTACTATTTTTGGCAAAACTTGTAAGCAAATGGGTTGGGTTGACTAAGTTGGTAGCTTTGACCAACTTTGACTAGGTTTGACTGACTTTGACTAAGTTTGACCAACTTTGACCAACTTTGACTAGGTTTGACCAGCGAGTTGACCAACTTTGACCTACGATTTGAGGTTTTTACGAACTAAATAATTTGAAAGCAACACACGATATATAACGAAACAAACTTAATAATAATGTCTAAACGAATTATTATTACAAACTTTCACCATCGGGTCATACTTGTTTTTGATAAACATATTTGAACAAATATACTTGGACATACTAGTTGAGTGAACTAGTCTTAGGTAGACATTAACCCTCCACCTACATTATTAACTTAAGTGGACATTAACCCTCCACTTACATAGATGGTCTTTAAGACATCTACTTACATACAACCTTATACGTTTAGGACGTTAGAAGGTTGCACGTTGGATACACATATTGCTTGCTTATTTGATTATTTGTTCGCTAATTGCTTAACCCAGGTGAGTTTCATAGCCCCACTTTTTACTGCTTTTTACTTTGGGGTGAGAATACATGCTCTGTTTTATAAACTGTTTTACATATGAACGCAAGTAACGAAAACTCTTATACTGATTGCATGAGTAACTAAACCAAACTACGATGGCCCCTAACAAATATCATAGTACGTTAATACTAAGCACGAACATTATGGATAGATCTATCGGGACCTGACAATCCGCCATCCGGGTTAGTCGCTCTAACCACTATACGGATGCATAATATTTCGTACAGCCGAGTGTACTGGTTATACACTCACTGGGGGTAAACAACTACGGTTAAGCTTCGGACTATGAGCTCATGGCAATAGTATACTATGATTTACTTTGGCATTCGTGCTACTTTGATAACTATGAAATCTTGTGGTTCATACTATGATTTTAACTGCGTAAACCTATGAACTCACCAACTTTATGTTGACCTTTTAGCATGTATTTCTCAGGTTCACAGATGCAGTAGGACTACCCACAGGAAACAAGGCAGTAGGATGCTTTTGGAAAGCATTAGCTCGAGTTGCATCTTTTCACAAACAACAAGAGATTAGATTGCATTACGATATTTTGTATCAACATTTACGTATTAGAAATCTCTACACTTTTAATGCGAACTCCAATGTTTTGATATAACGTTTGTAATCGTTTTATTTAAGAAATGTAACTATTTTCAAACGTCTCATATAGAGGTCTTTTGCTTTAAGCTTGGTGTTATGATATTTGATTGGTCGACGCCCCGTGACACCTCATACTTCCGCTGCCACTTGTCTTGGGGGTGCGACACAAATACATATAAAGTATATCTTTACGAAATGTACAAAAATTATATTTTGAAATATGATTTCAATTCCGTCACCAATGGGCCGTACCACTTTTATAAACCACAAACTTAAAAGGTTTTAATGATATATTCGGACATCACACATTAACGAATGAATGGACACACATCGGGAGTGATCTATATAGACGTTCACTTATATATGATCTTATATGATTAGGGCATTAGGAGGATTCGGACTGTCCATTCCACATCGGATACTTGATTGCTCGGTGACTAAGGTGAGTCTCACGGCCCCATTTTACCGTTTTACTATTTTAATGCGGGGGAGATGCAACACAAATTATATTCATGATCACAGTTATTCGGTTAGTTAAATTGATTTTAACTCGGTTATTATCGTCTATTGCATGACTGTTTTAATTCAGTAAAGTCCTCATCATTGTATGGTTCATTAACTTAATAAGGCGCGATTACTGAAAGATAGATCTATCATGGGAGTGACGTCCCCATCCGGGTTGCTAGCTACAACCACGTACAAACGGGTATTTTAGTAATTGTAATGGGTGTTGACACCTTTCGGGAGGCAGAAAATCGGGTTAGGCTTTGAACCATAGCTCAGTGCAATGTCAATGATGGTATATTCAATTCGGAAACCTTAATTGGTTTAATCATTGTTCGGAAACCTTAATTGGTTTATCATTGTTAGGTTATGTTGTTTAATTATTGTCGATATTAAATCGTCGGATAATCATGTTGATCACATCATGTTTTATGATAAACCTGTGAGATTCACCATCTTTATAGCTGTCCTTTTAGTGTTGTATTCTCAGGTGATCAGCAACCATTGGACGCCCTGCAGGATTTGCTAGCTAGTACGAGTCGTATGCATCTATATAAACATGAAGATTTTCTTGCATTATATTTTGTATGATGGTTATGTATTAAAATCTTCGGGATCATTATGGAACTCGTTAATGATATAGCTTATGACTTAAAAAAATGTACTACTTTTGTAATATATTTATAAACGTCTCATGTAGAGTCGTTTGCTTGTACTTTGGTGTTCAGATTATTGATTAGTCACACCCAAAAGTCGTCGCTTCCGCAAATCATGAAATCGGGGGTGTGACAGATTGGTATCAGAGCTTAAGGTTATAGCGAACTAGGTTCCATTTAGTGGGCCTAGACTATGACCGTTAGGCAGTATTCCTCATTAGGTATAACTGGTCAGGAATTACATCATACGAGTTTAATTTAACATAGCGTAGCTAACTATACACAATCAAATAAAGATGATGTGAAGTGTGAAAGGGGTTATATTGAACAAGAATGTACTAGTTGACTCTGACCACGAGAGAACCGGGACTCATATTTGTTTTGTGCTAGACGCAACTAGGCGGATATATACGTGTATATGATATATACGTATATGATTAGGCTATTATATATATTGTATATATATGAATAGGCCTCGGACACGGAATATATTTTAGGCTGTTATATATTGTGTATATATATATGATAGGGCCTCGGATAATCTTTAAAATACTCGGTGTATATATAAATATATTGTATATATGTACATAGGTCATGGATATTCAGAAATATACTTAGTATATATGCTATTATACCTCGGATACTCGGTAACCTACTCGCTGTTCGTATACATCATAGGACTTACCGGTCGTAAGTTGATCAAATCAGGAAAAATAGTACCGGGATGTGCCTTATCTTTAGAGGGTCATCTCTTCGAGTCAGACTTACCCCAGTATGGTTAGAAAATTTATCCATTCACTCGTCGTCATGCTTAATGTTCGGAATCGGTATTCCTCTAAGGACTGAAATCTTTTCCTATCATTTCTAACAAATTCCCTTGAACTGAAACGGAAAACCCCACAATGGATGACCTTGCGTCAGATAACTAACAAATTCTAAATATCTGTCCGGATGTGATATTCCCGACACTTTTGTAAACTTTAACTCTTGTAATCTTTTGGACACGCTTGTTAAATGATTACAATCCTATTACCTTCTATTTCTCTCATTTGACGCATCATGCATCAATTCACTGTTCAGTATTCATACAATTGTGACAATCACTTTCTTCGATTTAAAACTCTGACATGTCCCTTGTCTTTATTGAAGGAACATGCCTATGAGACGACAATCCTTCACTCCTGCTGAACTTGAACAGCTAATCACTCAGTGAGTAGCTGAAGCTCTGGGCGCTTTACAAACACCTCCCAACAGCTGGTCAGGCCCAAAACCAAAAAGCGATGAAACTCCGAACAACACCTCACCAACCAAACTCTGCTCCTACAAAGACTTCCTCAACTGCAAACCCTTGAACTTCAAGGGAACTGAAGGAGCCATCGGCCTACTACAGTGGATTGAGAAGATGGAATTCGTCTTCCGCATCTGCAAATGCCCAGACAACTCAAAGGTCAAGTACTCTATCTGCACACTGATGGAAGGTGCACTTACTGGTGGAACACTCATGCCCAGAATGT
Organism: Pseudognaphalium luteoalbum; assembly: GCA_963422505.1. Lineage (NCBI taxonomy): Eukaryota > Viridiplantae > Streptophyta > Magnoliopsida > Asterales > Asteraceae > Pseudognaphalium > Pseudognaphalium luteoalbum. The sequence goes on along the minus strand of OY730198.1, from coordinate 61,171,477 downwards.
GGGTATTGATGTTGCTTACAAACTACCCTGGGATGAACTTAAAAAGATGATGACTGAGGAGTATTGTCCTAGAGAGGAGATACAATAGCTGGAGACTGAATTCAGGAATCACACTATCAATGACAACGACATAGCTGGATACAGCACCCGTTTTCATCAACTAGCCCTCTTGTGTCCAACTATGGTCAATCCTGAATACAAAAGGGTCGAGAGGTATATCTGGGGACTTCCCGCAAGCATCAGAGGTATGGTGACTGCATCCAAATCGGGGATTATCTAAAGTGCTGTTCGTATGGCTCACAGCCTCATGGCACAGGTTGTCCGCGAAGGGAAGGATAACAAAAGAAAACTGACGGAACCCCTGACAACCAAGGCCAGACCAACAAGAAGCCTGCAACCACTAAGGTTAGTGCCTCTGGATCTGAAAACAAGAAGGAGTACACTGGAACCAAACCCTTCTGCTCAAATTGTAAACGCCACCATGACGGGCCTTGTGGCACCCCCTATGACAAGTGCCAGTGTTATGGTCATCTTGCTAAAGACTGTCGAGTAAAATCTTGTTACGAGTGTGGCACCGTAGGATACTACCGAAATGACTGTCCTAAGTTGAAAAATAACAACACTGCTAAAGGAAGGTTCTTTGTGTTGAATGCTAGGAACACTCTCCCAGACCCTGACACTGGTACGTACCTTGACACGTACAAAAAATTGCTTTTGTATTGTATACATCATGAACTTCAACATGCTGCGTAACGTCTGTCCTATTTCTTAGATGGTACATAATTTTTGAATAACTTTGGTATGCATAATATGATTATATTAGTCGGTATTTATATACGGTTATTTAATTAAGATGATTACATTCGGTTAAAGTATTCGGATAATATGTAACAGGTATCACTTCGGTGATATAATTCAGTTATCACTTCGGTGATATAACTCGGTTATCACTTCGGTGATATAAATCGGTTTAAGTATCGGAAATCTATATTCGTTAATGTAGAACGGTTATAGATTACATATGAGATCAATAATTACATTAGAACTCTAGGAATACGGTAGAACTCATTAAATTCGGTGGATTATCAATCCAATTCATGGTAATACTTGTTAATGCGAACCGACCTTGTCACGTAGACATAACGGTCGGGTAAAGAATCGGAAGAACTTCCCATCATTTCCTTTAACGACCAGTAGGCTCAAGCCTAACAAGGGGAGAGAAAAACCGGAAGTCTTAATAAGTAGACTTATATTATGTAGTCGGCCTTAGAAACACGCAGTCCTAGGTTTCGGTTGAATTTCAGGATGAAATTCTCCTAACAAGGAGAGAATGTGACACCCGGTCAAAAAGGGCAAAATTAGCTCCTAATTTAAACCTTAATCATTCGTACTTGGTACGTATTAAAACGAAAGTATTCAGATATTATATATATATATATATATATATATATATATATATATATATAACGTTAAATGATTATTTAATAATCACATACAAAACAAATTGGAAAGAATGCACAATCTCAAATACGGACGTTGGTGCAAAACATTTTTAAATAATGTATTAGTAATGAGAATAATAATTATTTACTCGGTTGAAAATTTAAACACATTTTGTACACTGAAAACCATCCGTCAATATGAGCTGAAGCAAGGATATAATTCTATATCTCACTAAAAGTATTTTTATAAAATATCTCGATTGAAACCATATCCAAATAGATATTTAAAATTTTATCATTTAAAAATATTACACTACTTTACGATCGGGTTCACGTACCACAACTCAATTATTAGAGCCGGTTATATACCGACTCCAATAATTCACAAACACACACACAGACATATTCAATCCATCTCTGCTCTCTCTCGTTCTCTTTCGATTCAACAACAACAACAACAAATTTATCAAACAACAATAACAATGTAAACAACAACAAGATCAACAACCACAACAACATAATCATCATCATCTTCTTCGTCATCATCATCATCATCCGGTTCATCATCATCAATCCAACTCCATTTTTTGATTTGTAAGCAAACTCCAATTTTCTTTATTTTGTGTATTTATAATACTTATATAATCATATATTAGTGTTCTATATGTGAGAATTTGGTTAAAAATGAAGTTAAAAACTGGTTTGGGGATGAACTGCACGAACAGACCCTGGTAACAGCTATAGCCGATCGGGTATCAGTCCAGCCGATCGAGTATACTTTCCCAGCCGATCGGCTATGATGTTTCAGATGATCGGCTATAATAATTCAGATGATCGGCTATAATAATTCAGATGATCTACTATAAAAATTCAGATGATCTACTATAATAATTCAGATGATCATCCGAATCAAGACAGATGATCATCTGAGGACGATAGATGATCATCTATTTTCAGATGATCATCTAAGGACAAATAATTCTTCTTATTCCAAAAAGTATCAAACTTATTCGACAATAAATATTATTATATGATACGAAAACATATAAAGTATATCTTTACGAAATGTACAAAAATTGTATTTTGAAATATGATTTCAATTTCGTCACCAATGGGCCATACCACTTTTATAAACCACAAACTTAAACGGTTTTAAAGATATATTCGGACATCACACATTAACGAATGAATGGACACACATCGGGAGTGATCTATATAGACGTTCACTTATATATGACCTTATATGATTAGGGCGTTAGGAGGATTCAGACTGTCCATTCTACATCGGATACTTGATTGCTCGGCGACTTAGGTGAGTCTCACGACCCCATTTTACTGTTTTATTATTTTAATGCGCGGGAGATGCAACACAAATTGTTTTCGTGATCACAGTTATTCGGTTAGTTAAATTGATTTTAACTCGGTTATTATATTCGGTTATCATCGTCGGTATTGATTTTGTTCGGTTATTGCATGAGTGTTTTAATGTGATAAAGTCCTCATCATTGTATGGTTCATTAACTGAATAAGGTGCGATTACTAAAAGATAGATCTATTATGGGAGTGATGTCCCCGTCCAGGTTGCTAGCTACAACCACGTACAAACGGGCATTTTAGTAATTGTTATGGGTGTTGACAACGTTCGGGAGGCAGAAAATCGGGTTAGACTTTGAACCATAGCTCAGCGCAATGTCAGTGTTAGTATATTTAATTTGGAAACATTAATTGTTTTAATCATTGTGCGGAAACCTTAATTGGTTTATCATTGTTAGGTTATGCTGTTTAATCATTGTCGGTATTAAATCGTCGGATAATCATGTTGATCACATCATGTTTTATGATAAACCTGTGAGATTCACCAGCTTTATAGTTGACCTTTTAGTGTTGTATTCTCAGGTGATCAGCAACAGTAGGACGTCCTACAGGATTTGCTAGCTAGTACGAGTCGTATGCATCTAGATAAACATGAAGACTTTCTTGCATTATATTTTGTATAATGGTTATGTATTAAAATCTTCGGGATCATTAAGCAAACTCATTAATGATATAGCTTATGACTTAAAACGATGTACTACTTTTGTAATATATTTATAAATGTCTCATGTAGAGTCGTTTGCTTGTACTTTGGTGTTCTGATTATTGATTAGTGTGACACCCGTCAAATTAGGACTAGTTATTAGTTCCTAATCATTTAGAAACACATGTAATTAGCTATGTATTAGGCTAATTATATGTATCTATATATATATTGTTGAATATATATCAGTACGCGATTAAATTAAATCGTGCATTTTCAAATCGGTCAAAATCCGATTCATTTACACAGGTGTTGGTGAAAACAAATATTAAGTAATATGAAACTATTATTTAATATACTCAGTATTTATTATATATTAATTCGATAATATATAAAGTATTTGTATCGTACAAAGTAAAAACATTCGCGACAAAACTTATAAATAATGTATTATTATTGAAAATAATAATTACAATTTACATTAGACAAAAATAAAACATATTAGTTTTATTCAATCTTACTCAAACGCGACGAAACCATTCGAACCATATCCGTCATTCAAACTGAAAACAAAGATATATTTTTATATCTCACTAAAAGTATTTTTATAAAATACTTCGAATAAAAGAATATACGATATCATTTTTAGAAATTTATTATTTGAAAATATTATACCACTTTTACGATCGGGTACAAAAACACGGGTATTTAGTACTACGCGTAGGAGCCAACCAACTCCAATAATTGGAGTTGGCCGGCCTATACTTCTTCTTCTCCTTCATTTCATCTTCATCATCAATCTATCTCTGCTCTCTCTCTCTCGAACTCCTTCGAAATCAAAACAACAACAACAATATTAACAATAGCAAGATCAGCAGCAGCGATAAGCATCATCACCATCTCCATCTTCATCATCTCCTTCATCTTCTTCGGCATCATCATCATCATCCGTTCCTCATTTTTAACCGTAAGAAATCTTTCACTTTTCTTTTAAATTTCATGTTTAAATAACATATATCATCATGTATTAGTGTTCTATCAAGTAGTTTATGTCCAAAAATCGAACATATACTCGTTTTCCCAACCGATTTCGCGAACAGACTGACTCTGGATTGATGAGCCGAACGGCTGGACTAGATGAGCCGAACGGCTGGACTAGATGAGCCGAACGAATGGACTTGATCAGCCGAACGGCTGGATTAGGTTAGCCGAATGGCTAGGCTTCCCTTAGCCGAACGGCTAGGTGCTTCATAGCCGAACGGCTGGACTCCCATAGCCGAACGGCTAGGTGCTATATAGCCGAACGGCTAGAGCTTTATAGTCGAACGGTTAGATTACTGAAACGGAACAATTTTTGTAAAAATGCCGAAGAATTTCACAAGTGATTTCAGGGTAGCTTCTCGATGAAAAATTTATTGTAACGGATTGGGCTAAAAGTCACATGGTCACTCGAAAACGGCCCAATGATCAAAGCTATGTACCATAGCCTAGGCGGTTTTAGGCCTTTAGGGGTCGTCTAGGGGTCGAAAATGGCATATTTCAGTTTTAGGACCCGTACCAAATTTTGTAACCTATGAAATATAATGTAAAGGATATAACGAACTTGAATAACAACTAAACTTATACGATACGACTTACACACGAAACACATATACTTTTCTAAGTACAACAAATCATGTATAATAATAATAGTTTGAAATTATTATTACAAACCGTCACCAACGAGCCGTATACACTTTCTCAACTTCAAACATAAACATTAACCAAATGATTTGGACATAACTAGTTAATAGAACAACTAGCATAGATGGTCTGTTGAGACATCTTACCAATTAAACCTTGCGCGTTTAATACGCCCGGCAGGTTTCAACATCTAATCATTAAAACCTTGCGCGTTTAGGACGCCCGACAGGTTTCAGTCGTTGGAGACGACATCATTCTCTTGTAAACCATCATTTGTGCTTGATAGCATCTCATTAGACTCAGATGAGTCTCATAGCTCCTCATTTTACTGTTTTTAACTCAGGGGTGAGAATACATGCTTGTTTTGTTTTACATGTGAACGCAAGTATCAAAATATCACTATAGATTGCATGAGTTGTTTTCTCTAATCGTTTTAAGTCCTCTAGCATAGTTTGGTAACACTTTGTAGCGTGAATGTTAGTGTATGGTACCATATGGGACTGACAATCCCCGTCCGGGTTAGCAAGCACTAACTGGTCAAACGGACGCATTATCATTTGTTCATACGTGTGTTGATTAGGCACACGCATAGAGGCACCCTCGCTCAGGCACTTAATTGTGATCCTGACACCTCAGTTAAGCTCAGACTATGTGCTCATGGCAGTTATATACATCATTTATCAATTACTTATTTGTTTAATTACAAATATTCATACTTAAATCTTGCGGTTCATACAGTACACTTTATCATTAAACCTGTGAGCTCACCAGCTTTTAGCTGACCATTTAGCGTGTATTCTCAGGTTCACAGCAGCATTAGGTCTGCTCACTCAGGATGCCCATTAGCTCGAGTCGCATTCAGACATCAAGAGATTGTCATGCATTACTATATTTTGTATAATTTAGTTATGCCATAGAATCTCTACCATTTGGCTCAAGAGCTTTTGTAAACTATATTATAACAGTGTAAAACTTTTATAATATCAATGTATTTTGTAAAACGACACATATAGAGTCGTTCATTGTATGCCTTGTATGCTTGATATTTGATTAGTCGCGCCCCGAACCGACCCGCTTCCGCATCATAATTTGGGGGTGCGACAATTAGTCACACCCAAAAATCGTCGCTTCCGCAAATCATGAAATCGGGGGTGTGACACACAATCTCACATCAATTACCTGGTTCTTGGGGAAACCTTCAGCCAAGAACACACAAACACTATCACATAATATCAATGAGATAACATCTCAATACAATGAGGACCGGTGGTTCTTAGGGATACCTTCAGCCAAGAACACTTCTTAACCAACTGCAGGCCCATACAGCGGTTTAACCGACTACTTGGTGCTATTAACCCAAACAACACAGACTACGACAATAATACTTGTACTAAGACCCTGCGTTATCCAAACAATAGCGAACCCAAACCCAGCCCAATGCTGACCTCGATAACACTGATGCCCGAAGGCCATATATATAAAGTGATCACAAATTCAAATACTTATCAGGTCAGACTAAATAGTCTATCAAATATATTATTACTAATAAACATAATCATCATGGCAAAACTAAAACAGAAATAATACGTTACCCGTTGTAACCAAAACTGTTATAACTAAATCATACTGAGGATTACAGATCCACTCACCGAATACCTCAGTTGTCCACTTACTAGTCTAAAGTCACTGAGTCTTTCTCCATATCTGAGAATATAATATAAATAATGAGTTAGTAAGCAATCCATAACATATAACTCATTTTATTTTATTTTATCAAATCACAAATAATCACCAAGTTATAACTACTCATTTTATGAGTACACCTTTATCTCAATACTTGGTATCAACTATTATCAATAATCAAGTGGTAATTAATTACCATACTATTTCATAAGTAACTAAGTTCAATACTTAGAATCATATTAACAACAATTATCAAGTATATACCACTAACTTAAGCTTAAGAGCTTTAATTCTTAAAATACACATTAAGTTCATGACTTTCTTCATGAACATATATCAATTTCATCAATTCTAAGTTAGGCTTAAGTTATAATCATGAATTAAGCACTAACTAACAACTCTAACATTTCCACAAGCTTCAATTTATGAATATTCAACAAAACCCATAAACCATCTATATGATCATACATAATTTTCTTCATTTCTATGTTAGGGTTTAGCTTATAATCATGATTTAGACATCCACTAACAATCCTAATATGACTACAAGATTCAATTTCATCATATAACCCATCAACTCGTCATAATCATCGAATTCCAAGAACACTTAATCAATTTCACAACTCTTAGTTTAATTAATGTTAATCATCACCATGATTAAGCTTAAGTAACATCAATTTAACAATTTCAAACCTTAAATTCAGATTTTAACCCATCAACTAACTAAACCCCCCAAACCCCAAATTCTAGGTTTATAGAAATCAAGAACATATAATCATATCTTGTTTTCGATGATTATAGAAGCTTAAATTCGAGTTTAGAAGCTTCAATTTGATGTTTCCTCATGATTTGGATAATGGATTTAGGGTTATAGATGTGTATGTATGTTCGTATGGTTTGCATGTATGTAGGAAGATAAGAATCAAACAACCGACTCAAACCTGTGAGTGTATCATATTAAAGTTTAAAATTCATTCCCCGTACTTGTCATTGTCTGGAACTTAAAAACCATTTTCGGGGAAAACTATTTTATTTTACCGTTAACTATGTTAATTTAAAACAATTAATAATTTACTAGTCACAATAAATTATTTGACTCTTTTCCCAATTAATTTCAAATAATACATTGAAACTATTTTCTGACACATTAAATAATAATTCTAAGTCAGAAAATATTAAAATACTAGACCCAAGAAATGGGTGTTACATATATGATCAAATATCATGGATGACGTAGCAAAATTTGACATTTTTCGTTTAAGATCATTTACTTCAGATTTAGAGTCAGCAAGCTCTTTGTTAAGCAAAAAAATTTCTTTCAAATAACTATCTATTTCATCTTGTTGACTACAGATTTTAGCTTTGAACTCTTTAGATTCATCTTGATAGGCTTTGAATTTCTTTTCATAAGTTAATTCAGTTTCTTTCAAAACCTATTTTGCCATTGTCAAATTTTTGAGATTTGATCACAGGTTTTCTATATCAACCTCTTGTATTTGAGCCGCACATGCACTATGTTGAGGCTCTTCTTCCTTTTTATATCCACCGAAATGCTTTTCGAGAGTAACCCAAAGGTCATAAGCATTATTGTGATGCTTAAACAACTTTAATATCTTCATTGATAAAGACCTTTGAATTGTTGTGAGAGTCTTCTGTTCATCATCGAATGCTTTACGTTCTATGATTGTCATGAATTTATATGATTTTTTAATTTGTGTTCCTTCCCTGACTGGCCTTTCATATCTCTCAACTAAAGGAAGCCACATGTCTGGATCATTAGAAGAGATGTAGGCCTCAAAGTATTTTCTCTAGCTTAAGTAGTTGGTATTTTGGGTGAACATTGGAGGCTCATTAGTGAAACACAAACAACCAAATTTCTCCCACCAAAATTTGGTTTGAAAATATCGAAAACTGCTCGAATACAACTAAACTTTTCCCAAACTAAAATTACGAACTTTTAAGCTCAAAAACAAAATTTGGTACAAAAATTTTTTTAGCGAATTTCGTGCCAAAATTTCCTCCGATAATGTCCAAAAATGCCCGGGTAAAATAAAACTTTTTCTAGGCTAAAATTGAACACTTTTAAGGCTAAGAAATTTTTGGAAACGCAAAATTTTCAGGAAGTTAACCTCCAAAAAACCTTTTTTTTTTTAATCTTAAGCGTCACTAGCGCAGTGTCGGCTAGCTATGTAAGTGTCGCTATGGAGTGTCATAAAAAATCAAAGGGCGACACTAAATTAAGTGTCGCTATCTAGTGTCCCTAAAAGAAAAGTGTCACTATCAAGTGTCGCTAGAATCCTAATTGGCAACACTTAAGGAAGTATCGCTAAGTAAGTGTCGCTGAAAGCCCAAGTGTCATTGGTAAGTGTCGCTAAAATCGCGGGTGTCAGCCCCAAAAACCACAAAAACAAAATTTTTCAAAACCCTAACAAATTTTGAACACCGTAAGAAAAACGGGCACCAAAAACACGTCCCAAAATCACAATCTTCAACCCAATTAACCCAAAAATGAAGATTAATCGATAAAACCTTCGCGTATCAAACCGAAAATGTTTGAAACAACGATCCGAAACCATCGAATCCCTTATTCTAGCTCCGATACCACTTTGTAGATCTCGTTCTCTTGAATCTGATCGAATCGATTACAACTAAATGTGTGGAATCTGTTTAATTGAGTGAATGAATGATTAACACAAACACAAACAATTCTATATAATCTTTGTATATATATACACTTGAAGAATATTGCTTACAATCACCAACACACTCTACTCTCTCTCTCTCTCTCTCTCAGCCGTTCTCCCTCTCAATTTCTGAACCCCGACAAATGAAACCTAATGCTCTATTTATACATCTGGTCAGGATCTTTGGCGACACTGGCCTAGTGTCACCTATAGCGACACTAGCTAAGTGTCGCTACATGATACACAGGCAAATTAGACTTCTACTAACACTTTCATATGCAAAACTAATTATTACATATCAACACATATACAGACTGACACACAAAATGCACCAACAATTTTAACCAAATTCGATGGGGTATAACTTTCAAACCATGATAAGTTAACTTCTAAAAATTTGCAGACATGTTCACTATGACAAAACGGAACTTTTCACTTTTTCACATTTTTGATTTTCACACAACACGAGAATTTGGACGTCTCACCAAGATTTGACCATTTTGAACACTTTTGATGAACCATTCAATTTCCAAATGACTTATAATTAAGTCATGACCTTTTGCACACTTTCTAGTACCATAAAACAAACTTGTGGGATGCGATAAACATATAATAGCATCAACCCACGTGATGCTAGGCTATTGGCCATTTAAGTGACCCATTTGGACACTAATTACCCGTATGACTCAATTGGCATCGAAATCACCCAATGACACTCTAAGTCAACTATCTGGGACACATTTAACTTATGCAAAAGGTTTGACTACAAATCAACTTCAATATTCAACACTAGACCAATTTCATCTACGTACAAACCCAAAACCATATATGCTATTATCATTTATCAAAATTTGCATACACTGTTCATTTATATTTACATAAAACCCATTTGACTTTCAAAGTCAAACTTTAAGTCAACAATTAATATTATACTAATACAAACATTGTTCAAAAGCATTGTTTGGGCGAATTATACAAGTGATTATCAAATCAACCATTTAAGGGAAGAACTTGCTACTCACTATACTAGCAAGCGTAATCCAAGCTATTTCCTTGCAACTTCCTTTCGTTTCCTATGATCACTTGTACCTACAATGTTCAACATATAAATATATAAGCACAATGCTTAGTGAGTGTGTAAACACTAACTAAATGGTATGCTTTCTTCATCGACACAATTAATCGAATACTTGTCAACAATGATTGAGAAATCATGTATCCATCAACAATCATCAATTACAATTCAAATTTCATAATTTGGATCCATGTTCAATTAATTAACATATGCATTTCATATTAATCAAACCTTAAGCATATGCTAAGGATAATGGCAGTTTCCCACATGATGCTCATTTTACACATGGCCATGGATTTAGTCAATATCAAATAACAACACATTCACTTGTGAGAACCTCTTGGTCGGAAGCAATCCGGAACTCATATACTATTCAATTAACCCCTACATACTTACCTTAATGATTTGATGAAGATTTTAAGCAATTAGCAAGTAATTCTTCCAAACTTATATCACCTAATCGTAATCAAATAAATATATATATTTAATAACTAATAATCATCATATTCATCTAATACTAGTCTTAACTCTCACCACTTAGATTATGCTTAATCTTGATCATAATCATACTCACTAACTATATTTCATATTATCTACCTCAAATCTTCATTCTAACATCAATTCTATGTTCAATTAATTCATATTAAGCATACTTTAGGTTAATCGGGGTTAACTCATAAAAATTTATCAATGCCCATATTAGCTCAAGAACACCAATCAAAGAATCATTACTTTCATGAGTGATATGGTTACCAATAGTGGTGATTATCATAACTAATATGATTAACATCAATTATATGCCCTAATTTTGTATTTACTTCCACTAATTACATTAACTCACCAATACCCATCTCCTAGGTTATAAAAGCAAAGAAGAAGAACACTTACAAGTTAGAGAAGATGACTTAAAAGATTGATTGAGGACTTAAAAGCTTGAATTCATGAACCGATTTTGATGATTTAAGGAGGATGAAATGAGTTTTTTATTTTCTTCTTTTTATTTTCTTGTTCTGGAAATGTATGGAAATAAGGAGAGGATAAATCTCCTAATTAAAATACATACCGACTCATATAATAGTTATCCTCTTTTATTTTACAATGGAACTTAGAATTTAATTAGGTTTTCTATTATATCTTTTTATTCAAATACAAATAATTCATAATATTTATATATTATTGTACACTAAAATTATATCTTGAAAATAAGGGTGTTACACAAGAATAGGAATATATATATATATATATATATATATATATATATATATATATATATATATATATATATATATAACAAATAGAAGGAATAGGAATAGAGAGTTATATTTGTGAAAAAGTAGGAATAGGATGTAAAGGAATTTCTGGGGGTGGGGATGTAAGGTTGATGGCAAGAACGACGACAAATCAGGTGAAATGGTCCAAATGGATCATGACTTGGGAACTGACGGCGATGGGTGACGAGGAAAAGGAGTGCGGGGAAAGAAGTAGTGAACATGCTCGGAGCTTGAAATTTGGCGGCACGATACCACAATAAAAAATAGAGCCTTTTACAATGAACTTGTAATAAACATAAAAATTCCAAAAATAATATAAGGGTAGGGTTCAGAGGAGCATGTGTGATTGGGGGCAGACTTTCAACCACTCAGAAGCTGACAAGTGTCAGACATTATCCCACTTGTCAGTTTGTTAGGGACCATTTAGCAATTTAAGAAAAGTTGAGAATCTGCCCGAATAATTACCCGAAAAATTCTAAATTTTTTTCAAAAAATTCAATTTTTTTAAAAAAATCCAAAAAATGTAAAAAACTTCAAAAAATTAAAAAGAATCCAAAAAAATTTCAAAATAATAATTCTACTATAAAAATCTGATAATATGTAAAAAAGTAAAATGCAATAAAAGTATAAAATGCAATGAAAAGTTACTTGCACACTATTATTTAATACAACTATACAAACCAAACAATAATTGTAACTCATTAATTACACAAAATTATCATTTTATAAATTAAAAATTACAAATGGTCCTTTTCAAATTCAAGCTTACCAGACTTCGATTAGTAGATTTCTTCATTGCACTTTCCTTATTGTTTTATCTACAAAATGAATAACAAAAAATAAGTGAACTTACAATAAAAAGCGAGCTGCAAATAACATAAAAAATATTAAAATGAGGACAAGGAATGAAATTTTTGAATTCACTGCATTTTATTGCATTTTTACAAGAAAAACTACATTTTATACCTAGTCAATTTGACTGCATTTTAATAGTACTGCATTTTACGTTTATGTTACTGCACTTTACATTTAAGATAGTCAAAAATTTATTTAAATGAGTAGATTTGGGAAAACATTTACCGTATTTTATGATTAAGTTACTGCATTTTATGTTTAAGGTGGTGAAAAACTTAACTAAAAACTAGATTTCGAAAACTTACTTCATTTTACGTTTAAGTAACCGCATTATAAGTTTAATTTACTGCATTTTAAGTTTTAATGTGGTGGAAAACTTATATGAAAAACATATTTAAATTAGTGCATTTTACGTTTATATTATAAGTTTAAATCACTGTATTTAAATCACTGCATCTTCGTATAGTCGGATACCTAATGGGACTAGGTATGTGGTAAAAACTTGATCTGAAATAGTAGATCTCGAAGACTTACTGCATTTTACGTTTAAGTTACTGCATTTTACCTTTTAAGGTGGTGTAAAACTAATATGCAAAATAGATCTCACATTTCAATACTTTTTTGAGATAATGCTCTTTGAAAATGTTAAATGCACTAGAATGTTTTCAAATCTACTTTTCATATCTTTATTCAGATCTAACATTTTAATACACTAAATAACTATTTAAAAATCATCAATCACTATCATTCAGACCTAGATCTATGATTTCAACAAATAAACCATGCATATATACACTAGTTTTACAAAATCTAATGCATTTAAATCCTCAAAAACTATCAAAAGCATCAAACTTACAGATCTGTCATTGTCATCACGTGGTGATTGCAGTGGAGAAGATGAAAGGTTAGATTCACTAGAAGAGATGTTAAATGCATTGATTTTTCATATCTAGATCTGAAATTTCAGATCTAGATGGTAACAGTGGTGTGCGGACGATGACGATGGTGATGTACGATGACGTTAACGGTGGTGGTGGATGGTGAAGGTGAATGTAAAGGTAGACGGTGAAGGTTATAGTGGCGGTGGACTGTGGACAGTGAAGATGGTGGATGTTGCAGAATTGATCATCGGTACGGTGATTTAATCGGCGAAGATGGTGGTGGATAGTAATTTTTCCATTTGGATGTGTTGTTTTCGTGTTTCAGTAGAGAGAGAAAGTAAAATGGGCAAGCAAGGAAATGAAGATGTCTGACCCAACTGACCAACTAATCTTGAAGGTGTCAAATTTTTTTTCACGATTGACCTTTTGACCAAAGTTAATTGCACGTGCATCCTTTTTGCTTTGAGGTGATCATGGCTATTGAAATCAGATGGATGATGGAGATCAAACCTGCTTTTGCTGCTCCTCTAAGAAGTGCATCTCCTCTTATCCCTTTCTATAATATAAACCTTCGAAAACGCAAACTTTAATCAAAATAATTAAAAGAAGAAATAAAATATTTTAATGGTTTAAAGTATTACCTGAATGAAACTAACTAGAGTTTATTTGCCCACGTTTTACGTCAGGGTAAACTACTATTTATATTGACTTTAAAATATATTATCTCTTTTAATTAAAATGTTTATGACTTAATACGGAATAATATTTATGTTAGATGTTCTTTTTTACCCAATTGATAGGATATTTTTCTCTTAAGACCGATATCTTTAGTCTTTATTTAGTATATAAAAAGCATCACTTTCATTCTAATAAAAACTCATAAGCATCTCGCTAAATGCCATGTGTCCTCAAAATTTTATAACTTATTTCTATTTTTAATCTTCAATAACTAATTATTAATGTCATAACCTAAAATTTGAATTTCATACACATATGATGAAGATATTAACACATTTAGAAGGTAAATACACATACTATATTTTTTATAACTTTCATATCTAATGAAGACACATAAGCATATAGCTAAATATCATGTATCCTTAAATTTTATATCTTATTTCTGTTTTTAATCTTTAATAATGAATAAATAATGTGATAATCTTAAGTTTTTGTTTTTTATACACATATAATGACGCTATTAACTAATTTAGAAGGTACACATACTATACATTTTATGTAGTATTTTAAATTCTAATATTATTCAATTTTTATGCAACTATTCATTTGTCACTGCGCAATACAATTTTAAATAATAGACTTTTTGATTATATTAGTTTTCGTTTTTATAATGCTCCGTTATGAACTATCCAATATATTTTTTGTAAGAAATTTTAAGATTAGCTACATGTGAAGAAATCTGTTCTAAAGATCATTTTGGTTGAAAAAAGAGTTTGAAGGATCAGAAGACACCGTGTATACGACCATACTAAGAATTATACAATATCCACATTAGACAAACGACCTTCTAGCTTATGTATTTGTTCGAAACTTGTAATATATCAATATCAATATTAATTTATATTATAAAGAAAAAGAAAAGGTAAATCGACCCTCTAACGACTTCTCAACGATTGGTCCCACAGTCAACACGGTAGCTCAATCCTAATCGAAATATATTTACACTCCATGATTTACATTTGGCCACATTTTTTTTATTTGAACATGGTCCAAAGCTATTACTACGTTTTGTTCCCATTGCTTCCATCTTTTATTGCAATACCTTAACCTTACAACTCGACTCTAATGTTCTCATGCATAGCCTTTTAGTTTGCCTAGTATATATAAATGTGGGCTCAAAATTAAACGTATATATTTGCCTATAAAAGAATAAATTAAAATATCACAACAATTTATATGTTTATATTTAACACTGTATGCTACACCTAGAAAATTTTATAAATTATTTTGTGTTATATATTTAACAAATCTCCAAAGGATAAAGAAATTAAAAGTAATCTTTGTGTTTAAAGTTAAATAAATACTTACAAAGTAAAGATTATATTTTGCCGTGAAAAAATATCAAGAATATATTACCCTAGATCTCAATTAGTAGTAAACCTTATTAATACTAAGTATTTATTGTTTTAGATCTTAATAAAAAGAGTGGTAGAAAATAAGGTTAAATAATGGATTTGAACTGCACCATGCTTGTTTTGAAAGTTGCTTCATTAAATGAGTTAATTACCAATTTGATCTAGTTTTCTTATTCTCAAAACCTTGATATGTTTATTATTTATTTTGAAATATAAATCATAATAAGACAAAGAAATTACTATTCATAAGTTGGGTGTAATTGTTATCAGAGAGTAATTAGAATAAAAAATTGAGAAACTAGAATTAATGAATCGATGTTAATATCCGTTCGGCACTTCCTAGCAATGCATAGTTGCGTACCCAGTTTTGCTTTTTCAATTAAAAATGTTACTTCACATACGAATTTTTAATAATTTAATTATAAATAGGGTTAAAGTTGCGGATCGCTCGTGTACTTTCCTTTTTTATTTCGATGTCACTCATGTACCTATTATATTATTACGATGATCAACAAACTTTTAAATTTTTTGTTCATGTCACCAATGTACGATTTTAATATCACGATCAACAACAAACTTTCAAATTTTGTGTTCATGTAACCAATGCACGATTTTATAATTAAGTTATTAACATTCGTGTGTGAAGTAACATTTTTAATTGAAAATGCGTACATTGGTGACATGAACACAAAATTGAAAAAGGTACATTGGTAACATTTTTAATTTAAATAATTCTCTTTTATAATCTTTTATTTATGACGTGGCTGCCACATAATTGGTGATATTAACACAAAATTTGAAAGTTTGATAATGATCGTTATAATATAATAGGTACATGGGTGATCTCGAAACAAAAAGGAAAATACATGAGCGATCTGCGGCTTTAACCGCATGTATTATGTATTGCTGATTACGTAAGGTAAAAAAGGTCATATAGTAGTGATTGTTGGGCTGAAAGGGGTGGTAGGACTAAGGGCCCTTTTCATTTAACAGAAATTTTAACTACTATAATTGGCCCAACCTATTGGATTCAACAATTGATAAAAATTGGTTTAAAATTTGATTATATATCTATGAACTATTTTAGAAATTTAGAGACGCACTACAAATAGGGCCCATGTGCAGCTGTCCATTGTGCGCCCCTGATCTAAGGGCCTGATAGTAGAGTACCAGAGATGTGTATATACGGACATGGACATGAGCAAAAATATTGTAGAGGAAGTTCTTTGTATATATTTGATTTATTAATAAAAGACATATATATACATATATATATATATATATATGGGGATGATTATTGACACCTGTCATTCTAGACCTATTTTTTAGGAGATATATACGGGATATTTAGGCTATATATAGAGCAGTACTCCGTACTTAGAATCTTAACATTTTTCATATTAATCACTTGTTTGTTCAGTGAGTAGTTTGTCTAAGCACAACAACGAGCATCGAGTGAACAGTTAGCTTGTTTGTCAGCTACTATTCATCTCTTTTGTAATAGATTAGCTTGAGTGTTTGATTTTGTTTAGCCTTGACTATTCCATTCCGCAATCAACACTCAGTGAGTTTTATAATCAATATGATTCAAAATCAAGCTACTATTACTTCGCTATTTAATTGTTATATCTATTTGTGATACTTTTTTTTATATGTTCATCGATTACAATTATAATAACTTGAATAAATAACTTGATTAAAATCAGAAAAAGTTTATAATTGTATTCAACCCCCCTTCGACAATTAAAATTTACTTATTGTACTTCCAATCCACTAACAAATAGTAGATCAGGGACTCTCAATTGGTATCAGAGTAGAGTTGGTTTAATACAATTAACTAGATCTGCTATGGAATCAATACAGTACAGTTGTATGGACTATACAACTCTGAGTATTAAAAGAGAAATGGTTTTACTATTAAACCTCTAGCATTTAATCCCTCTAAGATTGAAACCTGAATGTTCCGGATGATGATATTTTTAGATCTAGTTGATGATCGTCTATGTGATGTTATATCAAAGGTCTTCATGTTCCGACCACTATTGTTCTTGCTGTTGCTGCTACAACAACTATGATGCTATAACAGAAAAGGCTGTGACTAAAAGGGAGGAACAATGGTCTGATGAGGATAAGAGGTTAGTACGAATGGATAAACATGCTAAAATCTACATAGGCATGACACTTCCTGATATTTGAATCTGTGAGACTTTGTAAGACTGCTAAGGACATGTGGGATACTGTTAGGAATATATATATCGGAACTCCTGATTTTATTAGGAAAGTTAATCTCACAAAACATTATGAGTTGTTCGCAATGGAATCTAATGAGTCACTATCTTCCACATATAACAGATATCAATCACTGATAAACAAAATGGAGAAGGCTGGTATAGGTAAGGAGCAGAGATTTGTGGTTGAAAAGTTTTTAGAACTTTTACCTAGGAAAATATGGGAACTATTGCTACATGCACCAGACAGAGAAATGATTATACCACTCTTAATCTGACTTAAGTCTATGGTATTTGCTCAACTGTGAGTAGTCTGAGAAGCAAGCTGATCAAAGTGAGCACAGTCATGCAACACTTGGCAGTCAAAAGATTTCGAATGCCCTTGTAGCTGACCTTGATGAGATTGATCAGCAACATAAATCAAAATTTTCAAAGCTAAGCACAAAGTCGTTGATAGTTGATGAAGAACGTAAAGGAGCCGAAGAGCAGTTAAAATGTGATTATGATGAGGGTTTAGAAAGGCTGAAAAGAGACATGGCTATGATGGTTTCAAATTTCAGAAGGAATACCAGATCAAAAAAATTCGCTTGTGTTCCTGTATCTGATAACTTCGAATCAAAAGGTGATTGTTACAAGTGTGGCAAGCCTGGTCATTTCGCTACTGATTGTAGATCCAAATCAGTAAATCCAAACCGTGAACCAAAGCAGAGCTTCAGAAATAATAAGTACAACAAGTATAAGGCAAAGTACAAAAAGCTCAAATCACTTTCCAAAAGTGGAAAGAAAAAGCGTAAAGGGTTTGTCGCTGAAGAAGGATCATTTTAGCGATTCTGACTCATTTTCATCATCTGATGAAGAAGAAGAAGCTATGATTTGCCTTGACAGAGTTTACTATTTGATGGCTGAAGATGCTGCTTTTTAAGAAGATATCAAAGAAGTCGCTCATAATTGTTCAGCGTCTGGATGGGACCCTGAAACTCTCTATAAGTTACATTGCTTTAAATCATATTCATCTACTGAAAAAGAATAATGTATTTGAGTCTTTGATAATTGACTTGTTAAATTCTCACGACATTCAAAGAAAACAGAATCATGAGATCAGTGACTTAAAATCAAAACTCCATGATCAAAATGAAAATGTTTTAAATATAAAAGAACTTAAAACTAGATCTTGATGCACAAGTGTATTCAAATCAAGTGTGTATTCAAGAGCAAGTAAAATTTGAAACACAATTCTTACAACTTAAAAAAGTTATGGAGCCATGGTGCAAGTCAACAGCGAGAGTAAATTAGAGTATTAATAATCAAATTTCAAAATAAGGAAAAGCTATTTTGGGAGGAAGTTATGAACATGCTGCTTCACTCGCCAATTTAACTAAAGTTGATCATATCGTTGCTTATGATGGAATATTTTCAGAAGTTATGTTCGAACCTTTATCAGTTATCAGTGAGCCAAAACCAAATTATTTTACAAAAAGCTGTTTAGTCACTGATAATTGCAATATAGTAAAAACTGATTTTGAAAACAAAAGTTTAAACACTGATAATTTATCGGTAAGTTCAAATCTCATTGAATCAGTCACTGATGATCAAAAAGACATCAGCAGCAACCTCTGTGACACTGTTTCAGTCACTGATACACCTGTCAGTGACCAAAAGTCAAAGAAACAAGAGGTTAAAAACAACAAGAAAGGTTGTAAGCAACCGTCAACTCGGCAACTTAAACCAAAGCAAAAAAAGAAGGCTACTTATGCAATTTTTTTTTATATAAATGTGGTGAAAGACAACACTTATCTTTTGAATGCTAAGCATCACCATTTTCAAAACATCTAATTATCAGTGAGCATTCAGACACCATTTATGCTAACCAGTGAAGCGAAAATAAAGGTCAGCCACTATGAACCTATCTCAGGATGGGTTTATGTAACACCCGCCAAATTAGAGCTCATTATTAGACCCTAATCATTTTGTAATACTTGTAATCACTTCCGTGTTAGGCTAATTTGTGTATCAAATAATGTATATATTGTTGAATATATATATATACTAATTATGCGATTTGATTAAATCGTACGCAATTCAAAATCTAATGTAATTTGATATAATTAATACGGACATTGGTGAACAATTTTATTAAATAATATAACACTATTTAAGAACACTATTTTATTTTAAATATTATTTTGATAATATTTTGTAATTTATTTCGTATTATGCGAACAAACGTCTACGCGATTAAATTATTAAACGCGCAAACAATTGAAACAAATCTAAGTTATATTTTATAACTCAATCATAGAGTATTTGATGAAATACTTCAACAAAAATATGGAATAATTAATCGTATTTTAAAACGTATATTTAAACGCGTATAAAATTATTTAAACGTTTAAACGATCGGGGAAACAAACATCGCACGGAGCGCGAATACAGAAAATTAAATTTGGAGCCAACCACACATGGGTGGGGCCCATGTGGGCCACCCCCCTTCTTTTCCCTTTCCCTCTCTTTTGCTTTTGACCAAACACACCAAAACCACACTCCATATCTCACTCTCTGCTCTACTCTCATTTCTCTTTCATTTTCCCTCTCTAAAACCCTTCACAAAAACCACTAAATCACCATCAAATCTTCATCAACCTTCAAGGACCATTCAAGAGAAAACGACCACCACGACGCGAGGAACATTTTCATCTTTTCGGAATCTTCATCCGACGAGTTGTAAGATCCCGACACCTTTCGTGTTATGTTGTTCATCTAGCAAGACTTTGTCCAAATAACTAGTTAAAACTTGATTTCGAAACATTTGCCAGAAATTTGCGGTTTTGGTCTTTTAACAAAACCGACCCCTTCTAGACAACCGACACAAACCGATAATTTTCGCAAACACTACAAACTACTCTGATGTCGTTTGGGTAAAAGTTTCGGGTCGAACCGAGGTCGTTTGACCACAAAACCGGCACATGTTGACCATCACAGCCGCTGATGTCGCAGAAAGGCCGGGCTTTCTGCGACACAAGCCCCAATGTCGCAAAACATTCGTTACGTCGCATATAGCGACACAAGCCCCAGTGTCGCAAACAAATTCAATGTTGCCCATAGCGACACAACCTCTTATGTCGCATTAAATTACAGATGTCGCATAATGCCACACAACCACCTACGTCGCAGTCGTGACCCATAGCGACACAACCTCTTATGTCGCACGAAACAGAACCAAGAAAACACAGATTTTACTAAGTGTCGAGACCTGAAATTTTATCACTCGATTATACCCAGATTCAAATCTTAGATGCGTTTTTCACTCAAGCAATATACCTCAACCCCAGCCAGGGGCTCTGCCCCTTGGACCCCGCCAGGGGTTGCCACCCCTGGAATCCCGCTAACCAGGGGCACTGCCCCCCGACCCTTGTCACCTAATGCTTGTAAATACCTTATAAGTATAACACTTCAATATCATAATAATAATACTTTAGGATTATTATTACAAACGATCACCAACGGGCCGTACACGTTTTCAAAGCTCAATCAAATCAACCAATTCATAGTCATTTGGACATTCTAGTTGGACAAACAACTACAAGGGTAGTCTTTATAGATACCTACTTATCATATTAACCTTGCGCGTTATAAACGCCTGGCAGGTTACGGTCTTCGGACACCGCATATTATTACATCATATTGCTTCGTTGCAATTCTCTAGACTCGGGTGAGTCTCATAGCCCCTCATTTTACAGTTTTAAATCCAGGGGTGGGAATACATGCTTTACCTTGTTTTACATGTGAACACGAGTACAAAACTCGCTATATACTGCATGAGCTATTTTCTAATCACTTTTAAGTCCTCTACGATCATAGTTCTGGTAATACTTTATGTAGCGCGAATGTTAGTGTATGGTACCATATAGGACTGAACATCCTCGTCTGGGTCAGCAAGCACTGACTGGTTAAACGGACGCATTAACTTTTGTTCATACGAGTGTGGATTAGACACTCGCCTGGAGGCACCCACGATCATGCACTTTATTGTGATCCTGACACCAACGTTAAGCGCAGACTATGACCTCATGGCAGACATATACATCCTTTGATTCATTTCAAATGCTTATTACTAAATCTTGTGGTTCACATTTACTTACATATTTATTATACAAACCTGTGAGCTCACCAGCGTTAGCTGACCATTTTAGCATGTGTTCTCAGGTACCCAACAGCAGTAGACCTGTTCACTCAGGATGCCCATTGCTCGAGTCAGCATACACATCAGGAGATTATTTTGCATTACTAACCTTTTGTAACTAAGTTATGCCGATTAATCTCTAAACATTGTAATTATTGGGCTTTTGTAAACATTATACATTGTAAAACTTTATATTATCAATGTATCTGTAAAACGACGCATATAGAGTCGTTCATTATATGTCTTATGTGTTTTGGTTATTGATTAGTAGCACCCCAAAGCTTGCTTCCGCTAAACAGTAAATTTGGGGGTGTTACAGATTACCAGTTGAACTAATTTTGTTTATTGATACATGGAATTCTTAGAGAGACTATCTTGTATTTGGACAGTGGTTGTTCCAGACATATGATCGGATGTAAGTTCATGCTCAATGACTACCAAGATGAAAGAGCTCCTGATGTAGTGTTTAATGGTAATAAGGTGGGAAAACAAGAGGATATGGTGTTCTAACCAATGGCAATGTTATGTTTAAGAGAGTTGCATATGTGGAAGGACTGAAGCACAATTTATTGTGCTTTAGTCAGTTTTGTGACTCCAAAAATAAAGTGCTATTTTATCATGAAGCTGGTATTACTTACAACAAGAAAGGGAGTGTTGTGTTGGCTGCTAACTAGAAAGGAAATACCTATGTTGTCAATATGGACTCAGCCAAGTCAGGGTCATGCTTTTATTCCATAACTATTTCAGAAGAAAAATGGTTATGACATAAGTGTCTTTCTCACCTAAATGTAAAGGCAATCAATAAATTAAACAAGAATGGTTTAGTCACAGGACTACTAAAATTGTCTTATGATAAAGATAAGCTTTGTTCAACATGTGAAAAAGGAAAGCATCACAACTCATCTTTCAAGAGAATCAATACATCATCAATTACTTAATGTTTTCATCTACACCATATGGATATGTTTGGTCCAGTGAGTACTCCAACTCTTGGTGGAAAGAGATACTGTTTGGTGATTGTAGATGAATCCATATACAATTGGGTATTCTTTTCTCAAGACCAAAAATGAAGCTTCCAGTGAGACTATATCATTTATTAGAAAAATGGAGAACTTAAATGGTAGTTTGGTAAAACATTTAAGAAGTGATAATTGTACTTAGATGAAATTGGTTATTACTGTTAGCTATGTTCTTGTTATAACTGTTAAGTACTATGTCTTAGTTATAGTTATTACTGTCTTCATTACTTATTACTGTATATAGTTAATTATTGCTGGTTCTTATTTTTGCTTTCTAGACTAACTTTGCAGGTTATTGCTGCTAGTGTTTTTTAGGAGTTTACTATTTTTTTGTCTTCTAGTTTAAACACCACACTATTAATAATTTTTTAATCAAGATTCCATTCATCTTTTCATGCAAATAGTAGTTATAGGGTAATGTCATTCCAAAATCCTTTTTCAAAATAATCTCTTCACTTGGTATATCTTTCACTCGTGGTCTACTCTGGTTATTATTTTTCAACTTATCATTTTCACTCTTCATAATAGTTTTTGAAACATAAAAGTACGGATTTTTTTGTATCATCTGGTTCTTCAACAGAGAATGATATACGTGAAGATCCAAACCCAGAGTTCATTAACTTGGATGGGGGTGCAAATGTGCAAATATATAACCAGGTTGCAGATATTTTTGAACATCAAAGTGGACAGGAGGATGATAACTTTCAGGGACATTTTCTCAACCCACATGCGTATGAAAATCTGCAAGACCAATTGGTTAATTTGAACCAATCTAATTGGGAGTTGAAGATGCGGTGTCGAGACATTGAAATAGCTCGAAGGATTGCTAAGCGTAGCATTCTTACTAGAGTTAAGGATCACCTGATTCACTGGAAAAGGAAAGTTCAAAGAGTCAAACAGAAGGCTAAGGCATGGATCATACGCAAGTGTAGTTCCAATACTGAAGTGCCTAATATTCCCGAAGTTCGTGATTCTCTTCATAATCGTTACTATCCACAGGATATGACGTTTCCAAACATTGATGATTAGGGTTTGTAAAGCTATTTTTACTTGTTTTGTAATTCCTTAAAAAAAATTGTACTCTTCTTTTATCAAGTTTGTTATTACTGCTATTTTTATTTCCACTTTGGTTATAACTGTAGTTTGTTTATAACTGCTTGATTTAACTAATTTGGCTATCTTTTTATTGCTGCTTGTTTTAAGTGGATAATGCCTTGGTCTGTTATTACTGCTTATAGAAGTTGGTGATAATAGCCTTATTAGTTTTCACTAGTTGATTTATTACTGCTACTTTTGATTCAGTTTTAACTGCATGCTTTAACTTAGTTATTACTGTAATTGTTAACTAAGTTATCCTTTTAGAGAGTGCTTCAGTCATAACTTTATCTCTATATATAGTTATGACTGCTAGTCTTATCAGGTGGTTATTACTGTTTGTGTTTAGGTCATTTATTGCTGCTATAAAATTGGCAGTCATAAACCCTAAAACACTTACGTTTTTCAAAAGTTTTTTCATCACTTTCAACCACATCATCCTGCGCGCTCAACACTTCATTCAAATCAATCGTTTTTCATTAGTATTCATTCTATTTCATCCAAATGGATCAACAACAATTAGATTTTGCAAAACTTCACAATCAACTTGCGTTTTTAGTTAAACCTAATAACGCTAAAGATTTATGGCAAATTGTTGATTTCTTAAGAAATAGTCACATCTTCTATGCACTCACTGTCAATCCAAAGGTGTACAGAGGATATTTAAATGACTTTTGGATAAATGCTGCGATTGAAGAAGTTGAGGGGGAGAAACGGATTGTGTCTACCGTTCATGAGACCCAGATTGTTGTATCTGAAGCATCCATTCGTCAATTGCTACAACTTGATGATGCTACAGGTGTCACAGAACTTCATAATACTGATCATTTTGAAAATATCTCACTAATGGGCTATGAGGGGAAAATGGGAATTTTTACTTTTTATAAAGCTAAGTTTAGCCCACAATGGAGATTTTTAATTCATGTTATTCTATTGTGTCTATCGTCAAAAAGATGTTCTTTCAATGAGTTTCTAAGCAACATTGCTTATGCACTTGTTTGTTTGGCCACTGGAAGAAGATTCAATTTTTCAAAATTTATTTTTGATGGCATGATTAGAAATTTACAGCAAAATAAGAAGTTTTTGATGTATCCCAGGTTTGTGCAACTATTTATTAATGCAAATATTTCAAATTTACCTGATCAAGAGCTTATTTATAGAGTTGTACAACATAAACCAAAAGTTTTTGCTAACATGAGAAGGGAAACTTAGGGGTTTTCTAATAAGGTAACAACATTGTTAGATATAATGCTTCCTGCACCTTCTGCTACAGAGGAGGTATCACCAACCACCTCTGAACCAATTGTTGTAGAGAATGTAGATATGCCATCTACTTCTCAACCCACAACTGTTGGTGGCAAGAAAAGAAAACAAGGGAACAAGAAAACCAAACCCACCAAAGCCAAAAAGGCAAAAACACAGGCATCTGAGGCTGCTGCTGCTTAGATGTCTCAGTCACAAATATCACCACAGCAGATGGTCAATGAAGGGGAAAATGACCATTCTGGAAGGGCTGCTTCTACTCCTTCTAGCCCACTGGCAGAGGAGGTCAGAAGTAACATCAATAAGACCCAACCAGAGGCAACACCAGAACATGATTCTCTATTTGGAGATGATTTTGGTGGACCCAGTACCAAGAACAAGGGGTCATTTGATGATCATGCTAGGCATGAGTCAGGTGATAATGTTTCCAATGATTCACCAAGGAAGTCACATTCTAAAGGTGATGAGGATAGATTTCACCCATAATTGATGGAACAGATGTTTGAATTTATGTGGGAGTATATGTGAAAGGAGTTGAACAAGGATAGGGAAATTATAGAAATACATGAGAAGGCTTTGATGACACAAGTTGTGACCATCATGGAACAGAAAAAGGAGATTAGTAAACTGAAAAGATTGATATCTGGTTTAGATTTGACAGATGAAGGAGATAGGAAAAGATCTGTGAAACCAGAACATTACAAGGTCTTATCTTCAAGTTCTGAAGATGATAATGATGGTGATTTGGATAAAGATGAAAGAACTCATGACTGTGAAGCTGAAGGTAGTTGAGATAGGATTATAGAGGAGGAGGAAGTGGTTGCTGGTAATAAGAAGGATGATGATGAATTTGTGCACGCATCTCAAATTTCTGAAGAAAAAGAAGAAGATTCACTGACTGAAGAAATTGATAGGGAGCTTGGTGTAAATGATGATGATTTTAAAGGGAGTAAGGGTGCTTGTTAAACCAAGATCTATCTAATAAACTCTTAGATAACTGTAGTTTTGAATGATTACTAAGAAGTTTGCGGAATAACACTTAGTAATACAATGAAGATCAATATGAATAACAATAACAGAATTATAAAAAGCTCCAATCTTATTAATGATATAAGACGAATACACTGATTTGTATTAGGGTTACAAAACCTTGAAGCTGCGCACAAAACTAATAACCTAAAACTAGGTTTAGGATCTCTATTTATATCACATAGAGTCCTACTGAATAATCTCCTATAATTATGGAATTCAAATCCATCCCATAAATATCTCTAACTGACCTATACATACTAACAGTGGGAATAACTTACTTTGTACCAACAGTGGTAGTAAGTTTCCTTTACAAAAATATACTTAACAGTGGCACTGCTTACCTACACTAACAGTGACAGTCTTCACTTCTGTTAGCAGTGGCCAGTACTTGTTCTGGCAGTGGCTAGTACTTGTTCTGGCAGTGGCTAGTACTTGTATTGGCAGTTCTCCAATTCTTCTAGCAGTGGCACTGCTTCTATATTAACAGTGGCCAGCAGTAAAACAGACAGTGGCTAGTCTTCAACACTTGTCAATTAAGCTCAGATCCTAACAATCTCCCCATAAACTTAATCAATCCTGCATTGATTTAAGTTTCTTTATTCAGCTTCAATCTTTCATAAGAGATTTCTATCTTTTCTTACTCAAAGAATCTCTCTTGTTGTATTGATTCATCACCCAGTATACAATATCTTTACTTCTGTTAGACTTGACAGCAACAAATAATTTTCTTTCAATAAGTTGCTTCAACAGAGCTATACTCAGAAAATAATCTCTCTCATCCAACATATAAACAAATTTTCCATTTCTGAGCACAATCATCTGTACTCCTGCCCTTACAAAATGTCTCCAAATACTTACTGTTTCAGTGCATAAGAACAAATCTCCATATAGCTCAGGTTCAAACATCATTTGAATACATTCCCACACATGCCTTTCAATACTTGATTTAATATTCTTCAAATCCTTCTCTAACCCAATCTTGTACATATCATACACATCAAATCTGTTAACTCTCTTCAGAATATCTTGCATTGACTTATGGAAACTAACAACACCATTTTTCCTTTCAATTCTGATTTCATAAGCCATTTCTTTGGTTACTATCAACACTGCTTCCCATTTGATGATTTCTGAAAATTCTTCATCATTTAAGTTGATGTTTTCTGATCTATCAGGCTTTACCACAATCATCTGATCCAATATTTCCTCATCCCTATCCAAATCACAAATAGCATCATCTATCTCCTGAAATTTAGCAAATGACCTCCTAATACCTTCAATTTTGTATGTCAATTCCTTTTCTTTTTCCAACTCTTCATCAATTTGATCATATCTTTCTTGCAACCTTCTCTGTATCTCTGCATCATCCTTCCTCTTCTTTTCTAACCTCTCCCTTGCTTCAGGATTGACATGAGGATTATTATCAAACATATGTTGCAATTGTTCTAGTGACATCCTCCTCAGTCTCATTGTAGGAATCCTACCTCCTCTAAGCTTACAAACCAAATCATTTTTCAATTCAGACTTTGTTGGTTTCTTTGCTTTCCTTTTAGCAGCTTCTTTTTCCTTCTTCTCCTTCTTCTCCCTTTCAATTTTCTTATTTAAAGCCATCTGTAAAGGATCACCCTTTTTCTTTGCTTCAAAAGCATGATATACAGTATCATCATTTAACCCTTTGGCTTTCATCTCTGCATATACTCTGCTGGCTTCATTAGTCATTTTAACTATTTGCCCATTCTCAAGCAGCACATCCACTTCATCAACCTCAGATTCTTTGATCTTTTCTGGCACAGATTTTTTAGCAGTTCTCTGTTCAACTGAAATTCTGTCCTGTTCATCCAACTCAGCCTGCAACCTCATAGCATACTCCAAGTCATGCTCAACATTTTGTTGCACCTTCTTCACCTTTGGCTTTTCCACCAATTTACCCTTACCTTTGTCTTTTGGATCAATCTTTGGAAGATTAGACTCAGGTTTATCCACTCTAGATTCTTTGATAACAAATGGTACTTCTGGAGTTCTAGCAGTGGCTGATTTTGATTTAGCAGTAGTAGTGGTAGCAGTGGTAGCAGTTGTAGCAGTGGTAGCCACTTTAACAGTGGGACTACTTGACTTTGACTTTCTTATCTCTGCCATTCTTTTAGCTTTTATGCTGAACACTGGAATGGATTTCTTCCTACCTCTATATCATCACCATCACCTTCCATTGGTTGTACCACCTCTTCACCATCATCTTTTTCAACAAACACCTCTGTCTCACCATCAACCACCTCATCTGTCTCATGCATAACACTTTCAACAATCTCAGTCTGCTCTTCATCTTCCATACTTTCAACAGTAGCATTACACATAGCATCAGTTTCACCCATACTTTCATCATCAACCCTCTCCTCTGCACTCTTCTCCCCCTTGGTGAAAGTGTTTTTCAATAAGTCTTCTAACACCCCAAACCTTTCTTTTAAACCATCATTGAAAACATTCTCCATTAACAAAGCTTCCAACACACTAAGTCGTTCCTTTAAATGACCAATTTCTTTCCCCTGTTCAACAATTGTAGCCTCCTGCTCTGCAATTTTAGCATTTTGAGCTTTATTCACTCTTTTCTCCTTTACTAACTTTTCCCACAACAAATCCACAGCCTTTGTCAATTGTACATTCGTCAATTCAATGTGAGGTCTAGTCTCATCATCATTAGAGTGTGACCTCCTAGATGAATCATTGACAAAAGCATCTTCTGCCTCATGCCTAGCATGATCAACAGAAGTTCCCTTTTTCTTGGTACTGGGACCTTCACCTGCTTCATTACCCGTAGGTTCAGCATTAGAAGTTGCCTCTGGTTGGGTCTTATTGATGTTACCACTGCCCTCCTCTGTCAGTGGACAAGTAGAAGTAGTGGCAGCCCTTCCAGAATGACCACCCATCTCCTGTGGGGTCACTTGCTGTGGAATACTAGATGGCTGAGACAAGTGAGCAGCAGGAACCTCACTTGCCTGTTTTCTTTTCTTTTTCTTTGGCTGTAATTGGGTAGGTTGTTTGGTCCCTTGTTTTCTTTTGGTACCCCCAATTGGAGTGTGTTCAGACCCAGTTGGTACGACTGGCCTGTCACCAATTGGTTCAGATGCAATTGGTGGAACTGCATCTGTGGTGGAAGGAGCAGGAAGCATTGTAGAAAATAATGCCGTTTCCTTCCCAGAAAACTTCTTATTGGTATTCCTACTCATCTCCCTAAAAGTTCTAGGAGAAAGAGTATTAACACCAATAATAAGTTCTTGTGCAACTAAACCAGAAATTTGTTTATTTAAAATAAGTTGCACAAATCTAGGATACATTATAAACATATCCATTTTTCCTTTTGTTATATTTCTTATCATGCCTTCAAGAATATATTTAGAAAAATTAAATTTTGCCCCCTTAGCCAAACACACAAGTGCATAGGCTATTTGAGAGCCAAATTCATTAAATGCAGTTCTTTTGGATGACAAGCAGTGGAGAATTGTATGTATGAAAAATTTCCATTGAGGGCTAAAGAGTGATTTAAAAAATGTAAAACGTGTGTAATCACCCTCATACCCCATTAATCTAAGATTATCATACAACTCTCTGTCATCAATAGAAGTTATACCTGAAGCGTCATCAAGAAGAAGTGCTTCTCGAAGAGAATCCTCAGATATCACCACTTTGGTTCCTTGAACCATAGACACCACTCGACTGTTGCCCCCAATTACTTCCAATTGAGCATTCCTCCAAAAATCGTTCAAATGACCCCTGGAAACCCTTGGAGATACAGTAAGTGCGTGAAATATATAACTCGACCGCAGAAAATCCACAATTTGTGTGAAGTTTTGCGCCGATGAGGGTTTCATCAAAAAGGCGATCATATTGTGTTCTTCGTAAACACTCAAAGTAAGATCTGTTGATGAGGAAGCCATGACTGTTGAATTGATCGTAATAGAAGTGAGAGTTTGATTTGAAGAGTAATTTCAGTGGTTATTTATGAAAATAAGAAAGCGTAATGAAAAAGTGAAGTGTTCGAAGGTTATATACTGTTAGTCATAAGAACAGAGCCATGACCTAGAAAAAGAACTAGCAGTGGCACTGCCCGTTATAACTAACAGTGGAAAGGTATAAAAATACCTTAACAGTGGCATATACTTAGAAAGCTAACAGCAGTTAGTAGCACTAGCAGTGGCAACCGACCAAGGTAACCAATACTTAGTACTAGCAGTGCCAAGAATTTAGCTTCATAAGCAGAACATGGATTTTTTTTTATTTTTTTTTATTTTTTTTTAAATAAATTGAAAATAAAAGAAACATCAAGTTCATCAGTAGCAATGTCTTCTGACAGTAGCTAAGAACCTGCAGTGGTTAGCTAGAAAACAGTAAACAATAGCAGTAATATACATGTTTACAAGCAGTGGCAACTGTAGAAGGAACAGTGGCTAGTTAGTTCTAACAGGGGTAGATACTTGGACCAGACAGCACGTTCTTTATACAGTTCCACTGTTAAGTATCTATTCTAATACCAAACAAAAGTTAAGTTAGATTGATCATGCCAATACTGGTGACCAAAAATGTAAACCTTCTCACATCAAAAGCCTTTGTGAAAAGATCTGCATATTGATTATCAGTATGGATTTTAAAGATTTGAATCAATCTCTTTTCATTGCAGTCTCTTATGAAATGGTAACGAATTTCAATATGTTTGGTCTTAGAATGCTTAACAGGATTGTTAATGATACTAATTGCAGAGTTATTATCAATATAAATAGGAGTATTTACAAAAGACAAACCATAATCCAGCATTTGATTTTGAATACAAAGCACTTGTGCACAGCAACTGGATGCAGCAACATATTCTGCTTCTGCAGTTGAAGTGGATACAGTGGTCTGCTTCTTGCATTGCCATGACACCAATCTTTCTCCTAGAAATTGACAACCCCCAGATGTAGACTTCCTATCCATATTCTCACCACCATAATCACTATCTGTATATGCAATAAGGTCAAAGGAAGAACTCTTAGGATACCAAAGACCCAATTGTGGTTGACCCTTTAAATATCTGAAGATCCTCTTTACTGCATACAAATGTGATTGCTTGGGATTGGCTTGATATCTAGCACACACACACACAGCAAACATGATATCTGGTCTAGATGAGGTGAGATACATGAGAGAACCAATCATAGATCTGTATAGATGCACATCTACATCCTCCCCCTCAAGATCTGCATGTAAGGCTTTGTGTGTCTCCATTGGTGTACTAGCTATTTTAGCTTCTGAGTAACCAAATCTGTCCAAAATGTCTTTGACATATTTGCTTTGGTTAATGAAAATGCCATCAAACTTCTGCTTGACTTGAAGTCCCAAGAAGAAAGTGAGTTCTCCCATTGAACTCATCTGAAACTTTTGATGCATTAATCTCTCAAATTCTTTGCACAGACCATCATTTGTAGATCCAAAAATGATGTCATCAACATAAATTTGTACCAACAAAAGGTCATTGTTATCCCTTTTGGAGAATAGTGTCTTATCAATGGTGCCCCTCTTAAACCCATTCTCTAACAAATAAACTGATAGAGTCTCATACCAGGCTCTGGGTGCTTGATGCAGACCATACAATGCCTTATCCAATCTGCAAACTCTATCTGGATAGTTAGGATCTTCAAATCCAGGAGGTTGACACACATATACCTCATCATCAATTGTGCCATACAGAAAAGCACTCTTGACATCCATCTGATAGACTGTGAATCCTTTATATGAAGCAAATGCTAAGAACAATCTGATGGCTTCTATCCTTGCAACAGGAGCAAATACATCATCATAATCAATACCTTCTTCCTGTGTATACCCCTGTGCCACCAGCCTGGCCTTGTTCTTGATTACAATACCTCTCTCATCCTTCTTGTTCTTGAAGATCCATTTGGTGCCAATTGCCCTTTTTCCCTTTGGTAGATCAACTAGTGTCCACACATTCTGAATCTTGAACTGTAACAACTCCTCCTGCATTGCCTCAATCCAACTAGGGTGTTTAAGAGCTTCTAATACCTTTTTAGGTTCTACTTGAGACAGAAAACACACATATAGAGATGTGTGCATTTCTTCTTCAGTAACATTAGTTTGCTGTCTAGTTTGTACACCAGAATCAACATTTCCAATCACCTGTTCCAGTGGATGATGTTTGTGAACATGAAAATTAGATGTTGATGTCTCTGGAATGATTTCCTCCAAATTGGTAAGATTACCATTCTGCCCTGAACTTTCATTGGAAGGTGTTTCAACTTGTTCTGAAACCTCCAGAGACTGAGATGATGTTTCTGGTTGTTCTTCTGTCTCCAAATGCTGTGATGACTGTGGCAGATCAGAAGAAAATACCTCTGAAGGATCAGGAGTCCAGATTGGAAAGATAATGTACTCCAAAGACTCTTTATTCTTTTCTGAGGACATATCTGATGTAACCTCACAAACTTTATCTGCTTTGCTTGATGTGGTACCTGTGCATGTACCTGTACTAGGATTGACAGTTGTATATCTAAAAGCATTGTTAAGAGCATCAATATCAAATAAAGACTTAGGACCTATTCCATCAGGATTAATGATATTCTCATTAAAAGTGACATTCATTGATTCTTCTATGACTCTGGTCCTTTGATTGAAAACCCTATATGCTTTACTCTGAATAGAATATCCTACAAATACACCCTCATCTGCTTTGCTTTCAAACTTTCCTAGGTGATCTTTGGTATTCAAAATAGTACAAGGACATTCAAATGATTTTAAGAAACTAACCAGTGGTTTGTTCTTAAACAACAGCTCATATGGGGTTTTGAAATAAGGCTTAACAACTGTTACCCTATTCTGAACATAGCAAGCTGTGCTAACTGCTTCTACCCAAAAGGACATAGGAAGTTTTGCATCAGCTAGCATAGTTCTAGCAGCCTCTATTAGTGTCCTATTCCTTCTTTCAGCTACTCCATTCTATTGAGGAGTCCTAGGAGCACTAAATTCTCTCTTAATGCCTTTCTCATCACAGAATTTATCCATCTCATAATTTTTAAACTCTGTTCCATTATCACTCCAGATGATTTTAACCTTTTTATCTAATTGGTTCTCAATCTTAGATATAAATGATCTAAGTATTTCACCTGTCTCATCTTTTGTTGTAAGAAAGAAAACCCATGTAAATCTGGTATAATCATCAATTACAACAAGGCAATAAGATCTTTTTCCCATACTACTTATACTTGTTGGTCCAAATAAGTCCATATGTAATAAGTATAAAGGAGTACAGTTTGAATTCACAGCTTTGGACTTAAAAGAAGTTTTGTGTTGCTTCCCCTTTAAACAAGAAACACAATGATCATCACATGAATAGACCTTCTCAGGTAAACCCCTAACAAGCTTGTTTTTGACAAGTTTATTAATGGTTTTGTAGTTCATATGACACATCCTTCCATGCCACAAAGTAGACTCATTTAAATTAGCTTTAGAAATCAAGCAGTTTAAATCAGGTTGAGGTGCCATGTTTGCTAAGTCACACTTATAGACATTATCTTGCCTAGGAATTCTCATTAAAATCATATTTTCTGGAATTTTGAACTCCTTGGGCAGAATAAGACATTCAGTGTCAGTAAAATGAACAGGGTTCTTTTTATCTGTGATTTGACTCACACTTAGCAAATTGTACCTCAACTGTTCCACATAATAAACATTTTCAAAGCTTAACTTGGCACTTTGAACAACTCCTTTGCCTGTAATCCTTCCACCTTTTGGATTGCTTCCAAATGCTACATATCCACCATCAAATGATTTGAAGTTCTGTAGCTTTTCCTTATCTCCAGTCATGTGCCTTGAGCAGCCACTGTCAATATGCAATAAACTTCTTGGCTTGCCCTGCACATAAACAAAACACAGAGAGAATTAATTTCTCTTGGGAACCCAAACCAATTTGGCTTTGGGTTTCCCTGATGCATCAAGGTAATCAACTTTCTTGAAGATTATTGATTTTGATGCATTGTTAGATTTTGAACATCTAGGAACATTAGATTGAAAAGGGGTCCAAATCCAACTAATTTTAGACTTAACAGTGGATTTTGGTCTAACAGTGTTAACTGAAGATCCAAAGTTATGTCTAACAGTGCTAAACCTGTTATAACTGTTATTATGTCTAACAGTGGTAAAATAATTAACACTGTTAGTATTCCTTACAGTGTTATTTACTTTAGTGAAAACTGTTGAATTAACAGTGTTAACAGTTTTAAAAGGTTTGCCACTGTTTGCTTTAACTCCTTTTTCCACTATTTTAGTCTTTAAACTGTTGGCTAAATCTTTAGCTTTTGTTCCTGTAGTGGAAACCTTTGCAGCAGCCATAGCTTGATTTGCCCTATAATTCATCTTTCTAGCAGCAGTTGTATGATTAACTTTAGATTTAAAATTTTGTTTGTTAATCATATTAGCTGCTGTCCATGGCTGTTTCATATTCTTTTGATATGTTTTTGGATTATGAAAACAATCATGTTGAAGATGATTGTTTCTGCCACATATAAGGCATAACTTTTCTTTAATCACAGTAACATTATTCCCTAGTTTTTGAGTCACCATTTGGTTCCAATTCCTTTGGTTACCTATGGGAATATGTTTTTGAATATTTTGGGATTTAGAAAAGTTATCCTTACATTTGCACTTATCACATGTATTCACAGCAGTTGTATGATTCACAGAAACAGTTGATTTCACAGCATTCCTAACCTTCCTTTGAAAATTCCTAGGTGTGTTAGGTGTGATTTTCTCATGTTTTTCATGATGTTTTTCCTTCTCTTCAAACATTTTCTTACTCTCTTCTAGTTTATTAAATTTTAGTTCTTTAACTAGACCAGTAATACTATTGCTGCTTTCACAAGATGATTTATCAGATTTATTGAACACATTAACAGTACATTCAGATGTATCACACTCTTCATCATCTTCCTCAGTCCACTCATGAATTTCAACTTTATCAAGGTTTACATCTTCTTTTAAACTGTTTACTGGGTCAACCTTTTTAACATCATCATTTAATCCTTCTTTAAGTAAATTTAAATCAATTTCAGTTTTTGAAGGAAAATAGTTGTTGTTATAAGGAGGAGGTACATTATTGTATCCTAACCCAGTCTTGAGTTTATCATGAATATGAGAATTGTGAGTTTATTTACACTTTTAGATGCATGTTCTAAGTTACTTACATTGAGTCTTATGCTATCTCTTTCACATGTGACCTCAGCAAGTTTCTTAGTTAATAATTCTACTTTATCTTTAAAAGTGTCTCTCTCCCACCTAGCATACTCAATATCATATTTAAACTGTGTTGCATTATCTTCAAATGCCTGAATTTTTTTTTCAAGATTTTCTATTACAGAGATTGTGTGTCTACTTTTGATTTCACACTATTTTAGCTCATCACACACCTTCTGGTTATGATCTCTATAATGTTTCACAGTTTGTTTACACACAGCTGAACACAATTTTATTTGTACCTCATAAGGAACTTCAGATTGCTTGTCAGATTCTGCTGTTGCCATGAAGCATTGATTCTTCACTTCATGCTCTTCCTGATCACTCCAATCCCATCCACATCCATCAACAGATACCAGTGCATTTGATGAAGTATCTTGAATTGGCACATTCTTAGTCTGACCAACATTTCCTACACTTCTCTAAACATTTCCTCTTTCATTTTGATCAACTTTAGGACTTCTGCATTCCCTAGCAAAGTGTCCCATCTTGTGACAGTTAAAACATTCAACTTTGCTTTTATCAAACCAGCTTGAATCACTCCTCTTCTGTGCAAAGTTATTCCTACCAGTTCTTTGCATAAACCTTTTTGCTCTTTGTGTGATTAAAGCAATTTGGAGTTTGATATCCATCTCTTCTAGATCATCTCCTTCAAACTGATCTAGATCTTCATTAGTAAGTGATGAATTCACGTTACTAGCAAAGAAAGATTCTAATATTTGATCATTAGAATGAGTAGTACTAGATCCAGTTCCTCTAGTACCATAGGATGACCCTTTCTGACTTGATTCAGCCTTTGATCCAGAACCTGTCATAGACATAAAAGCTGAATTATTGTTGTTGCTTCCATAACCTACCTTCTTGATCTCTACCTCAGCTTCAAAATTCCTCAGATCATTGTAGATATCTTCTAATTCCTTTGCTTCCAGATCTGCACTCTGCCTCAAACCAACAGTATACATGGTCCATTCATCACCCAAGGACCTCAAAAACTTCCTGTTCAAATCATCTTTATCAATTTTCACTTGATGATTTTCCAGATCTCCCACAAGCTTTGAAAACCTATCAAAGGTTTGAGTCAGAGTTTCTGACTTTACAGAATTAAAGTTTTCATATTGTTGTTTCAACAGAGATCTTTTATTCTTTTTGGTGTTATCATTACCACCAAATCTCTTCTCTATTGCTTCCATTAAAACTTTAGCATCTTGACATGCTTCAAAACGCCTTTGATATTCATTTGGAATAGATAACAATAGAGTACTCAAAGCTTTGTACTCTATAGATCTGACTTTTCTTTCTACCTCAGATGTTGGTGGAGATCTTGGCAGTGGAACACCATCACTGTTTAAGGTCACTGGAGGACCATTAACCACAACTTTCCACATCTGATAATCTGTGAGAAGCATATATTGTCTGATTCTGTTTTTCCATAGATCAAACTCATCATGTCTAAGAATTGGGATCTTTGTGACCTGGATTCCTTCACTACCTTCACTATGATTTAATGATTAAAAAAAATGATCAATAAAACAGTAGAACTGATATCTTCCTGGATTCAAAACTAAACCTGCTCTGATACCACTTGTTAAACCAAGATCTATCTAATAAACTCTTAGATAACTGTAGTTTTGAATGATTACTAAGAAGTTTACGGAATAACACTTAGTAATACAATGAAGATAAATATGAATAACAATAACAGAATTATAAAAAGCTCCAATCTTATTAATGATATAAGACGAATACACTGATTTATATTAGGGTTACAAAACCTTGAAGCTGCGCACAAAACTAATAACCTAAAACTAGGTTTAGGATCTCTATTTATATCACATAGAGTCCTACTGAATAATCTCCTATAATTATGGAATTCAAATCCATCCCATAAATATCTCTAACTGACCTATACATACTAACAGTGGGAATAACTTACTTTGTACCAACAGTGGTAGTAAGTTTCCTTTACAAAAATATACTTAACAGTGGCACTGCTTACCTACACTAACAGTGACAGTCTTCACTTCTGTTAGCAGTGGCTAGTACTTGTTCTGGCAGTGGCTAGTACTTGTTCTGGCCGTGGCTAGTACTTGTATTGGCAGTTCTCCAATTCTTCTAGCAGTGGCACTGCTTCTATATTAACAGTGGCCAGCAGTAAAACAGACAGTGGCTAGTCTTCAACACTTGTCAATTAAGCTCAGATCCTAACAGTGCTGAAGCTCAAAAGGCAAGAAGTGAGGATGAAGTTGAAAAATCTATTGAAACAGAGGTGATGGAAGGTGATGTAGATGAAGAGGTTTCAGTAGAGAAAGATAAGTTTGATAAGGTATTCAATAGAAAAGGCAGAAAGAAGAGCATTCCAGTATCAAAAATAAAGAAATCTATTGAAAAGGAGATTGATACTCCAAAGAAGGTATCAAAACAACCATCTCTGCCTGGGTTTCAGATAAAAGAATCTTCTGCAGCAACTGCTCAAGTAAGAAGTGATCTACCAAAGATTGATTCAAAGGATAAAGGAAAATGTATTTTGCAAGAAAAGCCAAAGATAAAGAAGAAACAGCAGGTACCACAAAATGTTGAGTATGATCATGAGTATGCTTTGAGGGTGCAAGCAGAATTGATTGAACAAGAAAGAATTGAAGCTGAAAAGAGATCAGCAGAGTTGAGGAAGTCTGTGACAGATCAAGTAAATGAATCTGAAGTTGATGAAGTAGATGTATTGATTGAATCTGAAAAGATTGTGAAAATGACTAAGGAGGCAAGCAGAGTATATGCAGAGATGAAAGCAAAAGGATTAAATGATGATTCTGTTTATAATGCTTATATTGAAAAGTCAAAAGGAAATCCTCTGCAGATGGTTTTGCAAAAGGCGATTGAGAGGGGAAACAGAGAGAAGATTGAAAGAGAAGCTGCTAAGAAGAGAGCAAGAAAACCAACCAGAGCTGAACTGAAAGATGAATTGGTAAGCAAGCTTAGAGGAGGTAGGATTCCAATGATGACTTTGAGAAAAATGTCATTGGAAAAATTGCAGCAAATGTATGACAGGGATCCTTTTGTTAACCCTGAAGCAAGAAAAAGGTTGGAGAAGAAAGGAAAAGAAGATGAAGAAATTCAAAGAAGATTGAAAGCAAGATATGAACAGATTGATGAGGAATTGGCAAAAGAGAAAACAGAAAAACAGAAGGCTGGGGAGATAAGAGTAAGGATTGAAAATCATTGAAGATCTTTAGAAAATGGTGCAACAATCTGATGATCAAGTTTGTAATCTGGATAAAGATGAAGAAGTGTTAGATAAACTATTGATAGTGAAGCCTGATAGATCTGAGAATATTAATTTGGGTGATGAAGATTTCTCAGAGATTATTAAATGGGAAGGAATTTTCTTAAGGGCTAATACAGTTGCTTATGAGATCAAAATTCAAAGAAGAAATGGAGATGTAAGCTTTCACATATCAATGAATGATATCTTGAGGAGAATAAACAAGTATGATGTGTATGATATGTACAAGATTGGTTTGGAGAAGGATGTGAAACTTATTAGTATTGATCTTGAAAGGCATGTATGGGAATGGCTGCATATGATGTTTGAGCCAGAAGTATATAGGGAATTATTTTTGTGTTCTGAAGTTGTTGGAACTTGGAAATATTTTGTGAGAGCTGGAGTACATTGTATAACTCTCAAGAATGGTAAGTACATGTACATGCTGGAAGAAAGAGAGTATATTCTGAGTGAAGCTTTATTAGAGCAATTGATTAAAAAGAAATTGCTAGTTGCTGTAAAGACTGAAAAGAGCAAAGACTTAGTGTACAAAATAATGAATCAGTATAGCAAAAGGATTAAGCAAAGAAAGAAAGATTGAAGTCAACTGAAGAAACTTAGATCTGTAGAGGACATATTAAGTTTAGGGGGAGATTGTAGAGTCTGATCTATTTGGGTTGAAATTACCAAGTAAGATTATGACTGGCTGTACAAGTTATTATGATTGCCAGAACAAATAGAGTTATGACGGTTAGTAATGAGGTTTTTACAGGTTGAAAATTGAAGACAAGTCATTATGACTGCTTGAAGGTTTTGTTACTGTAAGTTATATTTGAGTCAAGTAGTTATTACTGATTGTATTGTTATGACTGTCTTTGTAAATATCAAAGTTATAACTGTCTAGAGGTTTATGGTTATTACTGTTAGTGTAAACAGGTTGTTATGACTGTTTATATTATTATGACGGTTGTAAGAGTTTGAGTTGTATATGGACTTGATTTAGTTTCCATATTTGTAGGATGACTTGTACAGGACTCTATGCATTATAAATAGAGATCCTTAGAAGGTAGAAAAGTAATCGTAGCTTCAAGGTGTAAACCCTAATACATCTGTGTATTCGTCTTATTGATTAATAAGATTGGAGCTTTGAAGTTATTTTCGTGTTGTTCAAGTTATTGCATGTTTGTGTTCTTTTACTTAATATTAAACAATTATTCCGCAGTTGTTTAATACATTGTCAAAGCTTTACAGAATCGATTGTTAAGGGATTAACATCAAATCAATAATTCCCTACACAAATCAATACTAACCAACTCAAAGAATTTAATCTTTAATTCAAGATCAACAACATAGCTCGCATTGGATTTGATAGATGTGACCCGATATATTACAATCTAGTTCAAACAACTATGCTACTAATAATATTCGTACATTCATATATTAGAACTCCATAACCCATTTAAACAAAACATGCAAACCAACCAGATTACCATATTCGAAAGATTATACAAATGATTCATCATAACTATGTGTGACTCGTTGTTAGTATGTTTGAGTTAAAGTTATCTACCACTGCAAAAACCCACAAAATTCTCGCAAACCACTTATATGCAGCCAACTTATAGAAATAATTAACACTAGACTGTTGCATCACCAATTCATATAACAAATCAATTAAGATAAAACAAGAGAGATGCATAACCTTTCATGGTTTTTGTCACCATTTTTTCAAATGACACACACAATAAAAACCCTACTACTAAAATGAAACCTTGCATCAGTTGTTTTAAATGCCTCTCCCAAAAAACAATCATAATCTTGTTGCTTGTTTGGTTCGTCTCAAATGCGAAATCACAATTAGCTTTTATGTCTTTCTTTTATTTTAATGTTCTATAACCCAATACAACCACACCCCTTAAAAATCACAAACTATTATTCTACACCTTCAAGTGAATCAACCCAAAATTTAAAATTTTTTACCTTTCATGCTCGATTGATTCAGTTTTTTTGATTTCACCATCTTGTTAATCGCACCTCCACAAGTGAGAAGTTTTTGTGTGGATTATTCAGCAAACCAAAATCCGCTTACAGTGTAAATAATGCTCGTCTTTTCGCTTGGTTTTTTGTGTACAAGCGATATTAGAATTAGGATTATTCAACAGAGGGTTTTTATTCGGTTTAATATTTTGCATCTCAATCGATAAAATAGTTAGTTTCAGATTAATTGTGTTTTGTTTCCTTTTTGTGCTTGAAACAAAAAGACTCAAATGCCTCCCAACAATTACTTTTGACGCCTATTTTTTCAAGTTTCCCTTTGATAGATCTCAACCATTGATTGAATCATCTAACGATCTGGATTGCTTCTCCCCTTCACCTCATAAAAAACCTTCTCCATTAATCGCAATCCTATATATACATATATATATATATATATATATATATATATATGGTGGATAATCAATACTCATTGATTATATATATCTTCAGGCACTCCGTTAGATATCATTAAAGAGAAAATCAATCGATAAACATTCACTATATTTAATACGTCTCGTATTTGATTTAATGATTTTTAATAAATGTTTTATGGTACAACGTAAAAGTTGCATTTCTGACACTCTTTCTTACGTTAGTGCACTTTTTCGGTGCACCACTCCCATCACCAATAATGCCACCATGCTCCACCATCATCACCCCTATACCACTACCATAACCACCACCATCATCCACGTCATTTCACTTTTTACCACAGCATTATCAAGTGGCGCCGTTACCCTATTCATCAGTGACTTAACAGCTTTCTCACACTTTTACGCTTACTTGATTTTCTGCAAAACAAAACTATTATTTTCAAAACCCCCAAAATAAGCTTTTCATTTGCAAAATTGATTTTAGGGTTCATAATGGCAAGATCAATTTAAAAAAAATAAAATCATACACACCAATTGCAGAGATAAAAACTCTTCGAGCCTCTACAATAAGTGAAGATCTTGTTGTTACGGTTTCTGTTGGTCTCCAAACGGTCATGTGAAGACGACGTATGGGTCGCAATCGGTCTGTTTTAAATTTATATTTCCTGGGGTCTAAGTATGACTTACTAATACTGAACCAAAGGCTAGTAGATGGTAAGTATGACCTAGAGTCGTTCTTAAAGAGAAACTGAATTGAAACGGAGGTGATCCAATCAATCTTTCTCTTCTAGTAAAGGTTTTAAAAGAGTGCGTTGAGGGTTTTGGTTCAGTTAACTAAGTAAACTAAATAAAGCGAATAAAATGTAATAATAATTCAGATAATAAAAGTACTATTTGTTATGAGTTCGTTAGCTAATAATGTGGATGATGACTCTTATGGGAAGACGATTATCTAAATTGGAAATGTCTAGTGGATTCAATAACCAGTGGTATAACCAATAAATTCCCTATTAGTCGGTTATCAACTAATATGTAACGAGGAACTAAGGTGTCATGATTCTGATCAGACAGACGATGCTCAACTTTCCACACTCTCCTGTGAGGGAGTCAGTGACCCGTATTATTGAATGTATTCGCTCGTGGGTGAAGGAATAGAGTAGCAGATCATTAGCAAGTCTAACCGTTCTTAATACCATAAAGATTTCAAATCCATTAAACAACTAACTTAGAATTTATGTTCGGGCTTATTAACCAACTCCTATTAATGAAACTTAAGATTGATAAGCAGGGGAAAACGTGCAGGTTTCTTGCGTATCTTACTTTTGGTTTCATATTTTAAGTAAAGAATATCAGTGTAACTTAGATTTTAAACTTGCCTTTCTCAGTACAATTAACAAATCCCTAGGTTTTCGTAAATGGTTATTTAGCCTGTAGCCTACCTACTCTAATCTAATCTAAATTAACTAATCTAATTAAAATGCTAATTAAAATGCTAATTAAAATGCTGACGACTTTTGCATAAAGTTAAACCCAGACCATATCGGAAAATGCTATGGTGATTCATAGTGTATTTAATCGTTTACTGATATTTCCATTGTGAATTTAATTGCTTCTCCATATTCACATGATAAGTACATTGTGATCGAAAGTGTACAATACTCATGGCAAGTCCACGTAATCACATTGCATTTTATGATGCTTGCATGACGTTACAGTTAAAAACATAGTTTTTACACAGATAACTATTGACCAAGTATCAAGGTTCGCGACTCCTCTTTACCAGGTTACAATCACGTTTGTTAATCGAAAGGCGAATGTAAGTTTTAGGTATAAAATCATAAGATAAGTCCGTTGATAAAGTTTCCGTATTATAATGTCGATCCATAATACAACTACCTTCGGTCGTTTACTGGCTTCCATACGTATGTACTTTGCTTAAAAGCATTTCCAGCACTATACCAAGTAAACAGTCGAATAGAGGCCGTCATATTATTTCACGACATATTTAAAGTCAATCCACAATTATATATGCTAACTACATCACAACAAATACATTAGTAATCTACTCGCTAATCATGGCACAAACTAATTCTAGCATAATTAAAGCATACATATTTAATTAAGATAGAATAGGATAGAAAGAACCCGGATTAAAATGCGAGAAGGAATAGACTTGAATTAATAAGCATAACTCCAAGCGTACACCAAAGATTACAAGATGTTCCCTAGCTTTCGATCTACTTGAAACAAGCTTCCTAACTAGCCTTAATACTAATTTTGAAGTAAGAAAATAGAATGAGAAAGTAAAGAGAGAATTATGCCTAATGCATATGGGACATCTTCAAATGGAAGCCTTGGGGCTCTATTTATAGGTGAAATGTGCCTCATGTTAGCATTCCAAGGCACACATTAGAAAAAGGGTGAAAGGTGGTGCACCGAGTACGAAAAAGTACGAAAGTTGGCACAACGGGTACGAAAAAGCATGGAAAGGTGGCGCACCGGGTACACGCAAGGACGGAAAAGCGGAAACGGGATGGGGGTAGG
Organism: Pseudognaphalium luteoalbum; assembly: GCA_963422505.1. Lineage (NCBI taxonomy): Eukaryota > Viridiplantae > Streptophyta > Magnoliopsida > Asterales > Asteraceae > Pseudognaphalium > Pseudognaphalium luteoalbum. The sequence goes on along the minus strand of OY730198.1, from coordinate 61,127,495 downwards.
TGGCCGGTGGTGGCCGGCGGCGGCTGGCTGCCACCCTTCCCGGTCCGTTGTATTTCGTTGCGTTGCTTAATTCACGCGTATCTTCTTCGTTATGCGTCCGTTTGCGTTGATTTTTTTACGTTGGAGTAATTCAAAACCGAAGACTTTGATGTATAGATATCCCAAAAATATGTCTCCTATCTCCAAATATTGCGTACGAATCATTTTGTTCTTCCGGCGGGCGTAAAATCTTCATTCTTTATCTGTTTTTAATGATTCTTCTTCTGTTGGATTCGTAATTTGAAAACGAACATCTTGGATAAGATGGATGTTGATGATGTGTATTTTTTTCTTGAAATCTCGTTTTGATGCCTTGAATCTTCAAACGTGTGTGGAATCTTCTTTTTTCATCCGTTTTGCTTGATTTTTATCGTGCAACCTTGTTTTGACCATCTTGGCATAATATCATTGATTTGTATTGTTTTTGAGTTTAAAATGCCAAGAATCATTCTAGAATGAGAGAGATATCGGTAGTAAAAACATGACTTTTTACGCGATATCAAGTATCCCACACTTAGAACTTTGCTTGTCCTCAAGCAAACTCGAATTTCAAGCATGGTTAAAAATAAGCAGATAATTAAATATTTTAGGGTAGAACTTTTTACTAAGGGGGGGTTTTGAAAAATAGAATATTCGTTCTTTGAAAAAGCAGGGTTGTGATCTTTGGGAGCATGCTTTTGATCTTTGATCTTGGATACATGACTAGGTGATCCTCTCCAGGTGGTCACTCAAAGCACTCAAAGTGTTTAGGGTTTCCTATTCTAATATTATCAATCACTCAGAACGCCAGTCATGTATCGTTTATCGTCATAGGCTTGATCGAGAATCAAATCGTTACCTTTTTGGTGAGTGCGAAATCGATCTAGCCACAATCATTCTTGGGGAAGTGATGTGGGGTTTTTCGAAGTGGTGTGTTTGTGGAATGAGAGGGGGTTTTGTTGGGTTTTTGATGGGTTTCTTTTGTTGAAGTTGGAATTTTTGGGAGGATTGACGCCTTTTTGGTGTTTGCGGAAGGAGTCTTTTTCTCTTATTGATTTCCTTTTCTTCGGATTTTTCTTTCTTGAACTTCTTTTTTTTTTCGACGTCGTCTCCTTGCGATTTCTCTCCTTTCATCTTTGGAACTTTTTTTTAAAGTTTGGGGGATGCTTTTGAGAAAGTAGGGGTAACGCATCTATTTTTCTTGGGTGTATGGGTGTACGGGTATACGGATGGATTTAAGAATGATGTGATTCAATCTCCTTTTCACTAACTAATCTGGATTCAAAATGCATAACAGGAGCAAGTTCTGATTCTAAACGCATACATCGGCACACTCAAGAATCGAAAAAGTGAATGTTTTTTATATGGCTCAAGATACCTCACGAATAGAAAGTTGGGTTGTTGTGTGCCTAGTCATACGATGCTCTTTATGGGATTACTAAACTAATGTTTCAAAAGAATTTGTATTTTATTCGTCCTTCTTCCTCAAAGTAAATCATTCTTTGTCTAACATTTTTATTTTCAACACATTTTTAATTCAATTTTTGAAAATTTTTGTTTACTTTTTTGGAGAAGCAAGGTCTTAAAGAGCAACGACTTAGAATCAAGCATATACTATTATCTATTTTACAGTAGTGTAACTACTGCTATCCCACACTTAAAGGAACATCGTCCTCGATGTTTATCTAAGCTCTAACTGGGGTGAAGATCCCACACTTAGGAATTGAAACATCTAAGACGTATTCTTTTAGCGGTGTGTTTTGGGTTTGAATCCCACACTTAGTGAAAAGCATAATGGATATGGCATATTTAAACAAATGAAAGAGACGGTATAGAAGTACTCCCCGGTGGTTGCAGTGTTCCTTGGGTTGCATGTGCCGGATTCCGTCTTCCTTGGTGCATTCTTGATCAAGTCTTCTTATGATTGGTCTCGTAGGTGTGAACACGTCGGATATACTATTTTTCTGCTGTTGATATTTTGTAGCAGGCTGCAGCATGCTTTGTATGATCCGAGTGTGAAAGATAGTCGGAGATTTCATCACTTCTTGGAAAGTAAAATTGCAGAAATGTAAAAACACGGGTTGCCTCCCGAGAAGCGCTCTTTTAAAGTCGAGAGCTCGACTTAGTCCTTTCTTCTTCAGATGATGTTGGATATGTCCGTATTGCTAGAGTGGTCACTGTGGTTCCTAGGTAGGGCGTATCGTGGAGGAAAGTATTGCAGAAACTGTTCTATCATGTCAGTAATGAGAGTTGGTTGCGACAACTGTCACCAAACCGTTATCGTAATTCAAACCGTAAAAAAAACATTTTTTGTGTTAAGACTCATCTCATGGAATTATTTACATCAAAGTATTCGTTCTCGAAAAATGAATCCAACAGAAAAAGAATCATCGCAATCGGACATATAACGAAAAAGATACGAGGCTAAACGTAAACACGTTAATAATTTGGAAACTTAAGAGAATATGCGCAATATGATAAAAAAATGTAATTATAATTCATTTATATATATTAAAAATTATAATATATTATTAATAAGCTAAGTAAAAGCATATAACACGTAAAAAAGATAAAAGTTGAATTTTCTGCGAGATTTCACGGTTCAGGCCATAACTTTCTTATTCGGACTCCAAATGACATGAATCCAAAGCCCACAGTCTCTAAAATCATTGGGCTATAATATGTCCAAGTATTAGATCACATTTCCCTCAAGAAAAATCGAACCAAGACCATCCTTGATAGATTCGTCCGATCGGCCTAACCCAAAATCCCTAACTTGGGCCCAAACTATTTTATACCTATAAATACCAACTTAAAATAAACCCTAACCCTTTTCACCCTAAAAATATTCGTTCTTGCTGATTTCCTTGAGAGTTCTACCGACCGAAACAAAGAAACCCCAAGATCGAGTCGAGTTTTTAGCTTTCGCGAGTTACGTGGTCTTGTGTTGTGTATAGGTATATTATTTGAACCCTAATCAATAAACTTACTTATTATTTTTCTGGAATAGAGGTATAATAGAGATGATTTATGTTTTTGGGAAGAGTTTTGTTGGATATAATATATTTTGCAAACCGAAAGTTATGAAATTGAAATCTTAGAATCTGTCCAGATTTTTCAGTCCTGTTCGACGTCCGATTTGACCTAGTTACGTTCGTTTTCAGACTTCGGCCAAAACTGGAAAGTTGTATATCTCTAAGTTTTACTAATGAAATTAGGGATTCGGCCTCTGAAACGCGTTGTATGATTTTATAAAAATTATTTTGTAAACTGTTGCTGTGTATGATGAATTTTCAGAAAACGTTTGTAATGTTAAATCGGTTTGATAAATCTATAAAAATGAATTCTAAGGGTGTATATTCTCATTATTTAAAGATTCTTATGAGTGTTCTTATGCGATCATTCGATAGTTGGTATATCCCTATTCGATTCCTTCGTTTGAATGTATTTCGATTGTTTCGTATTGTCGGTTTTTCATTCGGTTCAATCCATTGTATTCCTAGTCATAAAAATCATTTGGATGTATGTGTAATCAGTGTTTAAATCATTGAGAGTGAATTATATTGTTTGTTTAAGCATTTTGGATGGATTAGCATAAAGATTTAGTCTTGAATACATAAACCCTAAATCTGGAAGATTTGTGTATTGGTTTGGGAAAGGCATAACTTAGTCATTTCACAATGATTTTTGATGAAACTTGAGTCTAAGCATAAGTAATATAAGTCTATTTTCAAATGGTGTTATTTTAATGTCCAAATGTTGAGTATAAGTTAGTCAAAGTAATTTTATATGATTGAAGGTCATTTCTGAGTTTTTCGGTTCGTAATTGTAGTTAACTTGTGGATTTTTGAAACGTATGTTAAATAACGAATTTAGTTTTGAAAATTTTACTGGAATAAATTTAAGGTGTCAAATAATTTCTGTAAAAATATTATAAATGTTTTAAGTTTTAAGTATTTTAAATAAATTATAACTTTTGTGTATTCAGAAATCGTTATTGTTCAGAGCAGATTCATTTGATGAATTTTTTAAAATAGTAAACTATTGAAATAAGTTCTGGAAAAATTACAGGTGATTCTTAATACATCGAAATGTCATTGGTAAAACTTTTAGAGTCAAATGATTTCATTAAGTCATGTCTAAAAATTTATGAAATGGTATAAAATTCTGGACAGAATCTGAATTTCATAATGGGTTGATTTTTGTAAGAACACATGTGGTTTGGTTGTGAGGAAACTCAGTAGAGGTGATTTGAATTTGGGATACAATGGAAGGACATAGATATGTCTAGGTTGTAACCTGTATACGTAAATATTCATTTGTAGATTCACAAAGTTGTTCGGTGGATTCATTAAAGGTCGATACTTAGTTTGGTGCTCAAGGTGAGTTTTCGTGGCCCCGTTTTCATTTACATATTTTCAAATTGGGGGAAAAGTATGCTCACATGTTTTATCAACTGTTTTGTGATATGATTACATTCATTTTTATTTTGGACATATGCTTGAAATGAGTGACTCTATGTGACTTATGTGCATTCGGTTGTTGGATTCATTTTTATAAAAATGCCTTACTCTTTCGAGGGTAAGTACCTAATGAGTACTCTTAGTATACATTGAAGGTCAGGTTGTTTTGCAAAAGGCCTTGCTCTCTTTCAAGAGTAAGTACCTAATGTATGCGCTGGTGTACATTAAAGGTCATATATGGGTAGCTACCGCATTCACGGGATTTGGTTGGGTCATACTCCTTCGTGAGGTGATGGCATTGTTTGTGGAGATGTTTGAGTTATTTTATTTCACTTGTGTACCTTTTCATATGCATTGTCCTAACACATTACTATCACAGCAAAGTGTTTTATTTTCTTGTGTCTTGTTTCAAACCTACGAAACTCACCAACATTCGTGTTGACATTTTTGAGCATATCTTTTCAGCTTATACTAGTGGACTTAAAGCAGTGGACAAGAGAACTTAGTGGACCTTTAGGGTTGCATTAAGAGTTATTCAAGACTTGTGGTACATCATTAAGGTTGTTTGTGAAGGCTTGTTTTGCCTTAACATTGTAGTATACGTTTGTTGTAAGATTTTGAATTCATTGTTGAAATGTATGCACGACATGAACCGTTATTCATGTTATTGGCATCATGACACATTGGATATTGTATTTCATATAGAATTCATTATAATGATGTGTTATGATCCTATCACAGTCGTACCCCGTTGTTTCTGCTTTAGATGGGATGTGACATTGGTGGAGTGGTGTATTCCATTCTGAAGCTTTTGAAGTGATCAGTGGCTAATCTGTCGAGGATTGCCATCCCGTAGCTGATGTATCGAACTGCCCTTGTGACTGGTCCGTTAGAGTCGTTCGAGTGCAGGTGTGAGTTTGAACAATTTTACGCTGTGGGTGGTTTTTGCCTATTGAGGTGATTAAAGCCATGAATTCAGCCTTACTTCTTCAAAATCACTGGCCAAGGGGTCTCCTCCGAAGGATCTAGTGGCTTGGCATACTTATCCGATGAGTTGATGTTGTTCGCGGTTGAAGGGAAAATCCGAGTCAATGAAGATGTAGATTAACTTGCTGAATATTTCACGGTATCCATTGCGGTAAGCGTCAATTTCTACGTCTTCTTCCTCATACATTCAACACAGTCGGGTCGTATCATAAGTTGCTAAGTTGATTTGCGACAGGTGCGGAATGAATCTAGGCACTTCACGAATTTCTTCATCATATGCTGCTTGATTCAGTTCATCAATTATTAGTTCCACGTGATGACCAATAGTGGAGTGAATGATGATCCTGAAGTTTTCCAAAGTTGTGAGATGTTCTCCAGTTTCGATAAGATCTAGAAGGGTTCTAAGATCTCCCACCATTATTATGTCAACATAATTTTGCGGATTTCCATTAGCTCTTTCAAGATGAGTTCTCATTGATGTAAGTATAGCCTTCTGACTCGATGAGTAGGGAAAAGCTGATCCGGCTAAGGCACAATATACTTTTTGGTATATTTGCTTTTGGTTGCTGCAGAACTCGACTTCTCCCATTGGGTAGTCTGGCCTTTCTGGCTGTTGAGCTTCTCTGGTGACTTGTTCTTGAAGGGAGTCGGAGAACTCTTAGATGTGTCTGAGCAAAGTTTGGGGCACTGGTTCTCCATAATTGGCGAGATATGAATCGTATTCTCATTCAATCTGCCTTATCAGGTGTCTCTGAGCGATGGTGTAGTCATTGGTTGATTCTTTGATAGCCTCTACAATGATGCGCACATCGGTGTATTCATCAATTAGTTCAATCATGTCTTGGTGAGTATCTATGAGCGGAATCTCTAATCTCTCAGCTGTGATGATAGGGGAATTTGGTGGAGCAAGAGAGGTTTGTGGAATAGAGCGTTCATCGATAGTGACGTCAATAAAATCACCGTCATATTCGATACCCTTGTAGTCGGAATCTTCGTCTCGTGAATCTAGGAATTGGTGGAATTCTTCATCTGAGGGTGCGTTGTTGAAAGGTTGAGTACTGTCAATTTCGATGGTTCTGACTTCCGTGATTGTGTCTTGAAGGTTTTCTTCAACAAAGCTTTCTGGTTGACGTGCCTTATATGCAGAAATTATTTGTAGGAGTTTAGCATACAGGTCTGGGTGCTGTGATGATCGGAGTTCTTCTTCAAAAGTATCTATGTCTCGAAGTCGGGTTCTGGTAAAGGGTTTCGATGGATCGAGATAAGAGTCAAGAATGTTTCCCATTCTTTTGAGATGAGTGGATCCGAGCTCTTGGTGGATGACTCCATAATCAACGGATTCTTCTGATGAAGTGTAGTCTTTGCAGTCTTGTATCTTTTTTACTTCAGCCAGTTGTGGTGAACCAGCTGGATCTTCTTCTTCTTCGATTTCTTCCTCCTCCTCAGTTTCTTCTTCCTCTTCTTCAGGTTCTTCGTCTTCAGATTCAATTTCTTCCTCTGCTTCTTCATATTCTTCCTTTTCTTCTGGTTCATACTCAGAATCAGAGATGAAAACTGATGATCGAGTGAAATGTTGCTCTTCCTCTGGTTCTGATTCGTCATCGGAACAAATTCTGCCTGTTGATATAGCATAACATTCTTCTTCTGGAGTGCATTCCGGTTGGTCGATCTTGTAAGTAATGCTTTCACCATGTGATTGTAATACAATCGTGTGGTTATACACATCAATTACTGCTCTTGCTGTGTTCATGAATGGTCTTCAAAGGATAATCGGGATGTTTATGTCCTCGTGGATATCCATTACCACGAAATCCGTTGGAAAGAAAAATTTGTTAACTTGAACTAGAACGTTCTCAACTATTCCTTTTGGGTATCTAACAGATTGATCAACTAGCTGGACGGTCATCTTAGTTGGTTTCAAGTTTTCAAGTTCCAGCCTCTGAAACAGGGAGTAGGGCATAAGGTTAATGCTGGCTCCTAAGTCGACTAAGGCGCTCATATTTCCGGATTGGTAAATAGAACAAGGGAGTGTAAATCTACCGGTGTCTCCTAGTTTTCCGGGAAGACTATTCTTAAGTAGGGCTGAGGTTTAAGAACTAAGGGGAATGTTGTTTACTTCAGGAAGTTTATCCTTAGTGGATAGCAATTTCCTAATGTACTTATTACGACCGGGAACTCTAGACATGGTATCAAGGAATTTTCCATCTAGCTTAAAGGATGATAATTTCTTGGGTTGGGCTATAAGTCTAGCGGGATAAGGGATCCTAACCTCTTTGTTTATGGTCGGAGTGGTTTCCACAGCTGGTATCTTGATCTTTGGTTCTTCCTCTTTTACTAGAACAACAGCAGGTGGTGTAGTAGATGCTTTCTTGGTGGTAGTAAGTTGCTTTGCTTCCTCAACATGTGGGTTGTGAACCGTGTTGCTAGGCAAGCTTCCTCTGGGTCTGTTATCGAGACGTTGTGCCAATTGTCCAATCTGAGCTTCCAAATTCTTTAGCACAGCCAATTGATTTCTCATAAAGAGGTCAGCTTGATCTTGTCTGGCGGACGTCTTTTGGTTGAGCAGGTGTTGACCTTGCATGAACTGGGTGAAGGCATCATCTGAACTTGAAGCTGGGGCATTTATCTTTGCAGGTTGTTCAGGGGTTTGGTTTGTGTCGGAAGTTGGTCAGGAAGTGCGAGGGGTTGGTTATAAGAAGGTTGTGATTGTTGTGGGTAAGGTGGGTATCGGGGTTGGTATGGTGGTTGGTTGTTTCTTGGTTGGAATGGAGGTCCTCTAGGTTGGTTGTTGTTTTGATTGAAACCGGGTGGAAAACTTTGTTGTCGAGCAGGAAACTGAGCATAGTAGACGGTGTCATCTGCTTCTTCGTATTCAACTTGGTATTTACCAGGTGGTTGCGGGTTGGTGCAGTTTTGACAAGCTTGTACTTGGTGTACTTGATGTTGTTGTTTTTTAAGTTCTCTGAACTGCTTGACAAGTGTGTCCATCTTCTCTGTTAATACCTTAATTGCTTCTACTGGAATTGGATTTGATGCAGCGAGAGGTGCTGAAGATGTTGAATGATCTCTAGAGTTCCAATCGTGGTGATGCATAGTCATGTTCTCTATAAGGTTCCATCCTTCTTCGTCGGTCTTTGCCATGAAGCTTCCTTGAGCAGCAGCGTCGAGGGTGGTTCGGTGGTTAGGGTCTAAACTATTATAGAAGGTACACAATTGTGCAGATTTGTCGAGTCGGTGATTAGGGCATTTCTTAAGTGCTCCTTTAAATCGTTCCCATGCGGTGTATAATGACTCATCAAAAGCTTATCGGAAATTCATGATGTCATTTCGAAGTTTGGTTTGTTTAGAAGGCAGAAAGTACTTGGTTAGAAACTTTGTCGCCATCAAAGTCCATGAAGGGATAGAGCCGGTCTCTAAACCTTCAAACCATTTTTGCGCATGACGTGTGAGCGAATAAGGGAAAAGATACCAACGGATTGTGTCTTGACTAATTCCGTTTTGTTTGTAGGAGTTTGAAAGAGATATGAACTTGTCGAGGTGAGAGTTTGGATCATCACTGGGTAATCCATGGAATTGACATTGGTTTTGGATTAGTTGGATGATGTGGTTCTTAAGCTCGAAAGATTGACCAGAGGTTTCAGGGTAGAGAATTGGTCCTCCTCTTCCTTCGATAGAGGGTTTACTGTTGTCAGCGAGAGTGATGCGTTCAACCATTGCTTCTTTTCTCGTCGAATGGTACGTATTATAAGTTCTGGATCAGGGAAATTAAACAGTGGTGCAGATCTAGGGGAACAGGTCATATACTAAAAAGACAAGAAAGAAAATACTTGTTTTGTGTTTTTTTTTTTTGTTTAGAAGGTTTTATCCTAAGGGTTTACTAGAATTGGCATTGGTTGGGCCTCTGTATCGGACAATTAGTCTCTCCGGCAACGGCGCCAAAAACTTGTTGGTCCCCAAACGGTCGTGTGAAGACGACGTATGGGTCGCAATCGGTCTGTTTTAAATTTATATTTGTTGGGGTCTAAGTATGACTTACTAATACTGAACTAAAGGCTAGTAGATGGTAAGTATGACCTAGAGTCGTTCTTAAATAGAAACTGAATTGAAACGGAGGTGATCCAATCAATCTTTCTCTTCTAGTAATGGTTTTAAAAGAGTGTGTTGGGGATTTTGGTTCATTTAACTAAGTAAACTAAATAAAGAGAATAAAATGTAATAATAAATCAGATAATAAAAGTAGTATTTGCTATGAGTTCGTTAGCTAATAATGTGGGATGATGACTCTTATGGGAAGATGATTATCTAAATTGGAAATGTCTAGTGGATTCAATAACCAGTGGTATAACTAATAAATTCCCTATTAGTCGGTTATCAACTAATATGTCACGAGCAACTAAGGTGTCATGATTCTGATCAGACAGACGATGCTCAACTCTCCACACTCTCTTGTGAGGGAGTCAGTGACCCGTATTATAGAACGTATTCGCTCGTGGGTGAAGGAATAGAGTAGCAGGTCATTAGCAAGTCTAACCGTTCTTAATACCATAAAGATTTCAAATCCATTAAACAACTAACTTAGAATTTATGTTCGGACTTATTAACCAACTCCTATTAATGAAACTTAAGAATGATAAACAGGGGAAAACGTGCAGGTTTCTTGCGTATCTTACTTTTGGTTTCATATTTTAAGGAAAGAATATCAGTGTAACTTAGATTTTAAACATGCCTTTCTCAGTACAATTAACAAATCCCTAGGTTTTCGTAAATGGTTATTTAGCCTGTAGCCTACTTACTCTAATCTAATCTAAATTAACTAATCTAATTAAAATGCTAATTAAAATGCTGACGGCTTTTGCATAAAGTTAAACCCAGACCATGTCGGAAAATGCTATGGTGATTCACAGTGTATTTAATCGTTTACTGATATTTCCATTGTGAATTTAATTGCTTCGCCATGTTCACATGATAAGTGCATTGTGATCAAAAGTGTACAATACTCATGGCAAGTCCACGTAATCATATTGCATTTTATGATGCTTGCATGACGTTACAGTTAAAAAATATAGTTTTTACAAAGATAACTATTGACCAAGTATCAAGGTTCGCGACTCCTCTTTACCAGGTTACAATCACGTTTGTTAATCGAAAGGCGAATGTAAGTTTTAGGTTTAAAATCATAAGATAAGTCCGTTGATAAAGTTTCCGTATTATAATGTCGATCCATATTACAACTACCTTCGGTCGTTTACCGGCTTCCATACGTATGTACTTTGCTTAAAAGCATTTCCAGCACTATACCAAGTAAACAGTCGAATAGGGGCCGTCATATTATTTCACGACATATTTAAAGTCATCTCACAATTATATATGCTAACTACATCACAACAAATACAATAGTAATCTACTCGCTAATCATGGCACAAACTAATTCTAGTATAATTAAAGCATACATATTTAATTAAGATAGAATAGGATAGAAAGAACCCGGATTAAAATGCGCGAAGGAATAGAATTGAATTAATAAGCGTAACTCCAAGCGTACACCAAAGATTACAAGATGTTCCCTAGCTTTCGTTCTACTTTAAACAAGCTCCCTAACTAGCCTTAATACTAATTTTGAAGTAAGAAAATAGAATGAGAAAGTAAAGAGAGAATTATGCCTAATGCATATGGGACATCTTCAAATGGAAGCCTTGGGGCTATATTTATAGGTGAAATGTGGCTCATGTTAGCAATTCAAGGGACACATTAGAAAAAGGGTGAAAGGTGGTGCACCGGGTACGAAAAAGTAGCAAAAGGTGGTGCACCGGGTACGAAAAAGCATGGAAAGATGGCGCACCGGGTACACGCAAGGACGGAAAAGCGGAAACGGGATGGAGGGCAGGTGGCCGGCGCCGCCCACTAGGTGGCCGGCGGCGGCCTAGTGGGTGGCCGACGGAGGCTGGCTGCCACCCGTCCCGGTCCATCGTCTTTCGTTGCGCTGCTTAATTTGCGCGTATCTTCGTCGTTATCCGTCCGTTTGCATTGATTCTTTTTGCGTTGGATTCGTAATTCAAAAACGAAGACTTTGATGTACAGATATCCCAAAAGTATGTCTCCTATCTCCAGATATTGCATACAAATCATTTGGATCTTCTAGCGGGCGTAAAATCTTCATTCTTTATCTGTTTTTGTTGATTCTTATTCTGTTGGATTCGTAATTTGAAAGCAAACATCTTGGATGAGATGGATGTTGATGATGGGTACTTTTGTCTTGAAATCTCGTTTTGATGCCTTGAATCTTCAAACGTGTGTGGAATCTTCGTTTTTCATCCGTTTTATTTGATTTTTATCGTGCAACCTTGTTTTGACCATCTTGGCATAATATCATTGATTTGTATTGTCTTTGAGTTTAAAATGCCAAGAATCGTTCTAAAATGAGAGAGATATCGGTAGTAAAAATATGACTTTTTACGCGATATCAGTTCCCAAGATTATTATTTGGCAAATATATCGTCCCCAAAAACAGAGTATGTGGAAATCATAAATTTTCTAAAAAATCACTTCACTTTCCCTGCTCTTTCATTGCCTCCTGGAGAGGTGAACCCAGAATGGATCAGTGAGTTCTGGTTTACCTGTACTCACTCTGTTGTTCAGGGAACATCTCAAAATCAGGGTTTTCTCGACAATGGATCCAAAAAGATCATGGTCATTGCAAGCATCCTTCATACTATTTTACAGTTGCCAGTACATGCTATTTACCAACCATTGCCCGATGGAGATACGGCCAAAGGAGGCATCGTCAATCTCACTGGGATTGACTCTAAACACTCCATCGATGCAAATAGAAATCATAAGTACTTTACTATGCATAAAACTAAAATGGATGGTGTTTGAAATGCCTATTTTTTCAAAATTTTAATCAATGTCTTGGATATAAAACGGGTAGCTATGATCAATTTAGTACTCTAGAGGTACAAATCAGTTGGTCACTGATCAACTTTTTTATAGTTGATTATGCAAGTGTGATATTCGATGAACTGGTTTCATAATTCGATCAACCAACCAGGTCCAAGTATGTTCCATACTGTAGGTTCCTATAACTGATCTTTAAAGATCAGTTTCCCGAGTATGATTGAATTTTGATCCAAGGATTCGAACCTACTCTGGTTGGTTCTCAAATATTTTCTAAACCAGCGACTGTGTCTCTCCCTGACTTTATGAAAACCAACGGGATACTTGCGCATCAGCCTGTAACTATTGTACAACCGTCTGCTAATGCCCCCCATCGACCACGTCACCTAAAAGACAACTAGTGACCATTGTGGTTAAACCACCAGTCTAGAAGTCAACCACTGCTCCCAAGAAAAAAATATCCAAATTTAGGTCTGTTGTAGCGTAAAATGTCACGTTTTTACCTAGATTATTTACCCCATATTTAGCTCTTTTATAACAAATACATCTTAAAATCATCATTATCAACCAACTTTTGTTACAAAGGTATAATCTTGTCGGTCCATTGAAAATCATTCAAAACAAATCGGAAAACTGACCTAAATAGGCACCAAATTGAGCCAAACCCTAATTCCACTATAAACTCCATATCAGGGCCTCCCAATAGTCTTATTTTGTAGCCGTGAAGACTACGAGAACGTGGATATAAGGATTGCTCAGATTGGATCAAGGATGAAAGACATACGTAACAAATAGCACAACCGAAGGCTACGAGATGTATTCTGGACACGCTTGGGCTCCACACCTCCAATTCCTACAAATTGCCATCATTAGAAGCGTAGCGGAATTTCAAGACCATGGGAGAAAGAATCAAGTCAATCGGGTGAGAAACAAAGGAAATACGACCTTCTGAAGCAACACGAAAAGCCGAAAACAGCACACGGGGCAGCACACGGCCATCATTAGACCATTTACGGCCCAGATGAGGAAGTGTATGACCCTAAACTGGCTGTGCATGGCTTGGTTTTGGCCGTGTATGGCCTAGACCCCCCATGTGTTCTCCTCCTGCTTCGTTTGCATGTATCTTGGTGCTTGTGGACTTGCACTCTTGATACCTTGGCTTGCATATAAATAGAGGGCCTCATTCATATCATTTGAAACATATCACCACAACACACCTCACATCTTCAAAAAAGTATTTCATTTCTCTCTCTATATATTAGTTTAGGTTAGTTTCTCTCTTTACAGTAATAGAGAGTTGAGGCATGGTTCGAGTGAGGAAGATAGCTGTAGTTTGGGAATTTTATTGTAACGAAGTTTTCAAGACTCTGGCTTGTACTACTCAGTGTTACGCTGCTTAAATATTGGTTCTTGCTTATTCCTTTACTTACAATTATTATGTTTTGTTAGCATGATATCTTTATTTGTGCTGCGAATACTGTCATGCTATTTATGTTGTTTGATACTGTGATTATGGATGATATTTGATGTTTGTTGGTAAAGAAACTCGAATTTAGGCATGTAGCAAACTGGATACGCAGGTCTGGAATGACGATGGATCACAATCCAACAGAATCACGACGCGAACTAAGCCAAATCGCGTCGCGATTGGGGAAGTTTAGCGACGTGATTTATTGTGAATCACGATGCATTTGTACACGTTTCAGAAATACTTTGCATTTCTTGTTTGAATTAGTTATGTCACAAAGTACAATAGTGTAATTAGAAGCAATAACAAGTTATGAAAAGATGTTAGAACATAATTTAGAAATAGTTCATAAGTGTGAATCACTTGTATTGTTATAATCATTAAACATTAAAAAGTGATATGATTAGCTAGATAAAGGATAAGCTAAAATGGTAATGTAAGTGATCAAGTAGCTAAGGGTTTAATTGAAGTTGAAATGTATTAGAAGTTAATAAGAAATATAATTATATGATTTATCATGAGAGCTAGATTTGATCTATCCAATGGGTGATCGATTGATGTTTATAATTAGTTGTTTTTCGTGAATCTTATAAACTAAATGTGTTGTTATGATATATATTATGTGATAGGTGTTGAGTCACTAGTCGCCGATCAATTCAATGATAACAAACTGGATAAAGAAAATGATTTAGTCGAAGCTGCTATTGCAAAAGTTATTTGGTCGCTGATCATTCTACTCAAGGAAACTAATATGCTGAGGAAGATTAAAACTCAACTTGGTGTGTCGCTGATACTAGCAGCGAGAGTTTTACATCTTCAAAATGAATAAAGGAAAAAGTCATTGCCCGAATAAAAGCTAGTAGTTGAAGATATTCAATTCAAGTCACTCTACAAGAGCACGATAGTTCGCAGTGAGTGAGGAGGATTATCTCATCTTCAGTGACAACTCTAATAAGTTTCTAAGTCAAGTGTAAGTTGCTCCTTAGCCTTATGTCAGCAAGTGTCTTTCATATCTTCATAAATATCTGAGGGATTACGTGGTAGCAAGTGAAATGTGTTGCACCCCCAAATTCGGGTTGTGGAAGCGAATCGGGTCGGGGCGCGACTAACCAATAATCACAACACAAAGATATAATGAACGACTCTATATGCGTCGTTTTAATAAAATACATTGATTGTAATAAAAGTTTACAATAGTTATAATGATTACATAAGCTCGGTACTCCGATCTAAAAGATTCTATAGCATTACTATCTGTACAAAAATATAATAATGCAGAAAAATCTCTTGATGTTTGTGTTTGCATGCGACTCGAGCTAAGTAATATCCTGAATAGTCCTACTACTGCTGTGCACATGAGAATACAGGCTAAAAGGTCAGCTAAAAGCTGGTGAGCTCACAGGCGTGATAAACATAATGTATGAACCACAACATTTAATAATGTGTTTGAAATTAATCAAATAAATGTGTATATTACTGCCATGAATCCATAGTTTGAGCTTAACTGAGGGGTCAGGATCCGCCTTTAAGGACCTGAGCGAGGTGCCTCCGAGCGAGTGCCTAATCTACACTCGTATGAAAAATGATAATGTGCCCGTTTGACATCACAGTCATGGTAGCGCGACTACCCCAGATAGGGATTATCAATCCCATATGGTAACATACACTAACATTGACGCTAAATCCATACGAACAAACTATATGGTGGAGGACTTTATGAGTAGTAAAACAGCTCATGCAGTTAATATATCATGTTTGGTACTTGTGTTCAAATGTAAAACAAATATGAGCATGTATTCTCACCCCGAAAGTAATAACAGTAAAATGCGGGGCTATGAGACTCACCTGAGTCTGATGCGTTTATCTCAATAAACGTGTGTTGCTAAACCAAGCAATGATGTCCAAAGACTGTAACCTAAGGGCGTCCAAGATGCGCGTTGGTTAATACGTGAATAGGTATCTCACAAGATCACCTATGCTAGTTGTTCATCCAACTAGTTATGTCCAAATACATCGATTAGTTTGATTATTTGCTTGTGTTTTTAAAACATGTACGGCCCATTGGTGACAGTTTATAATATTAATCTTACATCATTATTATGATGTGTCGTTTCATTGTATACTGTTAAAGTATATGTTTCATGTGTCGTATTGTATATAAGTGTTGAAGGATATATGTATCATGTACGAGTACATCGTATATGGTTCAAGGGTTGTAAATGTTTGAAACGCAGTGTATATAGTATTTCCAAACTTTAATGATGGGGGTTCGGGGGCAGCGCCCCTGATTAGCGGGGTTCCATAGGTGGCAACCCCTGGCGAGGTCCAAGGGGCAGAGCCCCTGGCTGGGGGCCAGGTCAGCTCGAAAAGTTTTTATTTCTACTATTATGCTTTAGTGAAAAACGCACTTAAAATCTGCATTTGGGTAACACAGGTGATAAAATTTCAAATCTTGACACTTAGTAAAAATCTGTGTTTTCAAGGTTCTGATTTGTGCGACACCGGGTGTGACATAAGGCTTTGTGTCGCTAGACGCGACATTGTAGTTCTAGTGCCACATAGGCTGTTGTGTCGCATGTCATGACTGCGACATAAGTCATTGTGTCGCTATTTGCGACATCCATAATTTAATGCGATATAAGGTGTTCTGTCGCTATATTCGACATCCGAAGGTGTTGCAACATAGTCACTTGTGTCGCTATATGCGACATAGGTAATGGTTTTGCGACATAAGGGCTTGTGTCACAGAAGGTCCAGCCCTTCTGCGACATAACAGGCTGTCTACAACAAAAAGTGTCGGGTTTGTGGTCAAACGATTTCGGTTTGACCCAAAACTTTTACACAAGTCTTAGATGAGTTTATAAAGCTTGCAGAAATTATTAGTTTGTGTCGGTAGTAACCTGAAGTATTGGATCTATAAACTGGTCAAAACTGACATTTTCGACAAATGTTTAGAAAATGAGTTTTATTACTTTATATTGATATAATCAAGATAGATAAACAACATAAAATGTAAAGGAGTAAAATACAAGAGTTTTCGAAAGTGTCGGGTTCTTACAAAGTGATCGTGTGAAGAAACCGAAAAGGGAGGAACGTAGAGCTCGTCGTGGTGATCATTTTCTTCCAAATAAGCTTGGTGATCCAAGGTGATTTGGTGGTGGTTTTATGGTGATTTTTGGGCTGCCGTTTTAGAGAGAGAGAGAGAGAGGGGGGAAAAGGGAGGTTAGAGAGATTGAGTGAAAGAAAGTGAGATGATTATGATGTGGTGTTTGTGTGTGTTTTACACAAAGGAGAAGAGAGGAAAAGAGGAGGAAAGGGGGCCGGCCCACATGGGTCCCACCCATGTGTGGTTGGCTCCAATTTTAATCCTCTACGTTTGCGCTCCGTGCGGTGTTCATTTTCCCGTTCGTTTCGACGTTTATTTAGACGTTAAATGTTTAATACGCGTTTTTGACTAACGATTTAAATTTCGATATTTTTATTGAAAGTATTCTCCTAAATTCTTTATTTTAAGTTATTAAAATGTTGTCGGGTCTCGGTTTGCGCGTTCATTGCGTATTTGTACGTTTGTTTAACTTGTCTAACGTTTTTAAATGTTTTACTCATACGTGTGAAATCGTAATATTTTTACTTTTAGTATTTTATCAAAATACTTAATAATGAATTATAAAATATAATTTAGGTTTATTTCGTTTGTCGGGCGCATTTCGTGCATTTCTATCACATACGTTTAGTTTTAGATGATACGGAATACATTTGTATATTTTATCCAAATAATATATAATAAACATGAGTTAATTAAATAATTTCACATTATTTGATAAATTGTTCACCAACGTTCGTATTTAAAGGTACCGGAATCCATCCGATAATGAAATGCACGATTTAAATAAATCGCGTACGTGCGTATATATAACAATATACAAAATGATACACATAATTAACCCTAAACACAACTAATTACATATATTAATACAACGATTAGGAACTAAGTACTAGCCCTAATTTGGCGGGTGTCACATTCTCCCCTTGTTAAGAGAATTTCATCCCAAAATTTAGCTCAAGTCGTGGATGGAGCGGAGTCTGTGAATAGATGTGGATATTTGAGTCGCATTTGGTCTTCCCATTCCCAAGTGAATTCCGGACCACGTCACGAATTCCACTGGACTTTAACGATGGGAATACGACTTTGTTTCAACTGTATGACCTCACGGTCCATGATTTCCACTGGGGTCTCGACGAAATGAAGTTTATCATCGATATGGATTTCGTCAAGGGGAATAATGAGTGTCTCGTCAGATAGACATTTCTTCAGGTTAGAAATGTGAAATGTGGGATGAACGCTACTAAGCTCGGGTGGTAGCTGTAACCGATATTCCACTGGACCAATCCTTTCAAGGATTTCAAAAGGTCCAATATACCTGGGGTTTAACTTCCCGCGTTTACCGAATCGAATGACACCTTTCCAAGGTGATACTTTCAAGAGTACTCGATCCCCTACTTGGAACTCAAGATGTTTGCGTCTCACGTCAGCGTAACTTTTCTGACGATCACGCGCGACTTTGAATTGGTTTTGTATACCAATGATCTTTTCCGTGGTTTCGTGAATGATTTCTGGACGAGTGAGTTGGCTGTCTCCCACTTCGGTCCAACAAACAGGTGATCGGCACTTACGACCATACAGTGCTTCGAAAGGTGCATCTTTGATGCTGGTGTGGTAGCTGTTGTTGTACGAGAATTCGCACAATGGTAGATGGTGTTCCCAGTTTGCACCGAAGTCAACCACGCAGGCTCGTAGCATGTCCTCCAGTGTTTGTATGGTTCGTTTGCTTTGGCCATCAGTTTGTGGATGGTAAGCGGTACTCATATCCAGACGAGTACCCAAAGATTTCTGAAGTAACAGCCAAAAGCAAGATGTGAAACGGCTATCCCTGTCAGAGATAATTGAGATGGGAACGCCGTGTCGGGACACAATCTCTTTCAGATAGATTCGTGTGAGGCATTCCATTTTATCAGTTTCTTTAATGGTGAGGAAATGAGCAGATTTTGTGAGACGGTCGACGATCACCCAAGTGGTATCACAACCGCTCGGTGTTTTCGGGAGTTTTGTGATGAAGTCCATAGTGATCTGCTCCCATTTCCATTGGGGGATTTCAGGTTGTTGAAGCAAGCCAGAAGGTTTTTGGTATTCGGCTTTGACTTTGGAACAAGTAAGGCACTTGCTGACATATGTGGCGATTTCGGCTTTCATGTTGGGCCACCAATACAACTCTTTGATGCCATGATACATCTTGTCGGATCCAGGATGTATAGAATATTTGGACACGTGAGCTTCGTCCATCACCAAGTCCTGAAGGTTTCAAAAACTAGGTAACGAGATTCGGTCAGAGAAGTACCTAACTCCGTTAGGTTTGATGTCAAAATGTTTATCCATGCCTCGCAAGGCTTCGTTTTTGATGTTTTCAGGTTTCAAGTCTTCGAGATGAGCGGTGAGAATTTGAATGTTTAGGTCGTTATGAATAGTCATACTGAGGGCTCGAACTCGAAGTGGTTTCGATCGCTCTTTTCGACTGAGGGCATCGGCGACGACATTTGCCTTACCCGGGTGGGATTTGATTTCGCAATCATATTCGGTGAGCAACTCGACCCATCGACGTTGCCTCATGTTGAGATCTTTCTGATCAAATATATGCTGGAGACTTTTGTGGTTGGTAAAGATTGTGCACTTAGTGCCATAAAGATAATGTCTCCAGATTTTGAGAGCGAATACGACAGCTCCAAGTTTGAGGTCATGGGTAGTGTAGTTCTTTTCGTGAATTTTTAGCTGGCGGGAGGCGTAGGCAATGACCTTGTCTCGTTGTATCAACACGCAACCAAGACCTTCTTGTCTCGTTGCTTTCGGGTAATGATAGAATAGGAGCACTGCAAAGCTTTTGTTTTAGAAGTTGGAAAGTTGACTCTTATTTATCTGTCCAGTCGAACTTCTTGTCTTTTTGAGTCAGTGTGTGGTGAGAGGTTGGGCTATTTTTGAAAAATTCTCAATGAAACGCCGATAGTAACCAGCAAGACCCAAGAATTCGTACTTCAGTTGGCGTAGAAGGTGCTTGCCAGCACTTGCCTCGATCTTTGAAGGATCAACATGAATCTCTTGACTGTCAATCACATGTCCAAGGAATTGAATGGTTTGCATCCAGAACTCACACTTAAAGAATTTGGCGTCTAACTCCTCGTGTATGAGTAGTTCTAGGATAGTTTTGAGGTGCTGCGCATGTTCCTGTTCGTCGCACGAGTAAATGATGATATCATCGATGAATACAATGACAAACTTGTCAAGATATGGTTTGCACACTCGGTTTATAAGGTCCATGAATACAGCCGGTGCGTTCGTTAAACCGAATGGTATCCCTTGAAACTCGTAATGCCGTAGCGAGTTCGGAAAGCAGTTTTCGGAATATCAGAGTCACGAACTCGGAGTTGATGATAACCTGACCGTAGATCGATTTTTGAATAAAAAATTGATCCCTGGAGTTGGTCAAACAGGTCATCAATACGAGGGAGTGGGTAACGGTTCTTGACGGTGAGTTTGTTGAGTTTGCGGTAGTCGATACACATTCTGAAAGAACCGTCTTTCTTTTTTACGAATAAGACCGGAGCTCCCCAAGGCGAAGAACTCGGCTGGATGAATCCCTTATCCAGGAGTTCATGTAATTGAGTAGACAACTCCTGAAGTTCGGATGGGGCTAAACGATAAGGTGCTCGTGCCACGGGTGCTGCACCGGGCACAAGATCGATGGAGAACTCAACCTGTCTTGGTGGTGGTAGACCAGGCAGTTCTTCGGGAAAGACTTCTGGAAAGTCTCGAACGATGGGCACATCCTCGAGTCGCTTCTCCTCCGACTTTTTCTCCATAATATGCGTAAGGATTGCCGGATACCCTTTTCTCAAATACTTACTAGTTTTCATGCATGAGATAATATTTAATCTCGTCCCAACGGTCTCCCCTAGAATGATTAAAGTACCACCGGTGATGAGAGGAATACGAACGATCTTGTCATAACAAACGATTTCAGCTCGATGCTTGGATAACCAGTCCATGCCAACAATGATGTTGAAACTTCCGATCTCGACGGGTATGAGGTTGATGGGGAAAGGTTCGTTTGCGAGGGTTAAACTGCAATCAGGTAATACACTATCGACCTCGATTAGTTTGCCATTAGCTATCTCTATATTATGTAAAGTATCTAATGCAACAGGTGTAATATCAAGTAGTAGGCTGAACTCGTTCGATATGAAACTCTTGTCAGCACCAGTATCAAAAAGAACAGAAGCAGATAAGTTGTTGATAAGGAACATACCCGTGACCACATTAGGGTCTTGGCGGGCATACTTAGAATTATGTACGACAGTTCTACCTCGTGCATTGTTCTGGTAGCCCTGGTTCTTGCGTTTCGGACAATCATTCCTGAAGTGTCCTGTGTCTCCACATTCGTAACAAGCTCGAGGTTGTTGTTGTTCTTGGGAGATCAGCAGTCCTTGGCAAGATGCCCATACCGCTTGCAGTTGTTGCAAGGAGTACCACAAGGACCGTCATGATGGCGGTTGCACTTGGAACAAAAGGGCTTTGTCCTCGTGTAACCCTGCTTGGGTTCAGTGTTGGAAGTATAGGCCTTGATGGTGTCGGGTTTCTTGTTCTGGTTGTTGTGGTTGTCAATCCATTTTCTCTTGTTGTTATTGTTAGAAGATGGAGTGGGTGTTTCATGACTGACAATCATTGCCATAAGTTCATGTGCCAAGCAGATGGCACTCTGAATGGTTGCTGGTCGGGATGAGGTGACGTTCCCCTGGATATTTTCTGGGAGACTGCGGATGTACCTCTGGATGCGTTTGTGCTCGGGGTCTACCATAGATGGGCAGAGCAGAGCAAGTTGTTGGAACCTGGTGGTATAACCAATGATGTCGGTTCCCTGAACCGATAAGCGCCAGAATGTCACACCCCCTAATTCGGGTTGCGGAAGCGAATCGGGTCGGGGCGTGACTAATCAATAACCAAAGCACAAGATATATAGTAAACGACTATAAATGAGACGTTTTAGAAAATATATTACAATACAGTGCATTACATGAGTTTTCAAAAGTAATAAGTCATATAGATACATCATTAGTGAGTTCGCAAATTCATTCTAAAGATTTTAGTTACATAATCATAGTACAAAAGATAATACCAGTAAAATCCTCATAAGTGTATGCATGCGACTCGTACTAGCTTAGCATATAAGTAGATCCTGCTGGGCATCCCTACTCAAGCTGCGTACCTGAGAATGCATCACTAAAAAGGTCAACCAAAAGGTTGGTGAATCTCACAGGTTTATAGTAAGTTACAGTTTTGAACACATCAAGTAGTAAAATTAAGTAATGATTACACGTATGCAATAGTTTCGATATACATTGCCATGAGCACCATAGTTGAAGCTTAACAGTGTAGTGTGAATAGTACATTCAAGTATAATTTCACGTACCCCCGTGAGTGCTATCCGAACACTCATATGTAACAAATACTAATATGCTTGTTTCTATGGTGAAATCCGTGGTAGCGCTACTACCCCAGGCAGGGATTGTCAGTCCCAAATGGATCCATCTACTAGTAATCGTGCTTAAGTCCATAACTAACAACTTATGATAGGAGGCTTTCAGTGGATAAAAGTAAAACCCATGCAATCGATATACCAGTAAATCAGTAAGTAAATCAAGTAAGTAATTTCATGTGTTCGAGTAAAAAAAAGCAATGCATCTCCCCCAAAATAGTAAAACAGTAAAAAGGGGCCATGAGACTCACTTGAGTCTAGTAGTATCAAGCAGTAAATCAAGCAATGAGGTTCTCCGAACCAATAACCTCTAGCGTCCTAAACGCGTAAGGTTAAGTAAGTAAGTGGATATCATTAAGATTATCCATGCTTGTTGTTCACTCAACTAGTTAATATCCATTAGTCTGTTATTTGTAATTGTTCGTATTTGTAGTCGGTCGTTGTGTAAATATGGCCCGTTGGTTAGTTTCGTAATAATGATTATCAAAAGCATTATTATTATGTTTGTCTCATTGTATACTTACAAAAGTATATGTGTCATATGTTTCCGAGTTATTCCAAATATTGTATTGACGTTAAATCAAGTATATTGTGATATTGTCTTGTTTGAAAAGTCGGTTATGCAAAGTTAGTGTTGAACACTATTTACGAGACAATAAGGATTGTCGGGAATTACTATTCATGAGACAATAACATTTTGAGTCGGTTTCAAGTATAAAAGTGTTAGTTTTTGCGATAATGATGCTACGACAATCGAGTTTTATATGACAATAGTGATGCGACAATAGGGTTTCGGTTACGGTTCATGTGACAATGGTATTGTCGCAGGTCTGAGATTTCCCGTTTTTGTTTAAGTGTTCGTTTTTGTTGACTAGGTCAAACGTGTTCGGTTTGACCCGAAACTTTTAGGGAAGTTTTAAATATGTTAAATAAACTTTAGAAAATTGTCGTTACGTTTTATGGTTGACCCGAAGTGTCGGTTTTGTAAAATGACTAAAACAGTCCCTAAGTTTAATAGTTCCAGATTTTTACTCAGTTTCGACTCGCGATTTCACCCAATTCTATTCCGATTCCAGCCTAACAAAAAATAAAACATGTTCTCCTAGATGTCTAGTTCATTTCTGCACTTTATGGTACTTTTATATGTTCGTTTACTATTTTAAACAAAAATGGAAATGAAAAGTGCTCAGGTTGAGTCTAAGAACGAGCTCAGTCCATAGATCGGTTCCTACACAAACTTCCGTGTGGATGTGGTCAAAGTGGTAAACATAAAAGTTGTAGCCAACATCTTAACGTTCATTTTTCGTTTAGACTTCGTAAGTTGATTCATCCTAGAACTCAACATATAGTCTCGAGAAGGAGGCGGATGTTCCTGTCCGCCGGAACAGTAACGCGCAGCTTAACGGAAATATTATTTTAAAATAGCAAACGAAGTCGAAATGTTACGAAATTGGTGTTGTTGTAAAGATAACATCACGAACTACATTTTAGGATTAATATTCGTTCATTTTTATGTAGAAATCATTTTTATATAATTCGTTGAAATAGATGAAGTTTCTGGACAGTAAACATAGAACAACGATTCGAGTTTTAAAACGTGTTTCGGTTTATATTTTGGACATTTTAGTGTTGAGTGAGCATACTAACATTTATATATATGTTAAGAAAGTAAAACTAATGAGTGATGAAGTTCCTTACAAAGAAAATGATGGAGAGACGAAGAAACTAGGCCGAGAGCTCTTTTCTTCGCGTTTTCTTATTTTTCCGAGTTGGTGGTGCTATGATGGTTTGTGGTGGTGATTGTGGTGGTTGTTTGGGATCTGGAAATCAGAGGGAGAGAGAGAGAAAAACGTTCTAGTGAGAGAGGGTTTAGAGAGAGAGGAGTGGAAATAATGAATGAGGAAAATAAGGATGATGTTGGGTTATAAAATTCAAAGACATGATCCATCATTTAGGGGATGGTATGGGGCTGATTCTCAGCTGGTTTCGGGTGGGTCCCACCCACATGTGAGTGATTAAATCTTGTCCCCAAAGTTACGTAACTCGCGGTGCTCGTTTACCCGTTTGTTTTTTCGCCCGATTAAACGTTAAACGTTTATTATGTTAGTTTTCGTTAACGTTTTAAAAATGTGATATTTTTAATAAAAGTTTTACTCAAAGTAGTGTAATTAAGTTACTAAAATAATATTCGAGTTTTCGTTTGGTCGCCGGTTGCGAATCGTGTGTTTATTCGAATTGTGTAACGTTTTTAGACGTTATCATTATAGGCGTGAAATCGCGTTATTTTTACTTGAAGTATTTTATCAAAATACTTAGTTTTAAGTTATAAAAATATAACTTTAGTAAATTTTGTCGGTCGGGCGCGTTTCGTGCATTTTCGTCGCGTTCGGTTATGTTTTAAGCAAAACGTACGTGTTCGTTATATTATAAACATAATATAGAGTAATAATTGACGTTATTAAATACTTCCATATCATTTAATAATAGTTTCACCAACTTTCAATTTAAGTTTCTGCATTCTGTCAGATTCGCATACACACGATTATTAAATAATCGTTTAACATTATTATATATATTTATATATATAATACTTGTACACTTCAGTAGTTTGAGTATATAATACTTGAAATACAAGTTTAAATTTTGACCAAATTTTGGGTCATTTTTGACCGGGTGTCACACAGAACTCCTCCTCCAATTTCTGGAGTTCTTCATTGGGACAGTAATCCTCCGTGAGCATCTTTTTCAGATCCTCCCAGGGAAGTAGATAAGCAGTGTCGATGCCTACAGAATTGGCATATGAATTCCACCAAGTGAGAGCACCTTCCTGAAAGGTGTAGGTGGAGAACTTAACCTTGGTATCCACCATACAATTGCTGATACGGAAGACAGATTCCATCCTTTCGAACCATCTGATCAGTCTGATGGCCCCTTCTGTGCCCTTAAAGTACAAGGGTTTGCAGTTGAGGAAGTCCTTCTAGGTACAGGGTTTGGCTGCTGGGTTAGTATTCAGTGTGTCTTCGCTGCCAAAACTTGGCTGTTGAGCAGCTAAGGCTTGAGTCACACTCTGGGCAATGAGTTGAGCGAATTCAACATCGCCGTACGTGTGTCTTCTTAGAGGCATGGTGCTGGGTAAACAAGAAAGAGATGAGTGAGACGTTTGCACATGATTTTGATATAAAACTTATGTATATAATAAGGTAATATACAACATGAAAATCAACAGAGTAAGATAATACGT
The DNA here is from genome assembly GCA_963422505.1 of Pseudognaphalium luteoalbum. Classification (NCBI taxonomy): domain Eukaryota; kingdom Viridiplantae; phylum Streptophyta; class Magnoliopsida; order Asterales; family Asteraceae; genus Pseudognaphalium; species Pseudognaphalium luteoalbum. Next base: position 61,101,842 of record OY730198.1, on the reverse strand, counting down.
TAGAGTTAGTAATCATTTCATGATATAAGGTTCAAATGATTACAGAATTCAGAGTTTACAAAAGGCTACAAAACCTAAAGTTACAAAAGATGCCGGGAATTGTTACTTCCGGTCGAATTACATAGATTTTTACATAGGTAACTAACGGATTACAAGATAGAGACTACACTAGTCTTGATGCAGATTGAGTTGTGGCAATAGAAAAGTGAGGTGGTCAACGGACTCTGCAAGCCGGCTAACCATCCTGAGCGCCTCCTCGGTTTCCCGCAGGCGTGTTTCGCACTGATGCAACCTTGATTGCAGAACAGAGATTTCATTTCGGTTACTGATCACTTGGTTGTGAACAGTTCCCATGGTTTCAATTGTTTCTCCCAGCTGGTCATGAAGTGTGTCCATGTTATCCACAGTGTTCTCGTGATCTTCGGAGACTTGGTTGATACGTTGAAGGGCTGTGAGTATCCAGTTCTCACGAGTCTCCTGCAGCTCTATGTCCATTTCGCGAAATCGTCGCTCATGGTGGTTTAGTCTAGCGGCTAAAGCTGGTACTAAATAAGGGTTAGTTCGAGGTGACATAGTGGTCCTCCTAGAAATCCGTGGGTTTTGTGATCTCGGTTGTTGAGAACATGATGAAGTATGTGGTGTTTCAGTAGGAGTCTTTGCCAATTCTGAGACAAGAACGTTTAGAAAGTGAGGCCTATATAATATCACATAATATAGCCTAGAGTGTCTAGCACAGACAAGTAATGGTCCCGTTTTTCTCGTGGTCAGAGTCAACTAGTGTATCCCTGTTCAACATATTCGTTTCAGCTCTTACATCATATCTATTTAATTGTACATAGTTGACCAGGCTATGTTAATTTAAACTCGTATGATGTAATCCCTGAACCAATCACACCTAATAAGGAAATACTGCCTAACGGTCATAGTCTAGGCCCACTAAATGCAACCTAGTTCACTATAACCTTAGGCTCTGATACCAATCTGTAGCACCCCCAAATTCAGGTTGCGGAAGCGAATCGGGTCGGGGCGCGACTAATCAATAATCACAGCATAAAGATATAATGAACGACTCTATATGCGTTGTTTTAACAAAATACATTGATTGTAATAAAAGTTTACAATAGTTATAATGATTACATAAGCTCGGTACTCTGATCTGAAATATTCTATAGCATTACTACTTATAATACAGAAAAATATAATAATACAGAAAAAACCTTTGATGTTCGTGTTTGCATGCGACTCGAGCTAAGTAATATCCCGAGCAGTCCTACTACTGCTGTGTACCTGAGAATACATGCTAAAAGGTCAGCTAAAAGCTGGTGAGCTCACAGGTGTATATGATAAACATAATGTATGAACCACAAGATTTAATAATGTGTTTCAAATTAATCAAATAAATGTGTATATTACTGCCATGAATCCATAGTTTGAGCTTAACAGAGGGGTCAGGATCCGCCTTTAAGGACCTGAGAGAGGTGCCTTCGAGCGAGTGCCTAATCTACACTCGTGTGAACAATTGATTATGTGCCCGTTTGACATCACAGTCATGGTAGCGCGACTACCCAGGACAGGGATTGTCAATCCCATATGGTACCATACACTAACATTCATGCTAAATCCATACTAACAAACTATGTGGTGGAGGACTTTATGGTTAGTAAAACAACTCATACAGTTAATATATCATGTTTTGTACTTGTGTTCACATGTAAAACAAATCTGAGCATGTATTCTCACCCCGGGAGTAAAAACAGTAAAATACGGGGCTATGAGACTCACCTGAGTCTGATGCGTTTATCTCAATAAACGTGCGTTGCTAAACCAAGCAATGATGTCCGAAGACTGTAACCTGAGGGCGTCCAAGACGCGCGTTGGTTAATACATAAGTAGGTATCTCACAAGATCACCTATGCTAGTTGTTCATCCAACTAGTTATGTCCAAACATATCGATTCGTTTGATTATTTTCTTGTGTTTTGAAAACATGTACGGCCCATTGGTGACGGTTTGTAATAATAATCTTACATCATTATTATTATGTGTCGTTTCATTGTATACTGTTAAAGTATATGTTTCGTGTGTCGTATTGTATATAAGTGTTGAAGGATATATGTATCTGTGACACCCACCAAATTAGGACTAGTAATTAGTGCCTAATCAACTATTAATACATGTAATTAGTTCTGTGTTAGGCTAGTTAATGTATCGAAATATATATTGTTGAATATATATACAATTACGCGATTTGGCTAAATCGTGCGCATTTCAATCGAATGTAATTCGGTTCAAGTAATACGGACGTTGATGAACAATTTTATTAAATAATATAACATTATTTAATAACGCTATTATATCCAAAATGTTATTTTAATAATATTTCATACACAATTCGTATCGTACAAACAATGACTACGCGACTAAAATATTAAACGCGCAAACAATCAAAATAAAGTTAAGTTATAGTTTATAACTCAATTCTTAAGTAATTAGTAAAATACTTCAATGAAGAATATCAAATAATTATTCATATTTTAAACTTATATTTAAACGTGTGAAATAATTAAATTAAACGTTTAAACGATCGGGAAAACGAACACCGCACAGAGCGCGAACGCGGGGATTTAAAATTTGGGAGATTCCTCCTCTTTTCCTCCCCCCAAAACCGGCTCCATCCCCCGCCCCCCTCCCCTCATTCTTTTTCACTTTTCACACACACACTCTCACTTTTTCTCTCTTTTCTCTCTAAACAATTATCACCACACCACCGCCACCTATTTCCACAAAAAAGCACCACCAAACGACCTCGGATTTCAATACTTCTTTGGAGAAAAACATTCACCTCATCACGATCTACATTTCTACCTTTTTGGTTTCTCCCGGCATTAAATCGTAAGTTTCCGACAATTCTCAAAAACTCTTAGATTTCATTTATTTTTCACAAAAGTTGTTTATTTAAGCTTTAAATGTCCAAATATGGGTTGGGTAAAAGTTTCAAGCCAAACGGAAACCGGAAAACACGTTTTCGGCTCAAAATCCGGCCAACAGACGTAAGTGTCGCATAGACCAGTGCAGCGTAGCGTCACTTAATGCGTCACTTAAATGATGCACTGAGTGTCGCTAAAAACCCTAATTTTGCGTCACTTGCCTAAGTGCCGCATAAAACCCCTTTTTCCCGACACTTGCTTAAGTGTCGCAAATTCAGTACCTGACACTTCCTAACCGACACTTCTAGCGACACATATCTAAGTGTCGCCTATAATTGAATTCTGATTTCATCCAACACTAACCCTAGTGACGCATGACCCTGATACCGACACTTGTACCCGACACTTGCTTAAGTGTCGCCCTTTATGCGTCACTTCCTCAAGTAACGCTATAAGTGTCGCATGAAACAGAACCTAGAAAACACAGATTTTACCAAGTGTCAAGACTGAAAATTTTATCACTTGATTTCACCCAAATTCAAATTTTAGATACGTTTTTCACTAAAGCAATATAGCTCGACCCCAGCCAGGTGCTCTGCCACTTGGACCCAGCCAGGGGTTGCTACCCCTTTGACCCCGCTACCAGGGGTGTTGCCCCCGGACCCCTGTACCCGATTTCCTACCTTATTAAGTATAATGAAATGAATTCAGAGATTACTATTATCATCACAAACCATCACCAACGGGCCGTACACGTTTTCAAAGTATAATCAAATCAACCAAATCATAGTAATTTGGACATTCTAGTTGGATGAACAACTACAAAGGTAATCTTTATAGATACCTACTCACATTTATAACCATCGCGTGTCATGGACACCCTCAGGTTACAAGTCTTCGGACATCGATTCTCAGCTAATCAACTCAAGTTTAATTATTTAAACTCTCAAGACTCAGGTGAGTCTCATAACCCCTATTTAACTGTTTTACTCAGGGGTGTGATATCATTGCTCGTTTTATTTTACTATATGAATGCAAGTACGAAATCAAACAAATACTACGTGAGTTATCTCACTAATCTTTTCAAAGCCCTCCTCAGCATAGTTTTGTAATACGTTGTAGCATGAATATTAGTATATGGTACCATATAGGATTGACCTTCCTCGTCCGGTTTAGCATGCACTAACTGGATAAACGGATGTACTAATATTTGTTAGAACGAGTGTAGATTAGGCACTCATGGGAGGCACCTCGATCAGGATACCTTAAATGTGGACCTGACACCTCGAGTTAAGCTCTGACTATGTGCTCATGGTTGTAAAACTTTTATTTTGCTTAATTGCAATTTAAATTTAATTAAATCTTGCGGTTCATACAATATGTGTTGACATACAAGCCTGTGAGCTCACCAATGTTTCACTGACCTATTTTAGCATGTATCACAGGTACTCAGCAGTAGGTTGGACTGCCTTCAGGATATCATTAGCTCGAGTCATCATGCAAAACATTCAGAGATTTAGCTGCATTATTATATTTTGTATAAATTAATTATGTATGTAAATCTCTCAATTTAGAAACTGAGCTAATGTAAACTATATTTTGATGTAAACTTTGGTTTTATCAATACAAGTTATAAAACGACACATATAGAGTCGTTCATTATATCTTTGTGCTATGATTATTGATTAGTCGTGCCCCGACCCGATTCGCTTCCGCAACCCGAATTTGGGGGTGCAACAGATTGGTATCAGAGCCTAAGGTTATAGTGAGCTAGGTTGCATTTAGTGGGCCTAGACTATGACCGTTATGCAGTATTCCTCATTAAGTATGATTAGGTTCAGTGACTACATTATATTGGTTTAATTTAACATAGCCTGATCAACTATATACAATTAAAAGAATATGATGTGAGATCTGAAAGGAGTCATGACTGAACAGGATACACTAGTTGAGTCTGACCTCGAGAGGACCGGGACTCAAACACGTCTGTGCTAGACACTCAATAGGCTATTATGTGATATATATATATATATATATACACACATAGATAGGCCTCGCTCCCACTCAATATCTTAGGCTATATTATACATGGTTTTTATGGATATAGGCCTCATTCTTTCTAACTCTTTGTCTCAGAATGGCAAACACACCACCCAATTCGTCACGCTCTCATCCGTATGGATCGCAAAACCCAAGGGTAGCTAGGAGGAACACCAGGTTGCCTCGAGCTGATCCATACCCCACTCACTTCACTTTGTCAGACTTAACCACTAGGCTACACCATCACGAGCAACGACTTAATACTATGGATATCGAACTCCAAGAAACCAACGAAAACTGGAGACTCACATCACTCGAAAGCTGAATCAGTGCGAGACACGTCTAAGGGAAACCGAGGACGCCCTCCGAATGGTTAGCAGACTTGCAGAATCTGTGGACCATCTCACAGCACTACTGCCATAACTCAATATACGTCAGGATTTGCTTAGGCTGAATCCGGACTCTATTATGTTTTTGTAGGACCTATGTAATTTGACCGGATGTAACAATTCCCGGCACTTTTGTAAAACTTCTAAGTCTATAACTTTTGAAACTCCCAACTAGAAATTGTCTGTAATCATTTGACTTCGTATTATGAATTGACAATTTCTCCCATTATTTCTGCATTGTGATTCTTACCCTGTGATGTTGTATGTTACCAATTTTATATATATACATCTATCGTAATTATCATCCTATTACAATCTCTCATGTACCTCTTGTTTCTTTCTTGAAGAATCATGCCGCCAAAGAAGAAAAGTTACAGCGATGCTGAAATTGTTGCTCTTGTTTCCCGAGCTATGGCCGAAGCCCTGGCTACTCGGGAATCACCCCGAAAATCTAGAAGAAGTGATGACACTGCTGATAATACTTCTGTCATCAAACCGCTCTACTTCAAAGGCACGGAAGGTGCTATTGGTCTAATCAGGTGGATTGAACGTATGGAATCTGTCTTCAACCTCTACAACTGTACTGAGGATAACAAAGTCAAGTTTGCTGCCTACACCTTTCAGGAAGGTGCACTTACGTGGTGGAACACCCATACAAACTCTGTGGGCATCGAGATAGCAAACCAGCTTCCTTGGGCTGAACTGAAGAAAAAGCTTAGGGAAAATATTGTCCCAAAGAAGAACTGCACTGTCTGGAGGAAGAATTCTAGCACTTGACAGTGTAGGGAACTGACATTGCTGGATATACCACCAAATTCCAGCAATTTGCTTCGTTATGCACGGGTTTGGTTGATTCGGAGGAGAAATGCATCAAGAGATACATCCGCGGCCTCCCCGAGAATATCCAGGGGAATGTCGCCTCATCTAAACCAACCACTGTTGAAAGTGCAATCCGGTAAGCTCATGAACTCATGGCAATGGTCGTCAGCCGTGAGACACCACTCCCATCCTCCAGCCACAAACGCAAATCCTCTGAACACCACGACCAACCAAACAAGAAACCCATCATCATCCAAGCTTACACCTCCAACACTGAACCCAAACGCGGGTATACTGGGAACAAACCCTATTGTTCCAAGTGTAACCGCCACCATGAGGGTCAATTCAATACCCCTTGCAACAATTGCAGGAAGTACGAGCATTCGACCAAAGATTGCCGAGCTTCCAAACCCAACAACAATACCTCCAACAACAACAACACCAGGCCACCAAGAGCCTGCTTCGAATGTGGAAATACCGAGCATTTCAGGAATGAATGCCCAAAGCTGAAGAACAACAACAGCAACAACAACACTAGATGTGGAGCCTTCGTACTCAACTCTGGGGACACCCGCGAAGATCCTAATGTGGTCTCGGGTATGTTCCTCCTCAACAACTTAACTGCTTCTATTCTATTTGATGCTGGTGCCGATAGAAGCTTTATTTCTAATGAATTTAACCCATTGCTTGACATCACCCCTGTTGCTCTAGATGTTAAGTACACCGTAGAACTAGCGAACGGTAAACTCATAGAAACCGATAGTGTGATACCTAATTGCACTTTAGACCTAGCCAACGAAACCTTTTCAATCGATCTTATGCCCGTGAAATCGGAAGTTTCGACGTCATCATAGGAATGGACTGGTTGTCCAGACACCGAGCCGAAATCGTTTGTTATGATAAAATCATTCACATCCCTCTCGCCGCCGGTAGAACTTTGATCATACAGGGGGAGATCGGTAGGACGAGACTAAACATCATCTCTTGTTTGAAAACCTGAAAATTTCTGAGAAAAGGGTATCCGGAAATCCTCGCACACATCATGGAGAAAAAGTCAGAAGAGAAGCGACTTGAGGATGTGCCCATTGTTCGAGACTTTCCAGAAGTCTTTCCCAAAGAACTGCATGGTCTACCACCCCCAAGACAGCATGAGTTCTCTATCGATCTCGTACTAGGTGTTGTGCCTGTGGCCCGAGCGCCATGCCGATTAGCCCCATCCGAACTTCAGGAGCTGTCCACCCAGTTACAGGAACTCCTGGATAGAGGATTCATTAGAACGAGTTCTTCACCTTGGGGAGCTCCGGTCTTGTTCGTGAAAAAGAAAGACGGTTCCTTCCGAATGTGCATCGACTATCGAGAGTTGAAAAAGTTGACCGTCAAGAACCGATATCCACTCCCGCGTATTGATGACCTGTTTGACCAACTTCAAGGATTGAGTATTTATTCAAAGATCGATCTACAGTCAGGTTATCATCAACTTCGAGTTCGCGACATCGATATCCCGAAAACTGCTTTCCGAACTTGCTACGAGCATTATGAGTTTCAGGTGATGCCCTTCGGTTTAACAAACGCAACGGCTGTATTCATGGATCTTATGAATCGGGTGTGCAAACCTTACCTCGATAAGTTTGTCATTGTCTTCATTGACGACATTCTCATATACTCGTGAAACGAACAAGAACACGCGCAACACCTCAAAACCATCCTAGAACTACTCAGACACGAGGAGTTATATGCTAAATTCTCCAAGTGTGAGTTCTGGATACAATCCATTCAATTCCTTGGACATGTTGTTAGTAGTCAAGGAATCCATGTTGATCCATCAAAAATCGAGGCTATCAAGTGCTGGCAAGCACCAACAACTCCAACCGAAGTACGCCAATCTTGGGTCTTGCTAGGTACTATCGGCGATTCATTGAAAATTTCTCGAAAATAGCCCAACCACTAACGAATCTGACTCCGAAAGACAAAAAGTTCGATTGGACTGATAAACAAGAGTCAGCCTTTCAACTTCTGAAACAAAAGCTTTGCAGTGCCCCTATTCTATCATTACTCGAAGGCACCGATGACTTCATGGTATAATGCGATGCTTCTCACCAAAGTCTCGGTTGCGTGTTAATGCAACGAGACAAGGTCATTGCCTACGCCTCTCGACAGTTGAAAATTCATGAAAAGAACTACACCACTTATGACCTCAAACTGGGAGCTGTTGTTTTAGCTCTCAAAATCTGGAGACATTATCTTTATGGCACTAAATGCATAATCTTTACTGACCACAAAAGTCTCCAACACATATTCGATCAGAAGGATCTCAACATGAGGCAACGTCGGTGGGTCGAGTTGCTTACCGAGTACGATTGCGAGATCAAATACCATCCAGGTAAGGCAAATGTTATTGCCGATGCCCTCAGTCGAAAAGAACGAACAAAACCACTTTAAATCCGAGCCCTCAGTATGACCATTCACAATGATCTAAACATTCAGATTCTCGCTGCTCAACTCGAAGCTCTGAAACCCGACAACGTAAAAAATGAAGCCTTGCGAGGCATGGATAAACAATTTGCAATCAAACCTAACGGAGTTAGGTACCTCTCTAACCGAATCTGGTTGCCTAGTTTTGGGAACCTGCGAGACTTGGTGATGGATGAAGCTCACAAGTCTAAATACTCTATCCACCCGGGATCCGACAAAATATATATCTACATCAAGGAGTTTTATTGGTATCCGAATATGAAAGCTGAAATTGCAACCTACGTCAGCAAGTGTCTTACTTGCTCAAAGGTCAAAGCCGAGTATCAAAAACCTTTCGGATTACTCCAACAACCCGAGATTCCTGAATGGAAATGGGAACAAATCGCTATGGATTTCATAACCAAACTTCCTAAGTCATCGAGCGGTTACGATACTATTTGGGTGATCGTCGATCATCTCACGAAATCTGCTCATTTCCTTGCGATCAAGGAAACTGACAAAATGGAACGCCTCACACGAATCTACATCAAAGAAATTTTGTCTCGACACGGCGTTCTAATCTCGATTATCTCAGATAGGGATAGTCGCTTCACATCTCACTTTTGTCAATCACTCTAGAAATCATTGGGTACCCGTCTTGACATGAGTACCGCATACCACCCTCAAACCGATGGCCAAAGTGAATGAACAATTCAAACACTGGAAGACATGCTACAAGCCTGCGTAGTTGACTTCGGTATAAACTGGGAAAAGCACCTACCATTGTGCAAGTTCTTGTACAACAATAGTTATCACTCCACCATTAAGGTTGCACCTTTCGAGGAACTGTATAGTCGTAAGTGCCGATCACCTATCTGGTGGACTGAAGTGGGAGACAGTCAACTTACTGGTCCTGAACTCATCCACGAAACAACTGAGAAAATCTTCGAGATTCAAAACAAACTCAAAGCCGCACGTGATCGTTAGAAAAGTTACGCTGATGTGAGACGCAAACCACTCGAATTCTAGGTTGGGGATCGAGTACTACTCAAAGTTTCACCTTGGAAAGGTGTCATTCATTTTGGTAAACGCGGAAACTAAACCCTAGATACATTGGACCTTTTGAGATCCTCGAGAGGATTGCTCCAGTGGCATATTGATTGCAGCTGCCACCCGAACTCAGCAGCGTGCACCCTACTTTTGACATTTCTAACTTGAAGAAAGGCCTATCTGATGAGACACTTATCATTCCACTCGATGAAATTCATATCGACAACAAGCTTCATTTTGTTGAAGAACCCGCCAAAATCATGGACCATGAGGTCAAACAAAGTCGTATTCCTATCGTCAAGGTCAGGTGGAATTCGCGGCGACCGCCGGAATTCACTTGGGAACGGGAAGACCAAATGTGACTCAAGTACCCTCAATTATTCACTGAAGCTACTTCAAACACTACTTCCAACTAAATTTCAGGACGAAATTCTTCTAACAGGGGGAGAATGTGACACCCACCAAATTAGGACTAGTAATTAGTGCCTAATCAACTATTAATACATGTAATTAGTTCTGTGTTAGGCTAATTAATGTGTCAAAATATATATTGTTGAATATATACAATTCCGCGATTTGGCTAAATCGAGCGCATTTCAATCGAATGTAATTCGGTTCAATTAATACGGACATTGGTGAATAATTTTATTAAATAATATAACATTATTTAATAATGCTATTATATCCAAAATGTTATTTTAATAATATTTCGTACACAATTCGTATCGTACAAACAATGACTACGCCACTAAAATATTAAACGCGTAAACAATCAAAATAAAGTTAAGTTATAGTTTATAACTCAATTCTTAAGTAATTAGTGAAATACTTCAATGAAGAATATCGAATAATTATTCGTATTTTAAACTTATATTTAAACGTGTGAAATAATTAAATTAAACGTTTAAACGATCGGGAAAACGAACACCGCACGGAGCGCGAACGCGGGGATTTAAAATTTGGGAGATTCCTCCTCTTTTCCTCCCCCCAAAACCGGCTCCACCCCCCGCCCCCCTCCCCTCATTCTTTTTCACTTTTCACACACACACTCTCACTCTTTCTCTCTTTTCTCTCTAAACAATTATCACCACACCACCGCCACCTATTTCCACAAAAAAGCACCACCAAACGACCTCGGATTTCAATACTCCTTTGGAGAAAAACATTCACCTCATCACGATCTACATTTCTACCTTTTTGGTTTCTCCCGGCATTAAATCGTAAGTTTCCGACAATTCTCAAAAACTCTTAGATTTCATTTATTTTTCACAAAAGTTGTTTATTTAAGCTTTAAATGTCCAAATATGGGTTGGGTAAAAGTTTCAAGCCAAACGGAAACCGGAAAACACGTTTTCGGCTCAAAATCCGGCCAACAGACGTAAGTGTCGCATAGACCAGTGCAGCGTAGCATCACTTAATGCGCCACTTAAGTGATGCACTAAGTGTCACTAAAAACGCTAATTTTGCATCACTTGCCTAAGTGCCGCATAAAACCCCTTTTTCCCGACACTTCCTAACCGACACTTCTAGCAACACTTGTCTAAGTGTCGCCTATAATTGAATTCTGATTTCATCCGACACTAACCCTAGTGACGCATGACCTTGATACCGACACTTGTACCCGACACTTGCTTAAGTGTCGCCCCTTATGCGTCACTTCCTCAAGTGACGCTATAAGTGTCGCATGAAACAGAACCTAGAAAACACAGATTTTACAAAGTGTCAAGACCTAAAATTTTATCACTTGATTTCACCCAAATTCAAATTTTAGATACGTTTTTCACTAAAGCAATATAGCTCGAACCCAGCCAGGGGCTCTGCCCCTTGAACCCCGCCAGGGGTTGCCACCCCTTGGACCCCACTACCAGGGGCGCTGCCCCCGGACCCCCGTACCCAATTTCCTACCTTATTAAGTATAATGAAATGAATTCAGAGATTACTATTATCATCACAAACCATCACCAACGAGACGTACACGTTTTCAAAGCATAATCAAATCAACCAAATCATAGTAATTTGGACATTCTAGTTGGACGAACAACTACAAAGGTAATCTTTATAGATACCTGCTCACATTTATAACCATCACGTGTCGTGGACACCCTCAGGTTACAAGTCTTCGGACATCGATTCTCTGCTAATCAACTCAAGTTTAATTATTTAAACTCTCAAGACTTATGTGAGTCTCATAGCCTCTATTTAACTGTTTTACTCAGGGGTGTGATATCATTGCTCGTTTTATTTTACTATATGAACGCAAGTATGAAATCAAAAAAATACTACAAGAGTTATCTCACTAATCTTGTCAAAGCCCTCCTCAGCATAATTTGGTAATGCGTTGTAGCGTGAATATTAGTATATGGTACCATATAGGATTGACCCTCCTCGTCCGGGTTAGCATGCACTAAATGGGTAAACGGATGTACTAATATTTGTTCAGACGAGTGTAGATTAGGCACTCGTGGGAGGCACCTCGATCAGGATACCTTAAGTGTGGACCTGACACCTCGAGTAAAACTTTTATTTTGCTTAATTTCAATTTAAATTCAATTAAATCTTGCGGTTAATACAATATGTGTTGACATACAAACCTGTGAGCTCACCAGCATTTCGCTGACCATTTTAGAATGTATCACATGTACTCAGCAGTAGGTTGGACTGCCTTCAGGATATCATTAGCTCTAGTCATCATGCAAAACATTCAGAGGAGATTTAGCTGCATTATTATATTTTGTATAAATTAATTATGTATGTAAATCTGTCAATTTAGAAATTGAGCTAATGTAAACTATATTTTGATGTAAACTTTGGTTTTATCAATACAAGTTGTAAAACGACGCATATAGAGTCGTTCATTATATCTTTGTGCTGTGATTATTGATTAGTCGTGCCCCGACCCGATTCGCTTCCGCAACCCGTGTTGGGACATGTATGTGTGACAACAGATCTAGCTTGTAATAGTACTAGTGATTATCGTAATCAAGTTTGTACAATTGATTTGGATTTGTAAATGATATTAGTTTGGTATTAATATTTGTTAAATATATTAGTATGATAAAGTGTTAGACGAATATCGAATACGATGTTACAAACTAAAGTCTGTGAGATAAGATCTCAAGTCGCAGAACTTAGTCTTGCGAGATGAGATCTAGGCTCGCAGAGCTGCGAACCGAGTCGAGATGGGCTTGGTTGTGGGCTGCGAGTTGAACTCAACTCGCAGAGTCCATTGACCTGCGAATCGAGTTTGATTAAAACCTATAAATACTCAATTAGGTTTAATCCGAAAAAGACTTTTGGCCATTCGTTTTCCAGAGAACAAAAACGCTATTCTAAGCAATCATAAGGTTAGGTATTGATCGATTAACGTTAATTAATCGATACAAAACCTGGTTGATAAATAAATTCGCTATTATCTTGCGAAACAAATTGTTCACTTATTGTGAACCAAGTATTGAGGAATTCCGCGCCTTAATACCTAAGATAACCTCATTTTCGATCCACATACTAGGGACTTACAATTGGTATCAGAGCTTTCGGGCTAAATACTTAGTTAGTTCGAGGTTATTTGGATAATAACGATAGATTTAGGGTTGTTGTTACGATTAATCTTCGTAAAAACGATCAAAATCACTCTCTGGAAGTGTTTAGTTTCGTAATCGACCGAAATCTTAGGGTTTAATCGATTAGAAAACTAAAATTTTCATTTTAGGGTTTTTCAGCCGATTCTGCGAACTGAGTTCCCCCTGCGAACCGAGTTCTTCTGCGAACTGAGTTCCCCTCTGCGAACTGAGTTCCTCTTGCGAACCGAGTTCTTCTGCGAACTGAGTTCCCCCTGCGAACCGAGTTCTTCTGCGAACTGAGTTGCCCTCTGCGAACTGAGTTCACCCTGCGAACTGAGTTCCTGTCCTGCGAATCGAGTTTCTATGAAGTGAACTTTCTGATTTTTCTGATTGTTAATTCCCGAAACTGAGATGGAGTTCCTGTCCTGCAAAATGATTGAGATGGAGCACGAGGTTGGAAAATATAATACTCCACCTAAGTTGTTACGTGTTGAAGACTATTACAGTTGGAGAGATAGGTTTGAATCTTACTGTAGATTCTATAATCTCTCAATCTGGATGTGTATCAAAGGAGGATACACGGCACCCACCCAAACTGTTCAAAATGCTGTTGTTGTGGTATCCTATAATCTGATGAGTGAACAACAAAAGAAAGACTATGAGAATGAAAATAAAACTCATTCTTGTATCAAGATGTGTTTATCCAAGGAAATTAATCATCAGTTAAAATCTTTTCATACTGCTAAAGCACTCTGGGAAGCGCTTGAGAAAAGATGTGAGGGAAGTCCACAAGTACAAGCAAGCAAGAAGAAGCTTCTGAAAAAGCAGTTTACTCTGTTTAAAGTTTTTAAAGGAGAAACTCTTGATGCTTATGTTACTCGTTTCTACCATTTGTTATCTGAGATTGAAAACCATGAAATCACTATTGAGGAGGTAGAGAAAACTGACAAGTTTCTTGAGGGTTTACCTTCTAAATGGGAGATGTATGGTGTCATGATTACAGACAATGAAACCAGATATGCAACCATGACACTTGAGCAGGTTATTGACAAGCTCAAAGGATATGATTTCACTAAGAAGTCAAAAGATACCGATTCTGATCATGTTCAGGATCCAGGATTGTATCATGGAAAAACTTCTATCTCGACTGCTTCATCCAGCTCGACCACTGCTTTGTTTGTTGGTAATGCTGATGGAAAGGGTGAAATGATAACTGATGAACTGTGTTTCATTACATCATCCGGAAATGAAGCTAAAGGGAAACCTTCTGAGAAGTCACCTCAAGAACATCAAAAGATGCCTATGAGTGTGAAATCTGCTGAGCAGCAATTGTCTGTTCTTGCTTCATTTGTAGCTTCATATGAGAATTATATTGATTGTAAGATCAATGATCCAATTCTTTTTGATGAAGACTATGATCAGGTAGATCCTGATTATCTTGAAGAAATAGATCTCCAGGACCAACTTGCTTTGTTGTCAAGGAGAGTTAAAAATTTCTTAAAGAAAAATGGAAGAAAGGTTGTTGGCAACAGATCAGGGTTTGATAAAACCAAGGTCAAGTGTTATAACTGTAAAAGTTACGGACATTTTGCTAGAGAATGCCAAAGACCTAAGGTAGAGACTGGTGAAGGGAAACAAGGCTCGGGAAATACTTTGCATTCCAAAGCCTTAGTAGTGAAACAGCTAGATGGGTCTTATGATTGGAAAACTCAGTCAGAGGAAGCTTTGATGGCTGAGATTGACGATCAAGAGATTGAAGCTGAGTCATTATCCTATATGCCCACTGATCCAGCTTTTGAAGTAAAGGTGCCTGAGACTCCTGTTAAAGCTAATGTTGATGATGTATTAGACTTGGGTTCAACTGAAGATTTGGATCCCGTAGATTTTGTAGCTAAGATGGCTGAACTGCAAACTGATAAAAAGCGGGTATGCCTAGATCTTGTTTCTCTTGTTGATCTGTGTCAGTTAGTTTCCAGTTTACAGTCCCAAGTTAGTGCTTATGCAGATTCCTGTAAGACTTTGACTGAAACTAATAATACCCTGTCATCTCAACTTAGCACACTTAGTAAATCCAGTGAGGCTGTTAGATCTGAACTTAACCTAGCTAAGTTAGATATATGTAGGTTAAGTGATGATAAACAAGCCTTAAAGGATAAGATTAAGGCAGATGTGGCTGACAAGACAGCTTTTAGAGATACTGTGAATGAGAAATTAATTATCATAGACGGTCTCTATATGAACATAAATGATTTGAATCTGTCCATTGCTAATAAGGATAAGGAGTTAGCTGATTGCAAAACAAAACTTGTAGCTCAGAATCGTAAGCTTGAGAGCTACAGAACATCTGAAATGGATAAAATGTTAGGTGCTCAGCGTAGTGTGAAGGATATGTCTGGTTTAGGTTATAATGATATGCCTCACCCATTCAATTCAAATTACACTAAAACTCCTGTAGATATTAAAATGGCAGATGTTAACCCTGAAACGAAAGAAACTAATAAACCGGATAAGTTAGAGGCACAGAAGAGTGTTATTAAGAACCCTTCATTAGATGATAGTAAGAAAATTCCTCACACCAAAGTACATTTTGTATCGGGTGGAGTAATTAATGATACTAAGATTAATGAAGTGGTTAATAAAGAATATGTCATTGAACCTTTAGTGCCTAAAACTCCGGTAGTGGATGCAAAAGCTAGTAAGTCACGTAAACAGATGTCTTGCTTCAAGTGTCACCAAAAAGGACACGTAGCTTCTTGTTGCCCAAATAAGAAGCTGGAAGCATCACATAAGTTAGTGAATACTGAAAAGACACCAACTATTTCTAGTTCGATTGTAGATAGGTTAGGCTCCAAACCGGGATTAGGAAGCAAACCTGTAAACATTCTGAAAAGAGATGGTAATCATAGTGTCTCTCCACCTAAACCTAAAAGGGCTTATACTCTAAACGAAAATACTTTCAATAAGCCAAGAGATAAGACACCTTCGAGGTTTAGGACCCCAAGTAGAAACCATAGTCAATTTGAGAATGGTTCTACTTCGAGTACACAGGGAACTAAGTTTGTGCCTAAGAGGTTTTCTACTCACTCTCCTCATAGGCCTAAGACTACAGATCATCAACAATCTCAAACTCCTGTGAAGGTTACCAAGACTCCTGATGGGAATAGTTATGGTTACTTTAAGGAGGTTCAGATTGTAGATGACCAGGGACAAACCAAGACCGTAATGGCTTGGGTCCCTCTTGATAACTAACTGTGTACAACTTGTGATGTGTAGGAGCAGACTGTGAACAAGGACAGCTGGTGGTATGTAGATAGTGGATGCTCAAGACACATGACAGGTGAAAGAAGTCTATTGAAGGACTTCAGAGAAGGTTTCAAGCAAAAAGTAAATTTTGCAGGAGACAAAGGAGGAGTAATTACTGGGAAAGGAAAAGTTTCAAATGGAACTTTAACGCTAGAGGATGTGAATTATGTTGAAGAACTAACTCATAACCTAGTGAGTGTTTCCCAAGTCTGCGATAAAGGTCATCCAGTTCATTTTAATGAAAAGGAGGCTTTAGTCCTGAAGCCAGGCTTCACAATTCCTGAAGAATGGATATTGATGAGGGCACCAAGGAAGAAGGACATCTATGCGATAAACATGGGTGTTCCTAATTCTTCAATGGTATCTACATGTTTATTATCCAAGGCTTCGGAAGCAGACGCGCTACTATGGCATAGGAGAATGGCACACCTAAACTGGAGAAAAATGAACTACATAACCAAAAATGGTTTAGTTTTGGGTGTACCGCAAAAACGTTTCGAGTCTGAGGATAAGTGTGTTCCTTGTATGAAGGGAAAGCAACATAAGAAACCACACCGATCTAAGACTGAAAACTCAATCTCCTCTCCATTTGATTTGCTACATATGGATCTCTTCGGCCCAATAAGCAAAAGAAGCATAGGTGGCAAATGGTACTGTCTAGTTGTCATAGATGACTACTCTAGATTCTCGTGGGTATTTTTCTTAGGATCTAAGGATGAAACTCCAGGTATTCTAATTGAGTTTTTAGATCAAATTGAAAATGTATACAAAATGAGAGTTAAGCATATTCGTAGTGATAACGGAACAGAGTTTAAGAATTCGACATTAGATATCTATTGCTTAAGCAAAGGGATAATTCATCAATTCAGTTCACCATATGAACCTCAACAGAATGGTGTGGCTGAAAGGAAGAACAGAACGTTGATTGAAGCTGCTAGAACAATGCTTGCAGATTCAAAGCTTTCGGTCATCTTTTGGGCAGAAGCAGTGAATACAGCATGTCATGTTCTGAATAGAGTTCTTACGGTTAAAAAGCATAATAAAACTTGTTATGAGCTTTTGAACAATAAGAAACCAAACTTAAAAGGATTTGAACCCTTTGGAGTTGCTTGTACAATATTGAAAACTAGGAATCAAGCTAAATTTGGTGAGAAGGCGAATGAAGGATTTTTCTTGGGTTATATGCCTAATTCTCAAAATAAAAGGGTTTTCAATAAGGTCACTAGTCGTCTGGAGATAGTTTATAACATTGAAGTTACGAGCTATGTACCTGCTGTGCATAAGGGATTAGATTGGCAATTTGACTACTCAGATCTCTTTCAGTCATTTAAGGTTCCCATAAATGACTTTGTCAGTGATTCAGAGATTTCTCAGCACTTATTGAATGAAGAATTGGACATTGGTCCGTCTTCAACATCGAGTGTTCCAAAATCTGGAATCAGGACATCAGATGACTCAAATGAAGCTTTTTCAAGTGGGTCTCGACAATTTTCAAAGGATAAGTATCAAGAAACAGAAGATTCTGAAAAGGATCTTCAAACAACGTTTAATGATGTACTTACTTCTTTGAACCATTTAAAGATCTCTTCAGAAAATTCAGAAGAAATGCCTTCATTAGAAGAGATTGGTACTAACTTAGGAGATGAGTTAATAGTTGATCCTATACCGGTTACAAGAATGAGTAAGAATCATCCCGTTGAAAACATCATCGGTGATATTAATACTCCTGTTCAGACTATGACTCAATCTAAAGCTAGTACTTCTGAAGATTTAGAAATCTTGTATACTGCTATGAAAGAGACAGGGATTCCTAATCAATGTCTATATTCATGCTTTATCTCACAAGTTGAGCCTAAAAATGTGCAAATGGCTCTCAAAGAAAGCTCATGGGTTGAAGCTATGCAGGAAGAACTGCAACAGTTCTCAAAATTACAAGTTTGGGAGTTGGTTGACCTACCAAAGGGAGAATATCCAATTGGAACTAGATGGGTATTTAAGTGTAAGAGAGATGACCAGGGAGTCATTACTCGCAATAAAGCACGTCTAGTGGTTCAAGGTTTTAATCAACAAGAAGGCATAGATTACAATGAAGTGTTTGCACCAGTTGCTAGGCTAGAAGCAATTAGAGTATTTTTAGCATTCGCGTCATTTTATGATATCAAAGTTTATCAGTTGGATGTTAAGAGTGCCTTTTTGTATGGCAAAGTAGAAGAATTGGTGTATGTTGCTCAACCTCCAGGGTTTGCTGATCATGAGTATCCAGATAGAGTATATCGTTTGAATAAGGCTCTATATGGATTACATCAAGCACCAAGGATGTGGTATGCAACACTATCAACGTATCTACTTGATAATGGATTTACAAGAGGAGCAATTGATAGTACATTGTTTGTAAAATGGAACAATAAAGACTTTCTATTACTACAAGTTTACGTTGATGACATTATCTTTGGATCTTCTGATGAAAAGATGTGTCAAGAATTTGAGAAAGTCATGAGAAAAAGGTTTGAGATGTCTGCAATGGGAGAGTTGAAGTTCTTCTTAGGGTTACAAGTTGACCAAAAGAAGGATGGCTTCTTTATTCATCAATCTAAATATTTTTATGAGTTATTAGAAAGATTTAAGATGGATGACAGTAAAGTCTACAATACTCCGATTCCAGTTAATCACAAACTATGTCCGGATACATCGAGTGATCAGGATGTGGATCCTACTTTATATAGGGCCATGATTGGATCACTAATGTATTTGACTGCCTCTAGACCTGACATTATGTTTGCTGTTTGTTTATGTGCAAGATATCAGGCTAATCCGAAAGAGTCACATATGCAGGCTGTTAAACGGATCTTCCGTTACCTCAAAGGGCAACCGAAGCTGGGACTTTGGTATCCAATTGATGGAGACTTAGATCTAGTAGCATATACTGATTCGGATTATGGAGGATGCAATCAAAATAGGAAATCTATGACTGGAGGATGTCAATTCTTAGGAGGTAGATTAGTATCTTGGCAGTGCAAGAAGCAAAGCTCAGTAGCCATTTCTACATGTGAAGCTGAGTATGTTGCAGCTGGCAGCTATTGTTCTCAAGTTCTTTGGATACAACAGCAACTGCGGGATTACGGGTTAAATATAACCAATACTCCTATGATGATTGACAACGAGTCTACTATGTCGATCACTAATAATCCTGTGAAGCACAGTAAAACTAAGCACATTGATATTCGACATCATTTTATTAGAGATTGTGCTGAAAAGAAAATGATAAGGTTAGTTAAGGTTCCGACTGCGGATAACTTAGCAGACCTATATACGAAGGCGTTCGACAGAGCAAGATTTGAGACATTGGTTCAACTGAATGGAATGAGAAATCCAGAGTGATTAGTCTTCCAAGGGTATTTTACTAATAGTTAGTAGTTATTTTTAGTTATTATTAAAAAAAAGAAGGGGGGGGGGGGGCGTATGGCATTCATTTGCTTGTTACCTGCGGGGAATCGCCTCCAATAAAAGAACAACCGGAGTTCTTTTAGAAAAAGCTTTAAGTTTTGACTGTAAAAACTTGGGAAATGATAGTACATTAGGAGAATAAGTCTCAGAATAATAACCTTAAGTATTAAGTATGATGTGTTAGTAGATTCTTATAAGTTGCATTAGAATAACGATTTTTATCTAGGATTACACTTATATTTATCTTATTATACACCTATATCCACTGATTATAACTTGTCCTTTTACTTAACAAGTGATAAGAATAACTTAAGTATAGTAAGGTTCATCATACGATTTATTGGTAGGCAGGTTATGCTAAGATTTCCGAGCAGTTAAGAAGTATAACTTTCATGTGTAATATCCTATGTGCTCTGTTATATAACGTATGACATATGTCTTAATTGTTGAATGATAGTACTACCGTGCACTGTGATCTAAAATAAAAAAAATAAATTGAAATGATACAAAGTATCATAATGTCAAAAGGTGAGTTACATGTTTCGAAAGGGCATCATTTAGTAACCTCTACCATACATATGAAAGATACAAAGTATCTCGTATCAAGTGTATGTTATATGCTTCTAAAAAACATCATTTAGTAATCTCTACCTTGCTAATACAAGATACAGTGTTATGTGTTGTACTTGAATTCTTCAGTATGTTGTATAGTAGAACTCACTAGATATTGTGCACATTAACAATAAAAGTTTGGCTCATAAATCTGTGTGTAATCTGTTTATGTGGCTCATAATATCGGTAATCGTCTTGAACTGTCTATGATATTCGAACATTCACTTTTGTGAATAATAAGAAATCATAAGTTATATTTCAATGAAGTGTTATATCATGTGGATAAAGGTCAATAAGATATAATTTTATAAATATAAGTTTATTACTGATTAAAGTTGTGATTTTATTGTGCTTATATGAATTTCATGAGGTATGTATACTAACAATCGTCTTAGGCTTATTACAATCTATTAAGTACAGCTTATTCTTTCTAATATGATCCCTAAGCAGTTAAAACTTTAAGTGTTTATTATTAAGTTAATTTGTTAGAATGTTAGTAGTTTTATTATTTTAACTTTTGTAATTATTTCCTCAAATCAATAAAACTTTTAATTATTCTTCTTGTTTACTAGCTATCTTATATCCGTGTTGAATAAATGCAACAAATACAAGTGAAAAATAATTTTTATTTTAGACTTGTACGGTATGTATGGGTTTCACTTTATACTAAGTGCTAAAATCGCGTTTTTGTGAAAACTTGTGATTTTGACTAGTCAACGCTGCGAAGCGAGACTAGTGCTGCGAAGCAAGTACATAGTATAAATGGGGCAAGTCCAACGAGTCCAACCCACACTTGCCATTTACTCTGCGAACCGAACCCACACACCTCTGCGACTTGAAATTTGGCGAAACGAATCGAAAATACATTTCGATTGATTTTCTGATTTTTAGTACAAGGAAGGATTTTTTGATTCGTGGAACTCTTACAACTTTTGATTACGCATCTTTAGAAGTAAGTTTCATGAGATTTCACCGTGTCATTTGTGAGATATCGATGGGTTTACGTTTTTTAATGTGTCGGTTTAGTTTATCACGGATTTTATACAAATTAGTGATTTAGAAAACCTAACACATGTTTATAATGCTTAATCAATGGTTAATAAACATGTTATAATCGATTAATTGCTTTGAAACACATCTGATTAGTGATTGATGTTTTGAATTCGTTGAGCAGATGATCCTGCGAACTGAGATCTATCTCGCTTCGCAGCCCGCTCCAACGAATCGAGATAAGTTGCGAGACGAGTTTCAACTCGTTTGACTTCAGTTGACCGAAGCGAGACGAGTTCAACTAGTTTGACTTCAGTTGACCGAAGCGAGACGAGTTCAACTCGTTTGACTTCTGTTGACCGAAGCGAGACGAGTTCCACTTGTTTGACTTGGGTTGACCGAAGCGACTCGACTTCAACTCGCAGGGTTTCTGCGAACCGAGTTGAAAAATTAAATCAATTTTATAATTTTTCAATTATAACTTGTTATCGATTTGAGAATTGTTTGTTTACAAATAATTAACAAGTTACTTGTTTATATACATATAGACTTAAGAATTTTTGTTTATAAGTTTAAATATGTGTAATATCTTAACAATTTAAGTTATTTCATATCGAAAGTCTTCTGACTCATAGCGTAGTCGTGCAGCGTGTCTCGATATTTATCGGCGGTATGATAACTCAAATTGTTATCCTTAGCTAACGAGCTTTATATATAATTTATAGAATATAATTGAACTTGTTAATTCAATTACGTTTCAGTGAATTATGTTATTAGTTAATAGTATATTTAGACGTTTGATGATCTTTTTGATCATAATACGTTAAAGTGTAAATTATCTAATGCTCGTTAACTTAACATTTTTGCTATTTGTGTAATTTTATTACAGATATGGCTAACCGATCTTTTGAGAAGGGTCACAACATCTTGGTGAATCTAGATGTCAACGAGCGTGGTGCTGAGCGGTTTGAGCAGATTTTGACATATTAAGCACGTTCGAGAATTCGATTTGCTATCACTGAGTCACCTCCACTGAACAAAGACCTTCTTACGTAGTTTTGGATGAACATTGTATATGATGGTGCTGCTAACCCGCCTACTATACGTACGACGGTGAATCAGCATCCGATTTCTTTTACTGCTGATGACTTACGACAGCTATTGCAGCTAGGAACTTCTGAACAAGAAGCGGGTCCATCTGCTTTTTCAGCTGATTTTATAGAAGGAGCTCTAGGTCGTACAGGTTACTCAGGACCTAGGAGAGGACGCCAGTTTGTCAAGGCTTTTGTACTAGGACAGTGGAGATTACTTTTTACTGTTATAGTATCTATTTTTGGAAACAAGAAGTCAGGATTAAATGAGCTTAGTCCTGAGTTGATGTCAGCTGTACTGTCACTGGTTTACAATAAACCATACAGTTTTTCTTCTTATATTTTTCAGTCCTACAGAGGACAGATCACCGGAGCTGCTAGGACTTTGTTTATTCTTTATCCTAGATTCTGCATGCTCCTGATTCGAGCTCAAGTTCCAAACTTGCCAGCTTATGCGGCTGATTTTCAAGTTGAGACAATCGGACTGCGAGGTTACAACGCTTGCTTTTTGTTATCCAAGCGTAAAGATGAGATTAAGCCTGAGGCTGCTGATCTTTTTGGGCATCTTCTTGATGCTGATTATGTTGCTCCACCAAACAATGGTTGGATGGATGCTGGAGCTCACGGTCAAGCTCAACCTCAACCTTCACAAGCTCAACCTCAACCTCAACCAGTAGCAGAGTCACAGGAGCTCATTGAGGATGTTTTACATCAGGTTGAACATCAAGGTCAACAAGTTGTACCTGAGCTAGCTGCTGAGGTTCTACATGAGGTTTTGATACAGATTGACGATGATACAGATCCCTTGTTACGGGATATCGATCTCGGATGATTCCAGATCCAGCACTGAAGGAAAAGAGAAATGCTAAGGAAGTCGATCCGGACTTCAGTATTATTGATGAAGGTCCTGAGGAAGAGGATCTACCTCTTATTCCTCAACGCCGTAAGCATTCCAGGACTTTGATCATTCAGGATGGTATGTTTTATTTAAAGTTAGATAATCTTAACTTGTTGTTTATCAGGAGTTAAACTGAGACAGTTAATTCTGTAACAGTTGCTCAAGATACATCCCAGGTAGAGATGATGATACCGGTGGTTACTGAACCAGTATCTGTACCATCTGAGGTATGTGATAAACGTTTAGTACTACGAGTATTATAGATATTTAATTAGAGATTGAGACAGAGTTATCTGTAATAATTAATTATTTAATTATATCTAACTTTATAGGCTGAGAAACTGCTTGAGTCAGTGGAACCAGAAATGGTCTCCAAGACTGTTGAGGAGGGAGTTGCAAAACTGGTGCATGATGCTCAGTTTCCGACTAATAAAGCTAGTAGATTTGCAGCTAGTCTTCTCAAAGAAGCGTTATCTCAAGCTATTCCACCACTCACACGTGAATCATACATTGCTTCAGTGACACCGCCTGGACCATCTACAATATCTGTTATTCCGACGATTGATGCTGAAAGGATTACATCCTTAGAGTCACGAGTTAAGGAATTGGAACAGAGTACTTCTAGGATTCCAGGGTTGTTAGCTGAGAATGTTTCTCTTGCTCAGCAGATGGTTCATATCAGTGAATCACATTTGACACTACTGAAGACTCATGATACTTTGTTTGCTGATTTTACTGCCCAGCGACTGAAGCTTGAACACTTAGAACGTTTGGTGTTGAGAGTGAATTCAGGACAGTCTGCTCAGGGGGAGATAATGCTATATCATGAAGCTTGCAAAGAGGATGAGTTAGCTAAGAAGAGAAGAGATGATAAAGATGATGATCCCGATGCTCAGAAAGATGGTGAGCCGACTGGTCCTTCAAAGACTGGTGAGCAAGCTATTATTCAGGGGGAGTCTGCATGTGTTGGTGTTAGTGGTGATGGTGCTGGTACAAGTGCTGTGGGTACAAGTGAAGCTGGTAAGACAGCTTAGGCTTGTGTAGATATTTGTACTTAGAACTTTAGTTGAATTATAATTATAATTTATAATTGTAATTGAATAATTGTAACTTAATAGTTTTTGTAATATATTCGGCTTGAGATTTTTATTACAAGATTAAATATATTAGAAATTGTTTAAGTTATTTGATTTTGAAAAGTTAAATAAATTAGTGATCGAAAGTCTTCCGACTCATTGAGAAGTCGAGCAGCGTGTTCTGATTTATTTCAGCGGTCAAAGTTTATTTTAACTTAGACATTTTAGACTTGAGAGTTTTTATAACTGACAAGTTAAATATGTATGATTTTTAACTAGACAAATGATATATAATTTAAAGATATAATTGAAAGTTAAGTTCTTGTGATATAACAGTTCAATTAAGTCTTGGAAATTATAAGGTAATTAACAGTAAATTTAAATGCTTGGTGATTATTCACAATGCATTAGAATTTATAGTTAATTAATATTTGTTAAGTGTTTATAAGACTTAAGAATTCTTTGATTGATTCAGAGAAATCAATAAAAGAATTATAAGTTATATAGATTGGTTATATTAACACAATTGAAATGAATAATGAAATTTTTAGATTAATTCAGAGAAATCAATAAAAGAATTTATATTATTAATTTAATTTGTGTAGATATGGAAATGCTAGAATTGAGTGACTCTGGAAGTGATATTCTTGATGAAATCGATGAAGAAATTGATTTTGATCTTGAAGAAGGAGAATTTTTACTACCTAAGGATTGGACTGCTGTCTATGAGAATGAGCTAGACATTGGTGTAGATCCAGATGCAAATATTGATTAACACCATGTGAGCCCATCCAGGACAGAAGTTATTATTGAAAATACTCAAGGTCCAATAGTTGTCGATGTAGATGAAGAAATCGAGGACTCAACCGATTCTGAAAATGATGAAATCTTAATTCCTACCAAGAATCCAACAGTTTTTCTTAGAAAACTTCCTAAACAGAAAAAGAAGGTTGGAGTTTCAAAAGTTGATATAACTGGGAAACGGGAACCTAAAAGAGGGATTATTGGTTGGTACTTTGACTCTGAGCTGAAGCTATTTGCTATTAAGAGGTTTGACGGAGTTCAATATCTTGAGCGAAAGCTTGCAGTATTTAGTTCTTTGCCTAGATTTGAGATTCGAGATTTGGCTCGATTACCTTTGAATAACCCAAGTGATGATTTTGTTGGAAAATATGTTGAACACATAATCAAGACTGAGGTTAGAGCAAATAAATTTGAAAAGATTAAGCCAAGAAAAGGAAAGACTATTAAACTGGCAGAGAGAAGTCAAAGGACAGGACGAAGAAGAAGAAAGAAGATTTATCCATCTGTTAAGTGTTTACAGCAGATTCCATTGAAGACAATGCCACAAGATATTTTGGAAAATATGAAGAGTTGGCATGTGGATTCAGAGACTGGAGAAGCTGTAATGGTTAAATCTGATGATGAGGTTGAAGGTGGTGAAAGAGAAATCTTCAGAGTTTATGACCATTGACACCTAATGAACATGTCGAAGAAAGATTTGATAAAATTGAATGAAAATAGAATCTTGACGACAGTAGCATGGGGTGACTTAGCACGTGATTATCAAATGATGGTTAAGACTTGTATTAAATTGAAGATTTATGCTGGTAGTAAGATTTATAAGTAAAAATCAAAGACAACTTGAAGACATAATAGCATAGATGCTAGAGCTATTGTCAAGGGGGAGTCTGTTGGGACATGTATGTGTGACAACAGATCTAGCTTGTAATAGTACTAGTGATTATCGTAATCAATTTGTACAATTTATTTGGATTTGTAAATGATATTAGTTTGGTATTAATATTCGTTAAATATATTAGTATGATAAAGTGTTAGACGAATATCGAATACGATGTTACAAACTAAAGTCTGTGAGATAAGATCTCAAGTCGCAGAACTTAGTCTTGCGAGATGAGATCCGGGCTCGCAGAGCTGCGAACCGAGTCGAGATGGGCTTGGTTGTGGGCTGCGAGTTGAACTCAACTTGCAGAGTCCATTGACCTGCGAATCGAGTTTGATTAAAACCTATAAATACTTAATTAGGTTTAATCCAAAAAAGACTTTTGGCCATTCATTTTCCAGAGAACAAAAACGCTATTCTAAGCAATCATAAGGTTAGGTATTGATCGATTAACGTTAATTAATCGATAGAAAACCTGGTTGATAAATCAATTTGCTATTATCTTGCGAAACAAATTGTTCACTTATTGTGAACCAAGTATTGATGAATTCCGCGCCTTAATACCTAAGATAACCTCGTTATCGATCTACATACTAGGGACTTACAACCCGAATTTGGGGTGTAACAGTATCATGTACGAGTACATCGTATGTGGTTCAAGGGTTGTAAATGTTTGACACGCAGTGTATAGAGTATTTCCAAACTTTAATGACGGGGGTTTGGGGGTAGCGCCCCTGAATAGCGGGGTTCCAGGGGTGGCAACCCCTGGCGGGGTCCAAGGGGCAGAGCCCCTGGCTGGGGTCAATCCCATATGGTACCATACACTAACATTCAAGCTAAATCCATACTAACAAACTATGTGGTGGAGGACTTTATTAGTAAAACAACTCATGCAGTTAATATATCATGTTTTGTACTTGTGTTCACATGTAAAACAAATCTGAGCATGTATTCCCACCCCGGGAGTAAAAACAGTAAAATGCGGGGCTATGAGACTCACCTAAGTCTGATGCATTTATCTCAATAAACGTGCATTGCTAAACCAAGCAATGATGTCTGAAGACTGTAACCTGAGGGCGTCCAAGACGCGCGTTGGTTAATACGTGAGCAGGTATCTCTCAAGATCACTGATGCTAGTTTTTCATCCAACTAGTTATGTCCAAATACATCAATTTGTTTGATTATTTGCTTGTGTTTTGAAAACATGTACGACCCATTGGTGATGGTTTGTAATAATAATCTTACATCATTATTATTATGTGTCGTTTCATTGTATACTGTTAAAGTATATGTTTCGTGTTTCGTATTGTATATAAGTGTTGAAGGATATAGGTATCATGTACGAGTACATCGTATGTGGTTCAAGGGTTGTAAATGTTTGACACGTAGTGTATAAAGTATTTCCAAACTTTAATGATGGGGGTTCGGGGGCAGTGCCCCTGATTAGCGGGGTTCCAGGGGTGGCAACCCCTGGCGGGGTCCAAGGGGCAGAGCCCCTGGCTGAGGGCCAGGTCAGCTCGAAATTTTTTTATTTCTACTATTATGCTTTAGTGAAAAACGCACTTAAAATCTGCATTTGGGTAACACAGGTCATGAAATTTCAAATCTTGACACTTACTAAAATTCTGTGTTTTCAAGGTTCTGATTTGTGCGACACTGGGTGTGACATAAGGCTTTGTGTCGCTAGACGCGACATTGTAGTTCTAGTGCCACATAGGTTGTTGTGTCGCATGTCATGACTGCGACATAAGTCATTGTGTTGCTATTTGCGACATCCGTAATTTAATGCGACATAAGGTGTTGTGTCACTATATGCGACATCCGAAGGTGTTGCAACATAGTCACTTGTGTCGCTATATGTGACATAGGTAATGGTTTTGCGACATAAGGGCTTGTGTCGCAGAAGGTCCAGCCCTTCTGCGACATAACATGCTGTCCACAACAAAAAGTGTCGGGTTTGTGGTCAAACGACTTCGGTTTGACCCGAAACTTTTACACAAGTCTTAGATGAGTTTATAAAGCTTGCAGAAATTATTAGTTTGTGTCGGTAGTAACCCGAAGTGTTTGATCTATAAACTGGTCAAAACCGACATTTTTGACAAATGTTTAGAAAATGAGTTTTATTACTTTATATGGACATAATCAAGCTAGATAAACAACAGAACTTGTAAAAGAGTAAAATACAAGAGTTTTCGAAAGTGTCAGATTCTTACAAAGTGATCGCGTGAAGAAACCGAAAAGGTAGGAACGTAGAGCTTGTCGCGGTGATCGTTTTCTTCTAAATGAGCTTGGTGATCCAAGTTGATTTGGTGGTGGTTTTGTAGTGGTTTTTGGACTGCCGTTTTAGAGAGAGAGAGAGTGGGGAAGAGGGAGGTTAGAGAGATTAAGTGAAAGAAAGTGAGATTATTATGATGTGGTGTTTGTGTGTGTTTTACACAAAGGAGAAGAGAGGAAAAGAGGGGGAAAGGGCCCCGGCCCACATGGGTCCCACCCATGTGTGGTTGGCTTCAATTTTAATCCTCTACGTTTGCGCTCTGTGCGGTGTTCGTTTTCCCGTTCGTTTCGACGTTTATTTTGACGTTAAATGTTAAATACGCGTTTTTAACTAACGATTTAAATCTCGATATTTTTATTGAAAGTATTCTCCTAAATTCTTTATTTTAAGTTATTAAAATGTTGTCAAGTCTCGGTTTGCGCGTTCATTGCGTATTTGTACGTTTGTTTAACTCGTGTAACGTTTTACTCAAATGTGTGAAATCGTAATATTTTTACTCGAAGTATTTTATCAAAATACTTAATAATGAATTATAAAATAAAATTTGGGTTTATTTCGTTTGTCGGGCGCATTTCGCGCATTTCTGTTGCGTACGGTTAGTTTTAGATGATACAGAATACATTTGTATATTTTATCCAAATAATATATAATAAACATGAGTTAATTAAATAATTTCACATTATTTGATAAATTGTTCACCTACGTTCGTATTTAAAGGTACCGGAATCCATCCGATAATGAAATGCATGATTTAAATAAATCGCGTACGTGCGTATATATAACAATATACAAAATGATACACATAATTAGCCCTAAACACAACTAATTACATATATTAATACAACGAGTAGGAACTAAGTACTAGCCCTAATTTGGAGGGTGTCACAAAATGTGTTAAGGAAGACGCAATATTCAAGGTAACAGAATTTGAGACCACAGAATAATCATGGCTGAGAGATCAAACCAATCAAACAACAACACGTGTCATTCCAAGATCATGATTTTTCACAAGACATTTGCACTATAAATAGAGAAGTACTATGTACTTAGAAACTTGTCGTTTTGTACGTGTTAATCACTTGTTTGTCAGTGAGTAGTCCTTCTAAGCACATACCAGCGACCAACGAGTAAAAAAGTTAGCGTAATCTAAGCACGTACCAGCGACCACCGAGTAAAAAAGTTAGCGTGTTTGTCCACTACTGTTTTATCTCTATGTAATAGTTTAGCTAGAGTGTATGATTTAGATTAGCTTTGGCTAGTTTATTCCGCAATCAACACTGTGTAATTTTTATGATAAATAAAATTTACAATTCAGCTACTATTGTTTCATTGTGTTCATTGCATCTGTTATTCTTCAAAGATATTATACTCGGTTTGTGATAATACAATTAAAACTTGATAAATCAACTTAGATAAAATCAGAAGAATATTATAATTGTATTCAACCCCCCTCTCCCCTTCAACAATTAAACTTTACTTATTGTGATTCCATTTCACTTAGTAATAGTGATTACGGGACTCTCAATTGGTATCAGAGCAGAGTTGGTTTAAATAAATTAACCAGATCTGCAATGGAATCAGTAAAGTAAAGTTGTGTTGACTCTGAGTAAAGGGAAATGGTTCTACTACCAAACCTCCAGCGTTTGATCCGTCTAGGATTGAAACCTGGATGTCCCAGATGATGATGTTTTTGGATCTTGTTGATGATCGTTTATGTAACATAATAACCAATGGTCCTCATATCCCAACCATAATTGTTCTTGCTGTTGTACCTACTGCAACTACTCCTACAATACCAGACATGGTTGTGCCAAAGAATGAGGAACAGTGGTTTGATGAGGACAAGAGATTGGTTAGATTGGATAAACAAGCTAAAATCTACATAGGCATGTCACTCCCTAATGAAGTATTTGAATCCATTAGGCTTTGCAAAACTGCTAAAGATATGTGGGACATCCTTAGGAATATATATATTGGAACTCCTAATATTATTCACTGCACGGGAAGTCAATCTCACTCGACATTATGAGGTGTTTGCAATGGAACCCAATGAGTCTCTGTCCTCTACTTATACCAGATATCAATTGCTGATGAACAAAATGGAAAAGGCTAGTATAGGAAAAGAGCATTGATTCGTAGTTGAAAAGTTCCTGGAGCTCTTGCCAAGGAAAATTTGGGAAACTATTGATACCTGTACTAGACAAATGAATGATTATACAACTCTTAATCTTACTCAAGTCTATGGTACTTTGCTCAATTGGGAGCAGTCTGAAAAGCAAGTTGATCAGAGTGAGCACATTCGTGCAACACTTGGAAGTCAAAAGATATCGAATGCTGAAGAAGCAATGATCTGTTTAGATAAGCATTACTGTCTGATGGCTGATGACACTGAATTTCATGAAGACATCAAAGAAGTCGCTCATAAATGCTCAACATCAGGATAGGATCCTGAAACTCTCTACAAGGTACATTGTTTTAAGTCATACTTAGCTACTGAGAAAAATAATGTCTTTGAATCTTTGATTGTTGACTTGTCAAATGCTCATGACATTCAAAGAAATCAGAATAAGGAGATCAGTAACTTAAAATCAAAACTTCTTAACAAGAGGAAAATGTGTCAAAAATGGAAATTTTGAAACTAGATCTTGAGGCACAATTACATGCAAATCAAGTATGTGTTCATAAGAAACTAAAATTTGAGAGACAATTTTTGGAACTCAAAAAGGTTATGGAATTTTTGTGTAAGTCAAACATGAGAGTAAATCAGTGTGTAAATAATCAAATTCCAAAACAAGCAAAAGCTATTTTGGGAGGTGATTATGGATATGCTGCCTCACTTGCTGATTCTACAAAGATTGATCCCATTTTTAATTCTGATGGATGTTTCTCAGAAACTGTATTTGAACCTATATCAGTTATCAGTGAGCCAAGACCAAATTATTTCATAAAAGGTGGTTTACTCACTGATAGTTGCAATATAGTGAAGACTGATTGTAAAATCAAAAGTTTTAAAGCTGATAATCTTTCAGAAACTTCAAATTCACTTAAGCAGTCGCTGATAATCAAAAGGATATTAGCAACCTCTCTGACACTATTTCATTCACTGATAATATCATTATCAGTGACCCCAAGTCAAAGAAACAAGAGGTAGAAATCTGCAAGGAAAGTTGTAAGTTAGTATCAGCTCATCAACTTAAATCAAAGAAAGTTAAGAAATCCACTTATGGAAATAGAAAGTGTTACAAATGTGGAAACAGGAAACCCTTATCATCTGAATGCTCAGCAACACCATTTTCTAAACATATTATCATCTGTGAGCATTCAGACACCATTTATGCAAATCAGTGGAAGCCAAAAGTAAGGCTTTGCCACTATGAACCCATCTCAGGATGGGTTCACCTGTTGAAATAATCTTAATTATTGATGTCGGGCATTCTTAGAGAGACTATCTGGTATCTGGACAGTGGTTGTTCCAGACATATGACCGGATGTAATTCCCTGCTCAGTGACTACCAGGATTAAAGAGGTCCTGATGTAGTGTTTGGTGATAATAAGATTAGCAAGACAAGAGGTTATGGTGTGTTAACAAATGGTAATATGATGTTCTAAAGAGTTGCATATGCGGAGGGACTGAAGCACAATTTATTGAGCATCAGTTAGTTTTGTGACTCCAAAAATAAAGTGCTATTTGATCATGAAGCTGGTGTGGTTTAAAACAAGAAAGGAAGTGTTGTGTTAGCTGCTAACAGAAAGGGAAATACATACATTGTCAATATGGACTCAGCTCAGTCAGGGACATGCTTTTGTTCCAGAACTGTTTCAGAAGAAAAATGGTTATGGCATTAGCCACTTTCTCATATGAATCTAAAAGCTATCAATAAATTAAGCAAGAATGGTTTAGTCACTAGACTTCTAAAATTGTCTTGTGATAAAGATAAGCTTTGTTAAACATGTGAGAAAGGAAAGCATCACAGCTTTTCCTTCAAAAGTAAAAAGACATCATCAGTAACTGAATATTTCTACCTACTCCATATGGATCTATTTGGTCCAGTAAGCACTCCAAGTCTTGATGGAAAGAGATATTGCTTGGTGTTGGTGCATTTTGTGTGTCAGTCACTTGGTCAACATTTGTACTTGTCAAAGTCAACTAGTCTTAGTATGTGATGTGATTAGTGTGTATATGGGAGTCTGTAAATGAATAGTGAAATAGACAATATACACAATATACTGTTCATGCGACACAGAGCTTGTGTCGCAAGGGTCACAATAGCGACACAAGTTATGTCGCTAGTAGGTCTAAACAGTTATAAATAGAGGAGTTAGAATTCATTTCAAGGTTGATCAAACCCTAGAGAGAGAGAGAGAGAGTTCGTGAGGCAGAGAGAGAGGCTGTGATTGTATTCTGTAATCCATATATTTTGAGTGTTAATATATACAAGATTATAGATATTGTGTTTGTTTGATTCAATTAACGTTCCATATTCAATCGTTTGTATTCCGCACGTTCGATTGAAGAGACGATGTGATTGTGTCGCTAACACCTCACCAAGGCTAAAAAAAAAATGGCGGGAAAGGTCGCGAAAAATTTTGTGTTTCCAAATTTTGTTCATAGGCTTAAAACTGTTCAATTTTAGCCTGGAAAAAGTTTCATTTTACCCGGGCATTTTTGGACGTTTTCGGTTGAATTTTAGGCGGGAAATTCGCGGAAAAAAAAATTTGTAGTACCAAATTTTGTTTTTGAGCTTAAAAGTTCATAATTGTAGTTTGGGAAAAGTTTAGTTGTGCTCGCCCAATTTTCAATATTTTCAAACCAAATTTTGGTGGGAAAATCTGGTTGTCTGTGTTTTGCTAAAGTTCTTGATTAAAAGATGTCGCTCCTGCATAGTGTTCGCCACAACCTTCCGATGTTCACCCAAAACACCAAATACTCAAGCTGAAGAAGAGATTTTGAGGCCTACATCTCTTCTAATGATCCAGACATGTGGATTCCACTGACTGAGAGATATGAAATGCCAGTCAGGGAAGGAACACGAACTGCAAAATCATATAAATCAATGACTCTCGAAGAACGTAAAGCATGGGATGATGAAAGGAAGACTTTCAGAGCAATTCAAGGATCTTTATCAACGGAGATCTTACAATTGTTTAAGCATCACAAAAATGCGCATGATCTATGGGTTGCCATTGAAAAGCGTTGTTGTGGCTATAACAAGGAAGAAGAACCTCAACATAGTGCATTTGTGGCTCAAACAAAAGAGGTTGATTCTGATGGATTTACATGTTTATCTTGCATTCAATTAACAGGTTCTAACAACAGGTACAAGGATAACATTGAAACACTGCGATCAAATATCAAAAATTTAACAGAGGCTAATTAGGTTTTGAAAGAAAATGAATTAGCTTATGAAAAGAAATTCAAAGCCTATCAAGATGAGTCACAAGCGTGCTGACTCTAAGATGAAATAGATAGTTATTTGAAAGAAATTTCTTTGCTTAACAAAGAGCTTGCTGACTCTAAATCTGAAGCTGATGATCTTAAATGAAAAATGTCAAATTTTGCTACGTCAAACATGATATTTGATCACATCCTTGATAAGCAAAGGACTGATACAAAAAGCAAGGCAGGTATTGGCTATTACCATGTACCTCCTCCTATGGACTATCTTCCAATGCCTGTTAAGGATGCAATCAAAGACTTTGTGCCTTCTTTCTCAAAAGTAGACACAAATTCTATTAATGTGCCAGTTAATGAGCAAGTTAAACAGGCCGAGCTTGTTACACCTACATTTGTTAAAGCTGAAAATAAACCTCTGGTCAGTGTTGAAGAGGTTGTTGTGGTAGA
This sequence comes from Pseudognaphalium luteoalbum, assembly GCA_963422505.1. Lineage (NCBI taxonomy): Eukaryota > Viridiplantae > Streptophyta > Magnoliopsida > Asterales > Asteraceae > Pseudognaphalium > Pseudognaphalium luteoalbum. The sequence goes on along the minus strand of OY730198.1, from coordinate 61,067,392 downwards.
AGATATACCTGAAGTGTCTATCATTAAGGTTGAGAAAATAACTGTCAAACCAGACTGTTTTAAATGCAAAGGCAAATCTAAAGTTGATAATGAATCTTTCAAAGTTAAAAATGTTAAAAGGGATTCTAAATCTACTAACTCAACCTCAGGGACATCTACTTCAACATGTTCACCTAAAAGTGCATGTTCAACAAATGTTCCTGTTAATAGACCTTCTGTGTACTGTCCTTCACCGAAACGATTTGAGGGAACTCATTGGAATCAATCTTATGTTGAAAGACGTTCTTGCTTTCGTTGTGGTCAACAGGGCCATATTATTAGGGATTGTAGGTTATTATCCCTAGATAGGTTTGGTAGAGGGATGTCAAGAACTTCTTCTTTTAAGAATTCTTTTTCAAGGCGTCGTTCGTATTCGCCTGTATCTAGTTGTGCATCAAACTCTCTACAACCTATGGCTAGAGTAAACAAAGTTGTGCCTACTAGACCTCAAGTTCAACAACACAACATTGTTGAAAACAAATCATCCAAACCTAAACAGGTTTGGAAACCAAAATCCATAAACAACACATCTATGAAAGCAACTGAGTTCTTAAAATATCATAAACTCATGGATATGATGATTATGGACGATAATGGACAACCCAAGTTTATCAAGGCTTGGGTGTCCCATAAACTCTAATGTTTGATTGTTTGTGGTTATGCAGTCAGTTTCTTGTTAGCTGATATTTTTACTGACTGCATGAATGTGGATATTGTTTGAAGAATGGTGACTGGAATGATGAAATTTCTGAAGTTCAGGTGGTTAAAGTGCTAAAAAGGCATTTGATTTGACTTGATATGTGATTTTGAAACTTTTATTTTGGAATTTTTTTATTTTTTATTTATTAGTTTTGCAATGGCCATTCTTTGTACTTTTTAGTATCAAAGAAATGCAATATTGCTAAATATCTTAAATCAAAAATTACAAAAATATATTTAATGTTTAAATTGGTACTTTTGAATTGGATTTTTAAAAAGAATTTGCTGTTCAGGGGAAGTAATTAAAATTCTGATTATTTGGATCAGAAATGTGAACAGCTAGATTCTTGTTTCTTCAAAAAGATATTGGATTGTGTCTGTAAACAACATGGGAAATGATTGTACATCAGATAACATGCACAAAATAGAAATTCTAAGGTTTATCCTTAATGTATCAGTAGGTTTATCTAGCATACTTACCACAGCTTTCATAAACATTAGCTTCATCATATGGTGTACTGGTAGGCATGATACGCACCGGTTTCTAGGTTCTTAAGAAGTAATTCTAATACATGTCTATGAGCTTGTGGTAAACACCATATGATGTACGACTAAATGTCTTAATTCCTTAATGTAGCATGACATATTTCTATACCTGAGGTTTATCTAAAATCATTTGGGGGTCTCTACTGATTGTTTCCTCTGTTGTACGTAAGTACAGACCTGGTCTCAATTAGTATATGCTTAAAAGTTAAGGAAATGCAAGTCAATGAACTTGAAAAAGTCTTAAATAATAAGATACCTAACAAGGTCACCAAAATGGTTTGACCAAGTCTGGTTTTTCTTAAACCTGAATCAAGTTATGTCACTTTATTGTACATTTGTACAGACCTGTCACCGCTGACTTGATTCTTAAAAATGATACTCTTATATTCTTTCTGGATTCGGTAGCTATGCACATGTTTGGGCTATAGGGGTATGTCATAGGTGGGAACCACAGAGAAATATTCATACTAACAATAAAAGGTTAACTCACAGACCCAGATGTAACGTGTTTAAGTGGATAAACAATACTAGTAATCGTCTTGAAATAATTTTTATAAAAGGTGTTTTAAGTGTGCTAAGTAAATTTAAAGTGGACAAATATACTGATAATCGAAATAAAACTTACTATTTCCTAATAATTTCATCTTGGCCTGATATGATCTCTAAGCAGACGTAAAACAATCCTATTCCCAAATTTATTTTAATCTTTGTTCTTTACTTTACCTTTATAAAGAAAATACAAAAAGATTTTATTTCTATATTATTTTCTTGAAACATCACATATCTTGTTAAAGTCAAATACTGAAGATGTAAAGGATGTCGGTTATTCTCCAAAGACTATGAAGATAAATTATATTGGAGAAGCTGCTGATGATTGAGAGATGGTCACATAGTTTGAAGATCTTATTGTATGATAAATGTGTGTCAGTCACATGAATCAGGACATCAAGATTGTTTGAAGACCATGCTATCTCAATGGGGGAGTTTCTGATTGTTGAAAACATGAAGGAGTTATGTCGGTTCAAACTACTTGAAAACTTAGTTGACTAAGCTATCTCCTTGGGGGAGTTTATTGGTGAAGACTAAATGAAGCTCATTTGACCAAGCTGCTGACATGGGGGAGTTTTTTGGTGCATTTTGTGTGTCAGTCACTTGGTCAACATTTGTACTTATCAAAATCAATTAGTCTTAGTATGTGATGTGATTAGTGTGTATATGCGAGTCTGTAAATGAATAATGAAATAGACAATATACACAATATACTATTCATGCGACACAGAGCTTGTGTCGCAAGGGTCACAATAGCGACACAAGTTGTGTCGCTAGTAGGTCTGAACAACTATAAATAGAGGAGTTAGAATTTATTTCAAGGTTGATCAAACCCTAGACAGAGAGAGAGAGAGCTCGTGAGGCAGAGAGAGAGGCTGTGATTGTATTCTGTAATCGATATATTTCAAGTGTTAATATATATAAATTATAGATATTGTGTTTGTTTGATTCAATTAACGTTCAATATTCAATCGTTTGTATTCCGCACGTTCGATTGAAGTGACGATCTGATTAGGTCCGCTCCGGGAACTTACCCTTAGTAATAGTGGATGAATACTCCAGATACACCTGGGTATTCTTTCTAAAATCCAAGAATGAAGCAGCAAGTGAAATTATATCTTTATCAAGAAAATGGAGAACTTAAATGGTAGTTTGGTTAAACATTTAAGAAGTGATAATGACACTATATTTAGGAATGTTGTCCTGGAAAGTTTCTATGATTCAAAAGGTATTTCTCAAAACTTCTCAGCACCTAGAACACCCCAACAAAATGGGGTTGCTGAAAGGAGAAATTGGACCTTGATTGAATCTACCAGATCAATGCTCATTGATGCTGGTCTTAAGACCTATTTTTGGGCAGAAGCAGTGAGTACAACATGCTTCACTCAAAATAGGTCACTGATTGTCAAAAGATATGATAAGACAGCATATGAAGTGTTAAGGGGGAGAAACCTGATATAAGTTTTCTCCATGTTTTTGGCAGTACCTCTTATGTCTTAAACAAAAGAGATCACTTAGGGAAGTTAGATCCAAAAGCTGATGAAGGTACAATTGTTGGCTACACAATAATCTCAAAAGCTTTCAGAGTTTACAATAAAAGAAGAGAATGCATTGAAGAATCAATGGATGTTACTTTTGATTAAGCTTATGATATGTCACTCACTAATCCACAAGATTATGAAAATCTTGATTTTAATCAATTAATAAAAATGGATAGTGACTCATCAATCAGCAACAAAGTTAATGATGAGAAGTATAGAAACTTTTCATCAGATTCTCAAAGGGAAGATGGTACTCCTAAAAATAACTCTAGCTCTACTTCAGCTATGAATAATTCTGGAACATCATCTTTGCCTAATCAAAACCAATCATCATCCTCAACTCACCGTCTAGATCAAATCACACAAAATGATAATACTCACTGTTCCAATGCTGATCAGTCTTTGGACAAAAAATGGAGAAAATAGTCACTGTTGAACCTCAGCGAATGACTAAATGGACAAAACATATTGATAATAAATTGATTATTGGTAATCCGAAATCCAAAATTCAGACTAGATCAACAATTGCTAAGTTTTGTTTATTTTTTAGCTTTGTTTCACTGATGGAACAAAAGAAGGTGGATGAAGCACTCACTGATCATAATTGGATATCGGCTATGCAAGAAGAGCTTGGTCAGTTTGAAAGAATAAGTTGGTACCTCAACCCGATGGTAAAATAATGATTGAAACAAGATGGGTATTCAGAAACAAAATGGATGCTGATGGTGTTGTTGTTAGAAACAAGGCTAGGCTGGTCGCATAAGGTTACTGTCAGCAAGAAGGTATCGACTATGACGAAACCTTTGCACCAGTGGCTAGACTTGAAGCAATCAGGCTATTCTTAGCCTATGTAGCTCACAAGAAATTCAAAGTATATCAGATGGATGTGAAAAGTGCCTTCTTAAATGGCAAGCTGCAGGAAGAAGTGAATGTCAAGCAACCACCTGGATTCATTGATCCAAAACATCATGGTTATGTTTATAAACATGACAAAGCCCTGTATGGACTAAAACAGGCTCCCCGAGCCTGGTATGATACTCTCTCTGTCTATTTGATAAAATGTGGCTATGTCAAAGGTAAGATTGACAGCACATTGTTTATCAAAAGAGATAAGAGAGATGTCATATTAGTTCAAATTTATGTTGATGATATTATTTTTGGGTCTACTAACAGTGACATGTGCAAGGAATTTTCTTAACTCATGACTAAAAGTTATGAAATGAGTATGATGGGTAAATTGACATTTTTCCTTGGTCTGCAAATAAAGCCAACCAAAACTAAAATTTTTATAAATCAAGGAAAATATGTTAAAGATTTATTAAAGAAATTCGAATTTACTAACTGTTCATCCCTTGTTACACACCCATGTCACCTGCAGTAAAATTACATGCTGACTCTGATGGTAAATATGTAAACATTACTGCTTACAGAGGTATGATTGGGTCACTATTGTACTTAACTGCAAGTAGACCAGACATTATGTTTGCTACATGTCTATGTGCTAGGTATCAAGCTGATCCAAGAGAATCACATTTACTCGCTGTCAAAAGAATATTCAGATATCTGAAGGGTACACCAAATCTTGGTCTCTGGTACCCATCTGGTTCAGATTTCTCATTGAAAGGATATTCAGATTCTGATCATGCTGGATGCAAGCTGGATAGAAAGAGTACATATGGTAGCTGTCAGTTTCTGGGAGAAAAACTTGTTAGCTGGTCTAGCAAGAAACAAAATTCAGTTTCAACTACAACTGCTGAAGCTGAATACGTCACTGCTAGTGCCTGTACAACGTAAATACTATGGATGAGAAACCAGCTTGCTGACTATGGATTTGACTTCACTGAAATACCAATCTATTGTGATAGTCAAAGTGCCATAGCTATTGCAAACAATCCAGTGATGCACTCGAGGACTAAGCTTATAGATGTCAGATATCATTTCATCAGGGACCATGTGATGAAAGGTGATATTGAAATGCATTTTATTCCAACAGACTATCAACTCGCTGATCTGTTCACAAAACCCTTAGATGAAAATAGATTTAAATTTCTCATCAGCGAGCTTGGTATGTTAAACTTTAATCACTAGATAAGCTTACAAACTTGTTTAGTTATTTTTGGTTATTTTTTAATAAATCAACTATGTACAGTAAAATTTTAGTAGAACATAATTACTGATCAACTACCTTCAAATGATCTAATCAGCTAGTGTAATAATCAGTTAGTTATGTTCATCTAATTTTATAACGTGTATAGTTGCATGAATATCTACTTATGTTTCTATATTAAGTTTATATCATTGCTCTATATTATTTCTAGTTGATCTAGTTAGTATTCTAAGTTGTAACTTGATCAATGAATTTTAATATAGAAATATGCTATACATTTAATATAATACATAATATAAATTCATTTTCTTAAATAAAACAATATAAGTATCTACAGATTATAAATTTAATGAATATCGACACTGCTGTTACATCTCAATGATTCAGTCAGTATTCTAAGTTGTGATTGAATCAACGAAAGAAGACAACAACTAGATATATAATTATGTTTATTTCCTTATGATATATATATCTCTTTTGGTGGATAATCAAACTTTTGATTATATGCATCAGGGACTCCCTGATGTAGCATTTAATGGTGGTAAATAAATCGACAAACATTCGTTATATTTAATACATTTTTGTATTCAATTTTACGAATTTTGAATTAAATGTTTTATGGTATAACGGAAAAGTAGCATGATTCTGACACTCTCTTTCTTACGTCATTACACTTTTCCGGTGCACCTCTCCTATCACCATTAATGCCACCATGTTTCACCATCATCACCCCTATTCTACTACCACTTACCACCACCATCATCCACGATGTTCCATTTTTAACCACATGATTATCAGAAAGCGTACACTATATAATCAGGGACTAAATCACTTTTTCACTTTTTACGCTTTCTTGATTTTCAGAATATCAAAAACACTCTATTTTCTTTAACCCTAACTGAAAGCGCAAAAACATTTCTTTTAGGTTCTGTAATGACAAAATCAAAATTTTTCAACAATACCTACACCGCTACTACCGAGATTAAAGCTCTTCGAGCCTCTGCAGTGAGTGAAGATTTTGTAATCACAGTTCCAAAATCAAACTATTTGGGCAATATTTCATGCCCTAAAACAGAATATACGAAGTTAATTATTTTTCTTCAAAATCATTTCATTCTCCCTGCTCTTACATTATCGCCTGAGGAGATGAACCCAGAATGGCTTAGTGAGTTCTGGTTTACCTATACTCACTCTGTTGTTAATAGGGTTTCTCAACTTCAGGGTTTATCGATAATGGTGGACAAAAGATTGTGATAACCGCTTCCATCCTTCGAACATTTTTACAACTACCTTAATATGCTTCTTATGTGTCATTGCCTGACAGAGACGAAGACAAGGGAGGCTTAGTCAATCTCACTGGGATTGACTGTAAATACTCTGTTGATGGCCCTGGCAATCGTACATATTCCACTGTTCATAAAACGAGGATGGATGGATTGTGGAATGGCCTGTTTTCAAATTTTATTCAATCTTTGAAAACAAAAACAAGGAGCTATGATCAATTCAGTTCCCTAAAGGCACAGATCAGCTGGTCACTGGTCAACACTTTACAAGTTGACTATGCAAGTGTGATCTTTGATGAGCTGGTCAACCGACTCGCTGAGCCTACCAGGGCTAAATATGTTCCATATCCTAGGTTTCTTTCACCGATCTTTAAAGATCAGTTCGAAGTCTATGATAAAATTTCTTTCAATGGCTTTGAACCAACCCTGGTAGGGAATCAAATATTTAATAAACCAGCGACAATGTCTCTTCCTGAATTTATGAAACAAAAGGGGATACTTGCCCTAGCCTTTACAAACTGTACAACCATCCGCTCCTGCCCCCAAATCGACCACGTCACTGACCACACCCCCAGTGACTACTGCTGCTCAACCACCAAAACAAAAACCACCCACTGCTCCGAAAAGAAAATCCAAATTAGGGTCCATGACATTAACGGATCAGGGACATAGCAAAAAGAAGACGTCTAAGGACGCCAAGGGTGAAGCAGCGACTGAACGTTCAGCTCCTGCGGGCACTCTAGATAAACCCAAGCCTTCAACTACCTCACTGGACTCCCGAATGTCCAGTGACTCTAAAAAGGGTAACCTACAGACAGCTACAATGGCTCAACCCATTGTTAGCAGTGATTTGGGTGCATCTCACACCCTCCCATCAAGTCAACCCCTTAGCCACTTGTCATCCTCACAAAAGGATGACATTTCATCAAAAGGTCTAGTGGTATTAGCGGGTGATAGCACACCCATCGTTGATGCCACACCACTGGCTACAGTCCCGGGCCATCTCTCATCTAGCACTGCACCAACGTCAATGTCTCTTCCCAGACACAGGGAGAGAGATACAGGTTGACCTTTCTATTTCCGATGATCCATCAGCTTAAACACAAGCTGGTGATGACGAGGAAGCCCAACCAATGGACACCTCTGATAATGATACACCACCACCACAACCACCACCATACATCCCTGTTGCTACTTCTGCTGATGAAACTGAACCAACACCCGCATCACTCACTACTACTCCACCAGTGTAACACCCCCAAATTTACTGTTTAGCGGAAGCAAGCTTTGGGGTGCTACTATTCAATAATCAAAACACACAAGACATATAATGAATGACTCTATATGCGTCGTTTTACAAATACATTGATAATATAAGTTTTACAATGTATAAATGTTTACAAAAGCCCAATAATTAAAATGTTTAGAGATTAATTGGCATAACTTAGTTACAAAATATAGTAATGCAAAATAATCTCCTGATGTGTATGCTGACTCGAGCTATGGGCATCCTGAGTGATCAGGTCCTACTGCTGTTGTGTACCTGAGAACACATGCTAAAAAGGTCAGCTAACGCTGGTGAGCTCACAAGTTTGCATAATAAATATGTAAGTGTGAACCAAAAGATTTAATGGTAACCATTTGAAATGAATCAAATGATATATATGTCTGCCATGAGGTCATAGACTGCGCTTAATGTGGGTGTCAGGATCACAATGAAGTGCCTGATCATGGGTGCCTCCGAGCGAGTGTCTAATCCACACTCGTATGAACAAAAGTTAATGCGTCCGTTTAACCAGTCAGTGCTTGCTGACCCAGACGAGGATGGTCAGTCCTATATGGTACCATACACTAACATTTGCGCTACATAAAGTATTACCAGAACTATGATCGTAGAGGACTTAAAAGTGATTAGAAAACAACTCATGCTGAATATGGCGAGTTTTGTACTCCTGTTCACGTGTAAAATAGTTAGAGCATGTATTCCCACCCCGGGAGTAAAAACGGTAAAAAGTCGGGGCTTTGAGACTCACCTGAGCCTGAAGAGTTGCAATGAAGCAAATGTGGTGAAGTAAAATGCGGTGTCCGAAGACTGTAACCTGCCGGGCGTTTATAACTCGCAAGTTTAAATAAAATAAGTAGGTATCTTAAAAGATAACCTATGCTAGTTGTTCATCCAACTAGTAATGTCCAATGATTTGATTTGATTGGTAAGTTCGAGTTTTGAAAACGTGTACGGCCCGTTGGTGACTGGTTGTAATAATAATCTCATTAATATTGTGATGATTTTTGGAGTGTTATACTTAAAAAGGATTCACAGACTTTAGGTGATGGGGGTCCGGGGGCAGCGCCCCTGGTTAGCATGGTCCCAGGGGTGGCAACCCCTGGCGGGGTCCAAGGGGCTGTGTTGATGCATATTAGGTTGTCTGTCAGTTGGTCTATCGAGTTGTAATAAGTGTCGTTAGTTGTATAGTGAAATATATTGTTTTTGTTATATGCGACACTTAAGCTTTAGGTTAGGCGTCACTTGCCTTAGTGACGCATAGCGTCACTTAGGTAAGTGACGCATGAAGGCGGCCACATGCGACACTTCCACAAGTGACGCATGTCGGCTGAATTTTAGAATAAATACAAACCTACGGGTTTTCGACTAGGGTTGACGAAACCCTAGCACCATTTATCGACTAAGCAACTTTGTAATCGTTCCCAATTCATAATACAAGCTGATATCTTCATTTACATTGCTAATTACATTCGTTTCGGTTTGTGTTCATTGGTAATATATGCAATTGATTGATTCCGCCTTTCAATTGTAAGTCAATTGTCATCTAGATCCACGTCATAGGGCACTCTCAACTGGTATCAGAGCCTTTAGGTGATAATATTGACGTTTAGAAGGTGTTTTGGGTTGATTTCGGTTTTGTTTGAATCAAGAATCAAGATTACATACGGATTTTGAGGTGCTAAGGTGCAATACAGACGATATTCTTCATCACTTACAGGTTTCGTCCATTAGGGTTCAAGGAATTTTCGTTAGGTTTACGAAAGTTCGAATTTTTTAGGGTTTTTGGATTTTGCAGCCGTTTTGCGACACTCGATCCGTCACTTGGACGCGTCACTTACTGCGGCACTACCTAATCCAAAATTAGGGTTATACCGTCACTTGAACGCGTCACTTGAAGCGTCATTTGAGGTTTATACGACACTTAACTTAAGTGCCGTGCCCTTTTATCCACCGTCACTTACGTGCGTCACTGTTGCACGTCACTTGACTATCAAGCGTCACTTCTGTTAGTGACGCCTGTTTGATTTACTGCGTCACTTCCTTTAGTGACGCCTTTTGATTTACTGCGTCACTTTTACTAGTGACGCCTATCTGTTTTAGCACGTCACTCAAGTACGTCACTTGAGTGCGTCACTCGTCTGATTGAGCGACACTTACTTACAGTGTCATCAGTCACTTCATCCGTCACTAGATAGCGTCACTAGCCTAGTGACGCTAGTCGTTGTGACACTTCAGTGCGTCACTTACTAAGTGACGCCTTCAGTACTAATATTTTTTCGAGCTTTTGTTTTTGAGTAAAATTTCAGGTATATCTTCAATGGCCGCAGACAAGGAATATATTAGAGGTGTTAGGGAGATGATAAAGCAAGGAAATGATATCGGTTCAAATAATAAACCTCCTCTATTTACTGCAGACATGGACTATGCTTATTGGAGAGATAGATTTGAACAGTTTGTGGATTTTCATTGTCCGGAACTGTGGGGTCCTTTAAAACAAAGATATGAGGCTCCAGTGTCTGAAGGAAACTATCGCGGTGTTCCTCCACCAAAATCTTTCACTGCAATGACACCTCAAGAAAAGAAAGATTATCAAATGGAAAGGAAAGCACATTCAGCTATATGTATGTGTTTGACAAAGGATGTCATGAGACTGTTTAAAACTCATGACACAACCTATGACTTATGGAAAGCGATAGAGACGAGGTGTGGGGGAAATGAGAAATATAAGGAGGCTAAACTGGAATTGATTAAGAAACGGTACGATCTGTTTGACTCCTTACCTAATGAGACGACGTCTAGATTGTTTACTCGGTACTCACAACTGGTGAGTGAATTAACTGAAGGAGGATATACTCTCACTGCACTTGAGATTAATAAAATGTTGTTGGATGTTTTACCAAGTGCATGGGATGTGAAAGTCCAATTCTTGAAGGAGAATCAAGAATTGGCTGGGATGACCTTGGATCAACTCATAGGAGTTCTTCAAGCCCACGCTATGGAATTGAAGAAGGAGTGCAAGTCGAATGGATTTGTACAAAACCCTTCACTTTATGGAAGCCAAGTAAACTCTGGTAAGAGTTATGGAGGAATGGCATTCATATCGGATACCAATTCTCCATCCTATTCAGCTGGGGCTTCACACGCTGCCTATATTTCCGGGACAACCTGCACAAATCAAGGAACACAACAGCAGGTTTCAGCATCACCAGCAATTCAAGAGCAAGCTGCGATTTATACAGCTTTCCTCAGCTCTTACAAAGATTTGGTTACTCAACCAAATACTACTTTGGAAATGACCAAAGAAGACTATGCTCAGCTGGATGATGATGACTTGGAACAGATGGATTTAACCTGGAACATAGCTATGATTTCAAGGAGGGTTCAGAAGTTCTTGCAGAGGACGGGATGCAAGAGCTTGGAAGGTAATGGGAAGACAGGGTTTGGGTTCGATAAAAACAAGGTTCGATGTTACAACTGTCAGAACCTTGGTCACTTCGCAAGGGAATGTGAGAAACCCAGGATGCCATCGTCGGGTCTTACTAAGCCAGATCCACCCAAGGCAAATGATAAAGAAGAAGCTAAATCGTTGGCTGTAGATAATGCTTTGATTGTTTTTGAGCCAACTGCTTCTGATTGGAGTGCTCAGGCTGCACAGTTTCAATGCCTGATGGCTCACATTACTCCTGAGGTACCAAATGAACCTAACGAACCTTTCAATTGCGTTTCATGTATTAAATTAACTGAATCCCTTGAGGTCTATCAGAAAGACAATTTAAATATGCGGGACAAGATAGTGAAACTTACTGAATCTAATAATTTTTTGCTAGATAATGAAAAACTTTATGAACAACACCTTGAAGCTCATAAATTAGATACCAAAACTTTTAAAGCAAAGGTCTTTAGCCAGCAAGATGCAATTAAGAGTTATCTTACTGAAATTGAATTGTTGACTAAAGTATTATCTGATTTGAAAAATGAGTTTGAAAATCATAAAAGCAAAATCTTAGGTTCAACATCCGCAACTCAAGTCTTTAATGAGATTGTTAGTAAGCAAGGGGCAAGCGGCAAAAAGAAGGAAGGTCTTGGATATAACCAAGTACCACCACCTTCTAATGCTGAATATTGTCCCCCGATTGCTAAACAAGGCCTTGAGGAGATTTCAGTTGATTATACCAAACTATATGGTATTAAGGCCAAAGAAGCCAAGCTAAACAAACTGACAACGGAGAAAACCAAGAGGCAAGAGTATCCATTGCCTCAGTTTGTTAAAGCTGAAAGTAAGTCTCAAGTTCATACTGATGAGATTGTTGAGATAGAGGATATTACTGATCAGGAATATCCTGAGTTTATGAAGGTTGAGGCTAAACCTGAAAAACAAATTTTAAAAGTTGAACCTGTATCAAAGGTTCAAAATAAAAAGGAAAATAGAGTTTTAAATGTGAAACTTCAAACTCAAAAGTCACCGGCAAATGTTTTAAAACAAAAGGTGACAAATGAAAAGGTTCATGTTGATAAAACTTCTACCTCAACTTCTAAACCAAAACAAGTATTCTCTAACACGTGCACGAAATGTTCATGTTCTAGAAATGCTTCACCACTTCCTGCAGTAAATCCTTCGCCTCAACAGTTTAGAGAGACTCGTTCTTGTTTCTACTGCAAGAAACAAGGACATTTGATCCGCGATTGTCCCAAACTCTCTCATCAGCATTATGGGAGAGATATGCCTAGGACATCATTCTTCAGAAATTCTTTTTCAAAATCATCTTCTAGGCATTACTCCAACTCTCCTAAGCCTGCCGAGAAAGTAAGTAATGTTAGGCAAAATTCTTTGTCAATTCCAAAGCCCGACATTACTACTAAGCTAAATTCCGAACCATCAAAGGTTTGGAAAAGAAAAGAGTCTACTGTGGACTCTATTGTCATCAATAATAACACATCAGATACTAAATCTGATTTGTTTAAAAATAAAGTTTTATCTGATGTGCTTATTGTTGATGACTATGGTCAACCTAAGTCTGTAAAGGCTTGGGTCACCGTTTCTCACTAATCTCCTCATTATTTTGTGTTGCAGCAGTCTGAACGTGTAAAAGATAGCGAATGGTTTCTTGATAGCGGCTGCTCGCGACACATGACTGGTGATGTGTCTCTACTTGTGGATATTAAACCATTTGCAGGAGGACATGTGGCCTTTGCAGGAGATACGGGAGGAACGATTTCGGGGAGAGGAACGCTAACAAACGGAAGAGTTAGCTTTGAGAATGTAAATTATGTGGCCGAACTTCAACATAATCTTTTAAGTGTTTCACAAGTTTGTGATAAGGACTATACCACATCCTTTACAAAGACTGAGTGTGTTATCTTGAAGCCGGGGTATGTCATTCCTGAGGAATGGGTGTTAATGCATGCACCTAGAAGAAATGACACCTATGTAATGAACATGCGAACCGTGGAGACAACCAGTGAGTACACTTGTCTCCTTTCGAAGGCTTCATAAAAGGAGTCACTCCTTTGGCATAGACGAATGGGACACATTCATTTCCGTAAAATTAATTTTCTTGTTAATAACGATTTGGTTCGTGGAGTTCCGAAACAGTCCTTCGCCTTGAAGGATGACTGTGTTTCTTGCCACAAGGGCAAACTCCACAAGAAGTCCCATAAGTCTAAGGTTGTGAATTCCATTAATGCTCCGTTGGAATTACTGCATATGGATCTTTTTGGTCCTGTTTCTACAAAGAGCATCGGTGGTCGCTCTTACTGTTTGGTAGTGACAGATGATTACTCACGGTTTTCGTGGGTATACTTTCTCGCAACGAAGGATGAGACAGCGGGAATTTTGGTCTACTTGTTGGATAAGTTGGCAAATTTGTGCAACTTAAAGGTGAAGCGACTGGGAAGCGACAATGGAACCGAATTCAAAAACTCAACTTTCGTATTATTTTGTGCTTCTAGGGGTATTGATCATCAATTCAGTGCTCCGAGAACTCCTCAACAGAATGGGTTGCAGAACGAAAGAATAGGACCATCATTGAAACTGCTCGCACTATGCTCGCAGATTCCAAGTTGCCTATCATCTTCTGGGCCGAGGCAGTCAATACTGCATGTTATGTTTTGAATCGGGTGCTTTCGGTTAAGAAAAAGAACAAAACATGTTATGCGCTATTCAATAACCGCAAGCCAAATCTGCAGTTTCTGGAGCCATTTGGATGTCCTTGTTTGATAATGATTACCGAAGAACGTGTCTCTAAGTTTGGTGATAAAGCCGTTGAAGGGATTTTTCTCGGATATTCGGTCAACTCTCCAAACAAACGAGTATACAACAAATCAACAAACGAGATAGAGGAACACTTTGAGGTCAAATGCCTAAGGTATACGGAACCACCTCAAGGAACGGGTCCGGATTGGTTCTTCAATTATGGGAAACTTTTCAGTTCTTTCAATGTTCCGGAGGACAATGAAACAGAAGAGTTAATTACAATGCTTCATGGACTCGATGTTTTTCAACAAACATCCAATTCTCCTCCTACTACATCCAATCCGATTCCCGATACGACATCCACTCCCACACCTACTCCCACACAACAAATGCCTGCATCTGCATCCACTACTTCTACTGCATCTGTACCTACTCCTACACCACCAATTACTGCCATCCCTTCTTCTTCAAAAACTGTCAATGCTGAGGTTCCTCCACATGATCCAGATATGCCTCTCTTAGAGGATGAAGAAGACATGGTTTATTCCCGTTTCTTCACTAATGAAGAGAACGAAGATGCTTCTGCCACTGAAGGTGATTTGAACAACTTGGAATCAAATCTTGTGCCAGATGCTATTCCAGTTACTCGGATTCATAAGGATCACCCAGTAAAAACATAATTGGTGATCCTCATTCTACTGTTCAAACGAGAACTCAGGCAAAGCAATCCGCTGAAGATAAGCATACTTCAGCTGATCAGGTTTTGGGATTTATGGCTACCATCAATTCTTGCCATCTTTCCCAAACCGAACCGAAGAAAGTCACGGAGGCCTTACAAGATCCCTCCTGGGTCGAGGCCATGCAAGATGAACTGCAGCAATTTCACAAGCTGCAAGTGTGGACGCTAGTTCCATTACCCAAGGGTACTGATCCAAAAGGCACAAGATGGGTATATCGAGTAAAGAAGGATGATCGAGGGGTTGTTACAAGGAACAAAGCTCGACTAGTTGTTCAAGGGTATACTCAAGTTGAAGGACTAGATTATGATGAGGTTTTTGCCCCTGTCGCCAGATTGGAGTCCGTTCGTATCTTTTTGGCCTTTGCATCATTTAAAGGGATTCGTGTCAAGCAACTTGACATAAAAAGTGCATTCCTTTATGGTCAAATTGATACGGAAGTATATGTTCAACAGCCTCCGGGTTTTGAAGATTCGGTGCATCCAAATTATGTTTACAAACTCAATAAGGCATTGTATGGACTTCATCAATCTCCTCGCCTATGGTATGAGAGGCTTGCTACTCATCTGGTGGACAATGGTTTTACTCGGGGCAACATCGACAACACTCTCTTCACAAAAGGGAAAGGGGATGATTTGTTACTTGTTCAAGTGTATGTCGATGATATTATTTTTGGGTCGTTGAATGAGGCTCTATGTAAGGAATTTGAAGAGGTCATGAAGTCAGCTTTCGAGATGAGTGCAATGGGAGATCTCACTTTCTTTCTCGGTGTGCAAGTTGAGCAGTCATCCAAAGGAATGTATATTCATCAGTCAAAATATGTCAATGACATGTTGACACGATATGATATGCTCACTTGTAAACCTTATGGAACTCCTATTGAGCTCAACCATAATCTTGGACCTGCTGATGATGATGAGGAATGCAAAGAAAAGGATTATCGTTCGATGATAGGTTCTCTTATGTACCTCACTGCTTCAAGGCCTGATATCGTCTTTGCTGTTTCACGTTGTTCAAGATATCAGGCACGACCAAAGGTTTCTCATATGAAGGCGGTGAAGCGGATTTTTGGTTATCTCAAATATAGACCCACTCTCGGTCTATGGTACTCCAATGAGAAGAATTTTACGCTCTCTGCCTATTCAGATTCAGATTACGGTGGCTGCAACATCAATAAGAAGTCAACAACAGGAGGGTGTCAGTTCCTTGGATCCCGATTGGTGTCATGGCAATGCAAAAAGCAGACTACGGTTTCTACTTCAACAGCGGAGGCCGAGTACGTTGCTGCTGCAAGTTGCTGTTCTCAAGTTCTTTGGATTCAGCACCAACTGCGCGATTACGGGTTACTCTTAACTATGACTCCTATACATATTGATAATACTGCTGCCATATCAATAACACGCAATCCCGTACAACACTCTAAAACCAAACACATAGAAATTAGGTTTCACTTTATACGGGATTGCTATGAGAAACACCTTATTGACCTTGTCCATATCGATACCCTAAAACAAAATGCTGACTTATTCACTAAGGCTTTTTCTAGAGCCCGATTTGATGAATTAGTCAACATGATCGGTCTAAGGTTCTTTATCACGAAAAAGTAATTTGTGCCTTGGATATGTTTAAAGTAATATTTTATTAAAAAAAATGCAACCGACGCAACTGCCACTCTTTACACTTTCTAGTATTAAAGAAATGCAAGGTTGCTACATTTTAAAAATAGACGTTGAAGTTGTGTCTGTAAACAACTTGGGATATGATAGTACATTGGGTGACATGCATAAAAATGGAAATTTAAGGTTTATCTTGGATGTGTCAGTAGATTTATCTGACGTATTGAAAACAGCTTTTATAAACATTGTCTTCATCATACGGTATATTAGTAGGCATGGTATGCAAACCTCTTTGAGAAGTCTTAAGAAGCTTAATCATTAATTGTCTATTTCAAGTGGTATAACACCATTAGATGTATGACAAAAGTCTTAATTTCTTACTTATACTAGACATGCTTTCGTGAAAGATGTTTATTTGATATCATTTGGGGGTATATATTGATAGTTTCCTCTGTTATACGTAAGTATAGACCTGGCTTCTATTAATATATACTTTAAACTTAAGCAAACACAAGTCAAAGTACTTGCAAAGTCTTTCAAAATAAGATACCTTACAAGGTCGCCAAAATGGTTTGACCAAGTCTGGTTTTGCTTAAACCTGAATCAAGCTATGTCGCTCTGTTGTACGTAAGTACAGACCTGTCACCGCTGACTTGATTCTTAAAATTGATTTTCTTATATTCTATCTGTAAATGGAAACATGGTCTATGTCTTAAGTTAAGATGTATATCTATGGTGGGAACTACAGCGAAATGCACATACCAATAATAATAAAATACTTCCTAGATGTGAGTATAACATGTTTAAGTGGATATACATACTAATAATCGTTTTGAAATAATTTTTATAAAAAGTGCTTTTAGTATGTCAAGTAAATTTAAAGAGGACAAATATACTGATGATCGAAATAACACTTACTGTTCCTAATAAATGCATGTTATTCCGATATGATCCCTAACCAGACTATATCAACTCCGTCACCAAAAAGAATGTGTTCATTTTTCTAGTTCTAAATTTACATTCTTGTATGTCTTTTATTTTCTCTAAGTTAGTATAATTTTAGTTATTATCCAAGTTACAGTTACATGTTCAAATTTGAGTACCGAAATCACATCGCGAAAATCGATAAAATCGCCAATTTTTCACTAAAAGTGAACTGTGCGTCACTTTCATAAGTGACGCTGCCAGTGACGCATACGCTATTGCGTCACTAACTTTAGTGACGCAGTAAGTGCCGGGGTAAGCTACGCTATAAGTGCCGAGTTGAGTGACGCATACTAGGGTCGGTGTATAAATACCCCTTCCCCACGACACTCAACCTCACCACTTTTCAAATACTTATACCGACACTCGCTCTGACATACCATCACTTCGATTGTCTCTGCGTCACTAGCTCTGTGCGTTTTTCTTCGATTTGATTGTGCATTCTGCGGCTTTTGCTTGCATTCCAGTCCCATATTCTTGTTCCTCACATTCACACGAACTATTAGGTACTTACTTTAACCGTTAATTCCTGTTATTCATGCTGTAATTTTAAATTAGGGTTACGGGATTTTGGGTAACTTGAAATCGTTTGATTTAATGCATGTTTAGATAATATTTTCTTGTAATAAAGGGTGTGTTTTACTCGTTTTTACCATACGCACAATCCCCTTACTTCGATTTTGGAAACCCCTAATTTTCAAATCTGGGTATGAACAGTGACACGATGATCTTCATCGTTGTGTCACTTCGTGCGTCACTTACCTCAATTGACGCTGTTTGGTAATTTTGAAAGCTTATACCGTCACTTAATAAGTGACGCTTGCTTTTGCGTCACTTCTTAAGTGACTCGTGTAGTGACGCATATAATTGCTTTAACTGTTAAGACCGTCACTCTTCCTAGTGACGCCTCTAAATGCGTCACTTCCCCAAGTGACTGTCTAAGTGACGCTCACTTCTATACGTCACTTATACCGTCACTTCTTAAGTGACTCCCTTAGGATACCGTCACTATGATAACTGTCGCATGTTCTTCACCCGTCACTTCGTAAGTGTCGTATATTTTAAATCACCAAATACAAACGTCACTTACATCAGTGACGCTTGATAGCGTCACTTCCAATAAGTGACGCTATACATTGATTTTAATTTTAAGTACTGTACAATACGACACTCCCTAAGTGACGTTAGTGGCCATGCGTCACTTACCATAAGTGACGCCTAAAGTCAAAATTCGTTTTTTAACCCTTCTGTGTTCGGGCTAACTCTATAACGATTTCGGTTATTTTTCTTTGTATTTTAGCTTACAGATGGCTGAACTTCAGAACTATTACCGCCGCACAAACACCCGACACAACATTACGGCTTTTCTAGAGTCTACGCATGCAAATTCAGCGCCTTTCAGGCCAATGATTGAGTTTCTACGCAGATCGACGATTCATTATGCGATTACTGCATCGACTCGGGTTTACATGAACCAAATAGAGGAGTTCTATGATCATGCGGTGATAAGAGTTCAGGGCGATGTTCCCAGGATTGTTTCCACTATGTTTGGTGAGGAAATCGAGATCACCGAGAACTCGATTAGACGGGTTCTCCAGTTCACTGACAATTCTACGATGCCCACTATCTTCCCAACTACATTTATCTATGGAGGGCTTCAGAGGATGGGTTATCCGGCAAACCAGCTCTCTGATTTCAGGAAACAGTACCTCTGCCGGGTTTGGAGGTACCTTTGCCATATTGTGATCGTCTGTTTATCTCCGAGAAAAGGGGGATACGATGCTGCGAGTCATCTTACTCTGTCTCTCATGTTGGCCCTAATCTACAACAAACCGTATAACTTCAGCGGTTATATTTTCGGCAACATGGTTGAGAACATATGCGCTGGAAAGGATAAATGGCTCCAGTATCCTCGGTTTGTCCAGCTTTTGTTGAATGACCTCAATCTTGATATCGCTCCAGATCAGCGATCCCTTCTGGTGCCGACACCGATGCTTCTGCGAGTCTTCAACGACTGCAAGCTCGCGCCAAAGGGTGAGCCAGTTTTGGCTGATCGTGAACTTTTCGGGCACATAGTGAACGAAAACTATGTTGCGCCGCGCGATCATGGTTTTTTGGATGATGTCGTGCCTCCGGTCAACGAGGACGACTTAGTGGATACCGATATCGCTCAAGACTTAGAGGATATCGATCGTGTCATTCAGGTTGAGGCTGATTCTGATGACGGTGGGCCCACAACTCCTGATTCTGAGGGTGATGTGCCACCACAATCGGCTTTTGACGGTATTCAGCTTGCCGATCCTCGACGCTTTAAGCGTATACTGAGACGGATCTCTGCTGGCAGGGTCCATGTCCCGAGGAATCCGGGCAAACGTCCTGCTGGGTCTTCACCCTCTTATGCCGATCTACCTCTTCGTAGACGCCAGCGGACGACAGTGGTCATTGAGGAACCGACATCTCAACGACAACAACCACTGCCACCGTCTGACATGCCGTCTCTTCGGATGTTTTTGGCTCAGATGGAGCTTTTGGCAAAGCGGTTTGATGATCAAAAGGCTATTATTGAAGCTCAAGCCTCTCAGATCAAGGAATTGGAAGCTAGAGCTGCTACGGTTGACACTCTACAGCTTCAAGTGACGAATCTGTCATCTAGGTTGTTAGAGCTGGAATCCGTTACAAATGTTTCGGGGGAGGTAGGTCCTAGTGAGTTAGAAACAAATGTAACTCCTTCCCTGGAACCAGAAAATGTACTTCCTTCTACTATTAATGAAAACATATCTTTGGATTACTTCGTTGAGGTTCAAGGTCAAGCAAGACCAATAGCGGTTGATTATTTGTATGTAGATCTTACATATCTGCAAAATTTGATGAATGATAATGCACCGATACCTGAGGAAGAGGTGATGAATGATCCTGTGGCAGAGGATTATTTCTTTGAAGGAAATGACGAATTTGAGGTTGAGGGGGAGCAACTTCAAAGTGATGAATGTTATGACGATGCTCCTATTATCGAATCGGATTCTTCAGAAGATGAATTAGGTCATGATTCTGAGACAGAGACCAATGAGCAATCAGCTTCTACAGCTCAATCTTCAATGATAAAGCCTGACATAGTGCTCAAACCTATAGTTGAGGTACCCGTTACTTGTAAATTCTACAAAGTCAGAACTGATTACACGGGTTTGATAAAAAGCTGGAAGTTTGACGAGAATAATTCGGTGTTTATGATTAAAAGAAGTGATGGTATTCAGTACTTCAACTTAAAGTTTTATAAACTAAGTACTTTGCCAAAGTGTGAGCTTCAGAGATTATCTCAAATACCCTTGATTAACCGTGCTCGAGATTCACGTGCCGATTTCTTTCAAGTGGTTATTCGTCGGGAGATTAACAGCAAGAAGTATAATCTGATTAAACCGACATTGGGTATGAGATATAAGTTTAAGAAGAAGTTGGATCCGGTTACACGACAACCAATTGTAAGGATGATCTATCCACCAGCAAAGTGCTTACAGAAGATACCTTTAGAGATCATTCCTTTGGATTTTTTGAATAGGTTGTTATACTGGGAATATGACGATATTACTGGTGAAGCTGTAATTGTTTTTATTCCAAAATCAGAACCAGCTACGGATTCGGGGTCTTTAGATGCAGATTTGGAGAATGAAGAGAAAACAGCGTGGGATGCTGTACAACCTAAAAAGAGGTCTACTTGGGGTCTGAAGAGAAATAGATTTTGTGTATTTGACCCTTTGAGTTTGATTAATCTTTCAGAACAAGATATGAAAAGATTGCATCAGAACATGATTCAGTTCAAAGAAAAAGATAGAGCTGAAGCGATAAAATTTCAGAAGATTATCGATATCTGCGTAGCCAATGTAGTACACGCTGGTGGTGTATTTCCTGCTGGCTGGAAATAAAGACTCAAAGATTTTGAAGATTTTGAAGACCAAGCTGAAGACACGGGGGAGTTTGTTGATGCATATTAGGTTGTCTGTCAGTTGGTCTATCGAGTTGTAATAAGTGTCATTAGTTGTATAGTGAAATATATTGTTTTTGTTATATGCGACACTTAAGCTTTAGGTTAGGCGTCACTTTCCTTAGTGACGCATAGCGTC
This sequence comes from Pseudognaphalium luteoalbum, assembly GCA_963422505.1. Lineage (NCBI taxonomy): Eukaryota > Viridiplantae > Streptophyta > Magnoliopsida > Asterales > Asteraceae > Pseudognaphalium > Pseudognaphalium luteoalbum. The sequence continues at coordinate 61,045,698 of OY730198.1, read as the reverse complement.
ACTTAGGTAAGTGACGCATGAAGGTGGCCACATGCGACACTTCCACAAGTGACGCATGTCGGCTGAATTTTAGTATAAATACAAACCTACGGGTTTTCGGCTAGGGTTGACGAAACCCTAGCACCATTTATCGATTAAGCAACTTTGTAATCGTTCCCAATTCATAATACAAGCTGATATCTTCGTTTACATTGCTAATTATATTCGTTTTAGTTTGTGTTCATTGGTAATATATGCAATTGATTGATTCCGCCTTTCAATTGTAAGTCAATTGTCATCTAGATCCACGTCATAGGGCACTCTCAGGCTGGCCCCTGGCTGGGGTCGAGATAAAATTTTTTATTTCTACCATATTGTTATAGTGAAAAACACATCTAAGATATGAATTTGGGTAAAATCACGTGATAAAATTTCAGGTATCGACACTTAGTAAAAATCTGGGTTCTGTTTCATGCGACACTTATAGCGACACTTAGGGTCTATGCAACACTCAGGAAGTGTCGTATAAAATGAGAAATTCTGGGGTACTAGCATCACTTGAGGAAGTTACGCATGAGATGCGACACTTAAGCAAGTGTCGGGTGTGAGTGTCGGGTAAAGGTGTTAAGCGTCACTAGGCAAGTGACGGTACAAATCAGATTTGGGTTATATGCGTCACTTAGGCAAGTGACGCTAGAAGTGTCGGTAAGTAGTGTTAGGCGTCACTGGACAAGTGACGGATGTAAGTGTCAGGAAAAAGGGGTTTTATGCGGCACTTAGGCAAGTGACGCAAATTTAGGTTTTTATGCGTCACTCAATGCGGCACTTAAGTGTCACAAGAAGTGACGCTATACTGGACAGCCTATGCGACACTTAGGTCTGATCGACGGATTTTGAGCCAAAAACGAGTTTTCCGGTTTCCGTTTGGTCTTATTCTTTTACCCAACCCTTAGATGGACATTTCAAGCTTAAATAAACAACAAGCAAGCATTATAACAAGGATTTGAGTGATTTGAGAATTTGTCGGAAACTTACAAGTTAATGCCGGAAGATTTCGAAAAGATGGGGTTGTAGATCGTGACGCGGTGGTTCTTTTCTTCCAAATGGGCGATGAAAATCGAAGACGTTTGGTTGGATGCTTGGATAGCCAGTCCATGCCGATGATGATATCGAAACTTCCGATCTTGACGGGTAAAAAATCAATTGAAAACAATTCGTCGGTGAGGTTTAAAGTGCAATTGGGTATCACACTATCGGTCTCAATGAGTTTGCCATTAGCTAACTCTACGACATATTTAGAATCTAATGCAACAGGTGTGATGTCAATTCGTGGACAGAATTCATCAGATATAAAACTTCTATCAACACCAGTATCAAATAGAATAGAAGCAGATAAGTTGTTGATGAGGAACATACCCGAGACCACATTCAGGTCATGGCGGGCATCCTTTGAGTTCAAGACAAAAGCTCTACCTTTTGTAGTGTTGTTGCCTTTGTTATTCAGATAGGGACATTCATTCATGAAATGTCCTGGATTACCGCACTCGAAGCAGGCTCTGGGCTGATTGGTGTTGGAGTTGGTGGTAGACTTGTAGTCCTTGGCCATGTGCCGAAATCTCTGACAGTTTGAGCATTGGTTACTAAAAGGGCCATCATGGTGACGGCGGCACTTAGAGCAGAAGGGCTTGTTTCCAGAGTAGCCCCCTTTTTGGTTCAGACCCAGAAGAGTAGGCCTTGATGGTTTCAAGTTTCTTGGATGATGAGGTGTTGTCGTTGTTGTTTCCCGACCATTTGCGTTTGTTATCCCCAGACTGGTTCAGATTGTTGGTGGCAAATGTTCCCCGACAGACCACCTGTGCCATGAGATTATGTGCCATTCAGACGGCAGCTTGGATAGTGGCGGGGTTGGAAGCAGTGACCAAACCCTGAATGCGTGGGGGAAGTCCACAGATGTAACGCTCGATCCGCTTGTATTCTGGATCAACAAGAGATGGGCACAGCAGTGCCAGTTGGTTAAACCTGGTAGTGTATCCGGCAATGTCATTGCCTTGGGTGGTGAGGTGCCAGAACTCGTTATCTAGCTACTGAATCTCGTCTCTAGGACAGTACTCGTCCTTCAGCATCTGTTTCAACTCTTCCCACGGAGTCAGATAAGCAGTATCGATGCCCAAAGTCTGAGCATAGGTATTCCACCAAGTCAGAGCAGCATCCAGAAAGGTGCAGGTGGAATACTTGACCTTGCAGTCCTCCGGGCAGTTGCATATGCGGAAGACTGACTCTACTTTCTCCAACCAGCGTAATAACCCGATTGCACCCTCGGTGCCTTTGAAGTTCAGCGGCTTGCAATTCTGAAAATCTTTGTATGAACAAGGCCTAGGTTATGGCACGTTGGCGGCCGTATCTTCGCTACCATAATTTGTTGTTCTGGTAGCCATGGCTTGAGCCACACTCAGGGCGATGAGCTGGGCGATTTCGGTACGCTGAATGTGTATCATCTCGGAGGCATATTGCTGAATTAGGAAAAAGAACTAGTGAGATGTCTGTAGGTGTAACACCCTCTAAATTAGGACTTTTGATTAGTCCCTAACTACTTATACTTTCATGTATTTAGTTTTGTATTAATCTAAGTATATGAGACTTTCGTGAAAATTACTTACACGCGTACGCGATTCATCTAAATCGTACACTTCCCAAATGGACGAGGTCCGATACAATTTAGATTGGACGTTGTGACACCCGTCAATTTAGGGCTAGTAATTAGTGCCTAATCAATTATTATTACATGTAATTAGTTCTGTGTTAGGCTAATTAATGTACCGATATATATATTATTGAATATATACAATTATGCGATTCGATTAAATCGTACAAGTTTCAAATCGAATGTAATTCGGTTCAATTAAATACGGACGTTGGTGAAACAATTTTATTAAATAATATAACATTATTTAATGACAATATCTTCCCAAAATATTATTTTGATAATAATACTTTGTAATCAATTCGTGTCGTACAAACAACGGTTACGTGATTTAAAATCCGTACAACGAACGAGCAAATCGAGATCTCTAAATTAACGAATCATCTATATAAATGTTTTTCCAAGTATTTAGAAAGAACACTTCAAGTGAAAGTATTGAAATCTAAATCGTTACTTAAAAATGCGTAATAAACGTTTAAACACCAAACCGAACGAGAAAACGAACACCGCACGAAGCACAAATCGAATAAGTGAGAAAATGACCAAAATACCCCTGAGTGGGCCCCCTTGGCCGGCCCCCTCAACCCCCATGTGCACCCATGTGCCACCTTTCCTTTCCTCCTTTAATCCTTCATGCAACCCACTCACTCATTACTTCCATACATTCAACATGCAAGACCATTTTCCACTAACTCTCTTTCTCTCATTTTCTCCAACTTCTCTCTATCACTTCTCTCTCTAAAAATCCAGAGAATTCTAACCACCATAACTCCACCATAAACTACCAAGTCACCACCATCAACCACCAACAAATTCCTTAACTATTTGTAATAATAACAAGCTCAAGAACACTTACACCATCATCTCATCACATTTCCATCAAGATCTTTGTAAGGAAACTCTTTCTTACTTTCATATTGTCTATTTACATGTTATAAAGCTCACCTAACAAGATTATGTCCAAATATAAACTTGAAATACGTTTTTATGAACTTTTCACAAAAGATACACAATCTGTCCAGAAAAACACAGATTACTAAAAATGTTATAACTTGAGTTCTAAGAAGAGTTAGAAGATGCATTGTTTTTTAAAATTTGCGTATTGAAAAGATCTACAACTTTCATGTTTTACGTTTTTACCAGATCCGAACGTATTTTTCTCTATTTATCAATCTTTGGAACTGACCTGACTAAAAGCAGAAACTGAACTATGTATGACTAATTAAATTGTTTCTCTATGATCATGGACTTAAGACTCTTGGAAAAATATATGTTAGACACTACACACATAAAAGATCAGTTGATAAAAAGTGTGAGACTTGACTTGGACCATAAATTGATAAAACATTTGGGGAAATAAACCGACAAAAAGTCGAAAATGTGAAATCTTGAATATTTGGAACTTTTATAAGAACCGACACTCTTGGTGAACTTGGACACAAACCGACAATTTATTTAGACTCTATAAACTAATATTTGGGTTGGGTGAAAGTTTCAGGTCAAACCGAGTAAGTTTGACCAAGTCAACAAAAGTGGCTAGTTTTCGAAGAACTTACTATATTTGGAAAGTGGTAACAAAAATGGGTTTGGTTGAATTAGTTAATAACTTGGACCAAAAACTAATTTTGGAAAGTTTCCCGAATGAAAAACCGACACTTGGATACACTTGGGCTAAAAATAGAAATTTGGCCAGACGCTAGTGTCGCATGACCTGCGACACTACCTGCGACACTACTATAGTGTCGCTATTAGTGTCGCTACTTATTGAAAATTTGTTTGAACATGCGACACTGACCCTAATGTCGCATAACCTCACTGCGACACTGACCATAATGCGACACTGATCCTAGTGTCGCATAAACTCACTGTAATATTGACCTTAGTGTCGTATGACCTGCGACACTCGCATACACTGCGACACTTACCCTAGTGTCGCATGACATGCGACACTGACACTAGTGTCGCTACTAGTGTCGCTAAAGACAGAATTTATGGGATTTGTTTCTTCACTAAGTATTGAACATGGGTAATCACTTATAACCACACATGATACATATTGTAACAATGTATACGATGACACATAATTAATGATAATATCTTAAAGAATTATTATTACAAACTTTCACCAACGGGTCGTACACGTTTTTGATAAACCAAGTTGAACAATCAAACATTTGGACATAACAAATTGTTGGACAACAAACATAGATGGTCTGTTGAGACATCCACTCACTCATATAACATTATGCGTTTTGAACGCCCGACAGGTTACAAGTCTTCGGACATCAATTCAAGTTATTTTAATAGACACTCAAGGCTCAGGTGAGTCTCATGGCCCCTATTTTACTGCTTTTCAATCAGGGGTGTGATATTATTGCTCGTTTTGTTTTACAAGTAGAACGCAAGTACAATTCAATCAAATACTACATGAGTTGTTTTCAACTAATCACTAAAGCCCTCCATAGCATAGTCTGGTAATACATCTGTAGCGTGAATGTTAGTATATGATATCATATAGGATTGACAATCCTCGTCCGGGTTAGCACGCACTAACTGGTCAAACGGACGTATTAGCATTTGGGAAGACGAGTGTGGATTAGGCACTCGTAGGAGGCAACTCAGTTAGGTTTCCTTAATTGGACCTGACACTCAAGTTAAGCTCAGACTATGTGCTCATGGCTGTATAACTTTTATTTTGCTTAATTGCATTTTAAATTCAATTATAAAATCTTGCGGTTCATACAAATATATGTTGATATACAAACCTGTGAGCTCACCAGCGTTTCGCTGACCCATTTTAGCATGTATCACAGGTGACCAGCAGTAAGTTGGACTGCTTAATCAAGATCCATTAGCTCGAGTCAGCATGCAAACAATCAGAGATTTAGCTGCATTATTACATTTTGTATAGTTTAATTATGTACTTAAATCTCTCAAAAGGAGCTAATGTAAACGATACTTTGATGTAAACTTTTATTTTATCAATTTAAATGTAAAACGACGCATGTAGTGGTCGTTTACTATTAATCTCTGTGCTTTGATTATTGATTAGTAACACCCAAATCCTGCTTTCGCTAAACGACATATTTGGGGGTGTTACAGATTGGTATCAGAGCCTAAGGTTATAGTGAACTAGGTTACATTTAGTGGGCCTAGACTATGACCGTTAGGCAGTATTCCTTATTAAGTATGATTAGGTTCAGTGACTGCATTGTATTGGTTTAATTTAACATAGCTTGATCAACTATGTACAATTAAAAGAATATGATGTGAGACCTGAAAAGAGTCATGACTGAACAGGATACATTAGTTGACTCTGACCACGAGAGAAACCGGGACTCAAACATGTCTGTGTTAGACACTTTAGGCTATTGTGTGATATATATATATATACATAAATAGGCCTCTCTCACGCTCAATATCTTAGGCTATATTATATATGAATATAGGCCTCATTCTTTCTAACGCTTTGTCTCAGAATGGCAAACACACCACCCAATTCATCACGCTCTCATCCGTATGGATCGCGTAATCCAAGGGTAGCTAGGAGGAACACCAGGTTGCCTCGAGTTGACCCATACCCCATTCACTTCATTTTGTCAGATTTAGCCACTAGGCTACACCGACACGAACAACGACTTGATACTATGGATATCAAACTCCAAGAAACCAACGAAAACTGGAGACTCACATCACTTGAACGCATCAATCAAGTCTCCGAGGATCATGAACATACAATCAACCACGTGAACACCCTTGACAATCGTCTGGGTGAAACCGTCGAAACCATGGAGGTTGTCCACAACCAAGTGATTGGCAACCGAAATGAAATTTCCGTCCTACAATCAAGGCTGAACCAATACGAGACACGTCTAAGGGAAACCGAGGACGCCCTCCGAATGGTTAGCAGACTTGCAGAATCTGTGGACCATCTCACCACACTACTGCCACAACTCAATCTACGTCAGGATTAGCTTAGGCTGAACCTGTACTTTATTATGCTTTCATATGACCTATGTAATTCGACCGGATGTAATAATTCCCGGAACTTTTGTAAAACTTCTAAGTCTGTAACTTTTGAAACCTCTAGCTAGAAATTTTCTGTAATCGTTTGACTTCGTATTATGAATTGACAATCTCTTTCGTTATTTCTACAATATGATTGTTACTCTGTGATGTTGTATATTACCATTCTTACATATATACATCCTGGTACAATTTCTTATGTACCTCTCGTTCTTTCTTGAAGAATCATGCCGCCAAAGAGGAAAAGTTACAGTGATGCCAAACTTGCTGCTGTCGTATCTCGAGCTGTAGCCGATGCATTGGCTGCTCGGGATTCACCCCGAAACTCACGAAACAATGACGAAACCCCAGTCAATACTCCTGTCATCAAGCCTTGTTCCTACAAGGATTTTCTCAGCTGCAAACCACTTTACTTCAAGGGCACAAAAGGTGCCATTGGTCTAGTCAGATGGATTGAACGTATGGAATCCGTCTTCAACCTCTTTAACTGCACGGAGGATAACAAAGTCAAATTTGCTGCCTACACCTTTCAGGAAGGTGCACTTACGTGGTGGAACACCCACGCCAACTCTGTAGGCATCGAAATAGCAAACCAACTCCCCTGGGCTGAATTGAAGAAGAAGCTAAGGGAAAAATACTGCCCTGAAGAAGAACTACATCGGTTGGAAGAAGAGTTCTGGCACCTGACTGTGCAGGGAACTGACATCGCTGGATATACCACCAAATTCCAGCAATTTGCACTGTTATGCCCGGGTTTGGTTGATCCGGAGGAGAAGAGCATCAAAAGATACATCCGCGGCCTCCCGGAAAATATCCAAGGGAACGTCGCTTCATCCAAGCCAACCACTACTGAAAGTGCTATCCGGCTAGCACATGAACTCATGGCAATGGTTATCAGCCGTGAGAAATCCAATACATCCTCCTCCAACAACAACAAACGCAAACCTTCCGAACACCAAAACAACCAGAACAAGAAATCAAACACCATCCAAGTTTACAATACCAATTCTGAAACCAAACGTGCTTACACTGGGGACAAGCCATATTGTTCCAAGTGTAACTACCACCACGATGGTCCATGCAGTACTCCCTGCAACAACTGCAGGAGGTACGGGCACTTGACCCGGGATTGCCGAGCCCCCAAATCCAACAACAACACCTCTCGCAACAATTCCAACCAACCCAAATCCTGCTTTGGGTGTGGAGAAACAGGACACTTCAAGAACGAATGTCCTAAAAACAAGAACAAGGGAAACAACAACAACGCAAGGGGAAGAGCGTTCGTACTCAATTCCGGGGATGCCCGTCAGGACCCAAATGTGGTCACGGGTATGTTCCTCCTTAACAACTTATCTGCTTCTATTCTGTTTGATACTGGTGCCGATAGAAGCTTTATTTCCGATGAGTTCTACCCTCTACTTGATATTGCACCTATTGCTCTAGATGTTAAGTACACCGTAGAACTTGCAAATGGTAAACTCATAGAAACTGATAGTGTGATACCTAATTGCACTTTAAACCTAGCCAACGAAATCTTTTCAATCGATCTTATGCCTGTTGAAATTGGAAGTTTCGATGTCATCATTGGTATGGACTGGCTGTCCAAACATCGCGCTGAAATCATTTGTTATGATAAACTCGTTCGTATTCCTTTTGCCGTCGGTAGAACCTTGATCATACAGGGGGAGACCGGTGGGACGAGACTAAACATCATATCTTGCTTGAAAACTCGGAAATTCCTGAGAAAAGGTTATCCAGCAATCCTCGCGCACATCACGGAGAAAAAGTCAGAGGAGAAGCGACTTGAGGATGTGCCAATCGTTCGAGACTTTTCAGAAGTCTTTCCCGAAGAACTACCTGGTCTACCACCAGCAAGACAGGTTGAGTTCTCAATCGACCTCGTGCCAGGTGCCGCACCTGTGGCCCGAGCACCATACCGCTTAGCCCCATCCGAACTTCAGGAGCTATCCACCCAGTTACAGGAACTACTGGATAGAGGATTCATTCGACCGAGTTCTTCACCTTGGGGAGCTCCGGTCTTATTCGTGAAAAAGAAGGACGGTTCTTTCCGAATGTGCATCGACTACCGAGAGTTGAACAAATTGACCGTCAAGAACCGATATCCACTCCCTCGTATTGATGACCTGTTTGACCAACTCCAAGGGTCAAGTATTTATTCAAAGATCGATCTTCGGTCAGGTTATCATCAACTTCGAGTTCGCGACACCGATATCCCGAAAACTGCTTTCTGAACTCGTTACGGGCATTATGAATTTCAAGTAATGCCATTCGGCCTAACTAACGCACCGGCTGTATTCATGGATCTTATGAATCGGGTGTGCAAACCATATCTTGACAAGTTTGTCATTGTCTTTATTGACGACATTCTCATATACTCACGAAACGAACAAGAACACGTGCAACACCTCAAAACCATCCTAGAGCTACTCAAACACGAGGAGCTTTATGCCAAATTCTCCAAGTGTGAGTTCTGGATACAATCCGTTCAATTCCTTGGACATGTTATTAATAGTCAAGGAATCCATGTAGATCCATCAAAGATCGAGGCCATCAAGTGCTGGCAAGCACCAACATCTCCAACAGAAGTACGTCAATTCTTGGGTCTTGCCGGATACTATCGGCGATTCATTGAAAATTTTTCGAAAATAGCTCAACCACTCACAACCCTGACTCAGAAAGACAAAAAGTTCGATTGGACTAATAAACAAGAGTCAGCATTTCAACTTCTGAAACAAAAGCTTTGCAGGGCTCCAATTCTATCCTTACCCGAAGGCACCGATGACTTCGTGGTATACCGCGATGCTTCTCATCAAGGTCTCGGTTGCGTGCTGATGCAACGAGATAAAGTTATTGCGTATGCTTCGCGACAGCTCAAAATTCATGAAAAGAACTACACCACCCACGATCTCGAACTAGGAGCTGTCGTCTTTGCCCTCAAAATCTGGAGACATTACCTCTATGGCACTAAGTGCACAATCTTTACCGACCACAAAAGTCTCCAACACATATTCGATCAGAAGGATCTCAACATGAGACAACGCCGGTGGGTCGAGTTGCTCACCGACTATGATTGTGAAATCAAATACCATCCGGGCAAAGCAAATGTTGTTGCCGATGCCCTCAGTCGAAAAGAACGAACGAAACCACTTCGAGTTCGAGCCCTCAGCATGACTATTCACAATGATCTAAACATTCAGATTCTCACTACTCAGCTCGAAGCTTTGAAACCTGTTAATATAAAAAACGAAGCCTTGCGAGGCATGGACAAACAATTTGAAATCAAGTCTAACGGGATTAGGTATTTCTCAAACCGAATCTGGTTACCCAGTTTTGGAAACCTACGAGACTTGGTGATGGATGAAGCTCACAAGTCCAAATATTCTATCCATCCTGGATCCGACAAAATGTATCACGGCATCAAGGAATTTTATTGGTGGCCGAATATGAAAGCTGAAATCGCTACATACGTCAGCAAGTGTCTTACTTGCTCGAAAGTCAAAGCTGAATACCAAAAACCTTCTGGTTTACTCCAACAACCCAGCATTCCTGAGTGGAAATGGGAACAAATTGCCATGGATTTCATAACCAAACTACCAAAGTCATCGAGCGGTTGCGATACCATTTGGGTGATCGTCGATCGTCTCACAAAATCTGCTCATTTTCTGGCAATCAAGGAAACCGACAAGATGGAACGCCTCACACAAATCTACATCAAAGAGGTTGTTTCTCGACACGGTGTTCCAATCTCGATTATCTCAGATAGGGATAGTCGTTTCACGTCTCACTTTTGGCAATCACTTCCAAAATCATTGGGTACCCGTCTTGATATGAGTACCGCATACCATCCGCAAACCGACGGCCAAAGTGAACGGACAATTCAAACACTGGAAGACATGCTACGAACTTGCGTAGTTGACTTCGGTGTAAACTGGGAAAAACATCTACCATTGTGCGAGTTTTCGTACAACAACAGCTATCACACCAGCATTAAGGCTGCACCTTTCGAGGCACTCTACGGTCGTAAGTGCCGATCACCTATCTGTTGGACCGAAGTGGGAGACAGTCAACTCACTGGTCCTGAGATCATTCACGAAACAAACGAGAAAATCTTCGAGATTCAAAACAAACTCAAAGCCCCACGTGATCGTCAGAAAAGCTATGCTGACGTGAGACGCAAACCACTCGAATTCCAGGTTGGGGATCGAGTACTACTCAAGGTTTCACCTTGGAAAGGTGTTATCCGATTCGGTAAACGCGGGAAATTGAATCCCAGATACATTGGACCATTCGAGATCCTCGAGAGGATAGGTCCAGTGGCATATCGACTGCAACTGCCATCCGAGCTCAGCAATGTGCATTCCACTTTTCACATTTCAAATTTAAAGAGGTGTATGTCTGATGAGACACTTATCATTCCACTCAATGAAATTCGTATTGACGACAAGCTTCATTTTGTTGAAGAACCCGCCGAAATCATGGACCGTGAGGTCAAACAACTCAAACAAAGTCGTATTCCCATTGTCAAAGTCAGGTGGAATTCGCGACGTGGGCCGGAATTCACCTAGGAACGGGAGGACCAGATGCGACTCAAGTACCCTCAGTTATTTGCTGAAGCTACTTCAAACACAACTGCAAACAAAATTTCGGGACGAAATTCTCCTAACAGGGGGAGAATGTGACACCCGTCAATTTAGGGCTAGTAATTAGTGCCTAATCAATTATTATTACATGTAATTAGTTCTGTGTTAGGCTAATTAATGTACCGATATATATATTATTGAATATATACAATTATGCGATTCGATTAAATCGTACAAGTTTCAAATCGAATGTAATTCGGTTCAATTAAATACGGACGTTGGTGAAACAATTTTATTAAATAATATAACATTATTTAATGACAATATCTTCCCAAAATATTATTTTGATAATAATACTTTGTAATCAATTCGTGTCGTACAAACAACGGTTACGTGATTTAAAATCCGTACAACGAACGAGCAAATCGAGATCTCTAAATTAACGAATCATCTATATAAATGTTTTTCCAAGTATTTAGAAAGAACACTTCAAGTGAAAGTATTGAAATCTAAATCGTTACTTAAAAACGCGTAATAAACGTTTAAACACCAAACCGAACGAGAAAACGAACACCGCACGAAGCACAAATCGAATAAGTGAGAAAATGACCAAAATACCCCTGAGTGGGCCCCCTTGGCCGGCCCCCTCAACCCCCATGTGCCACCTTTCCTTTCCTCCTTTAATCCTTCATGCAACCCACTCACTCATTACTTCCATACATTCAACATGCAAGACCATTTTCCACTAACTCTCTTTCTCTCATTTTCTCCAACTTCTCTCTATCACTTCTCTCTCTAAAAATCCATAGAATTCTAACCACCATAACTCCACCATAAACTACCAAGTCACCACCATCAACCACCAACAAATTCCTTAACTATTTGTAATAATAACAAGCTCAAGAACACTTACACCATCATCTCATCACATTTCCATCAAGATCTTTGTAAGGAAACTCTTTCTTACTTTCATATTGTCTATTTACATGTTATAAAGCTCACCTAACAAGATTATGTCCAAATATAAACTTGAAATACGTTTTTATGAACTTTTCACAAAAGATACACAATCTGTCCAGAAAAACACAGATTACTAAAAATGTTATAACTTGAGTTCTAAGAAGAGTTAGAAGATGCATTGTTTTTTAAAATTTGCGTATTGAAAAGATCTACAACTTTCATGTTTTACGTTTTTACCAGATCCGAACGTATTTTTCTCTATTTATCAATCTTTGGAACTGACCTGACTAAAAGCAGAAACTGAACTATGTATGACTAATTAAATTGTTTCTCTATGATCATGGACTTAAGACTCTTGGAAAAATATATGTTAGACACTACACACATAAAAGATCAGTTGATAAAAAGTGTGAGACTTGACTTGGACCATAAATTGATAAAACATTTGGCGAAATAAACCGACAAAAAGTCGAAAATGTGAAATCTTGAATATTTGGAACTTTTATAAGAACCGACACTCTTGGTGAACTTGGACACAAACCGACAATTTATTTAGACTCTATAAACTAATATTTGGGTTGGGTGAAAGTTTCAGGTCAAACCGAGTAAGTTTGACCAAGTCAACAAAAGTGGCTAGTTTTCGAAGAACTTACTATATTTGGAAAGTGGTAACAAAAATGGGTTTGGTTGAATTAGTTAATAACTTGGACCAAAAACTAATTTTGGAAAGTTTCCCGAATGAAAAACCGACACTTGGATACACTTGGGCTAAAAATAGAAATTTGGCCAGACGCTAGTGTCGCATGACCTGCGACACTACCTGCGACACTACTATAGTGTCGCTATTAGTGTCGCTACTTATTGAAAATTTGTTTGAACATGCGACACTGACCCTAATGTCGCATAACCTCACTGCGACACTGACCATAATGCGACACTGATCCTAGTGTCGCATAAACTCACTGTAATATTGACCTTAGTGTCGTATGACCTGCGACACTCGCATACACTGCGACACTTACCCTAGTGTCGCATGACATGCGACACTGACACTAGTGTCGCTACTAGTGTCGCTAAAGACAGAATTTATGGGATTTGTTTCTTCACTAAGTATTGAACATGGGTAATCACTTATAACCACACATGATACATATTGTAACAATGTATACGATGACACATAATTAATGATAATATCTTAAAGAATTATTATTACAAACTTTCACCAACGGGTCGTACACGTTTTTGATAAACCAAGTTGAACAATCAAACATTTGGACATAACAAATTGTTGGACAACAAACATAGATGGTCTGTTGAGACATCCACTCACTCATATAACATTATGCGTTTTGAACGCCCGACAGGTTACAAGTCTTCGGACATCAATTCAAGTTATTTTAATAGACACTCAAGGCTCAGGTGAGTCTCATGGCCCCTATTTTACTGCTTTTCAATCAGGGGTGTGATATTATTGCTCGTTTTGTTTTACAAGTAGAACGCAAGTACAATTCAATCAAATACTACATGAGTTGTTTTCAACTAATCACTAAAGCCCTCCATAGCATAGTCTGGTAATACATCTGTAGCGTGAATGTTAGTATATGATATCATATAGGATTGACAATCCTCGTCCGGGTTAGCACGCACTAACTGGTCAAACGGACGTATTAGCATTTGGGAAGACGAGTGTGGATTAGGCACTCGTAGGAGGCAACTCAGTTAGGTTTCCTTAATTGGACCTGACACTCAAGTTAAGCTCAGACTATGTGCTCATGGCTGTATAACTTTTATTTTGCTTAATTGCATTTTAAATTCAATTATAAAATCTTGCGGTTCATACAAATATATGTTGATATACAAACCTGTGAGCTCACCAGCGTTTCGCTGACCCATTTTAGCATGTATCACAGGTGACCAGCAGTAAGTTGGACTGCTTAATCAAGATCCATTAGCTCGAGTCAGCATGCAAACAATCAGAGATTTAGCTGCATTATTACATTTTGTATAGTTTAATTATGTACTTAAATCTCTCAAAAGGAGCTAATGTAAACGATACTTTGATGTAAACTTTTATTTTATCAATTTAAATGTAAAACGACGCATGTAGTGGTCGTTTACTATTAATCTCTGTGCTTTGATTATTGATTAGTAACACCCAAATCCTTCTTCCGCTAAACGACATATTTGGGGGTGTTACAGACGTTGGTGACAAAAACTTTTAAATAATTTGGAATTAACCAAACAAACATTATTAGCTTTAATATATTGTGAGAATATATTACACGTATCTAGTATCGTTTAAAACACTCCAAACGCGACGAGAGCACACGAGACGCGCCTAGCAACAGAAAGTAATTCAAGATTATATTTTTATAACTCATCATTAAGAATTTGGATAAAAATACTTCAGCTAAAAATATTTCAGATACACTTTATCGTATAACGTGAAACAACGTTTAAACAACTACGGGATTTAACCGACAATGACTCGTGATATAAAATTTGGAAACACAAACCCGCGAGCCGGAGACCCAAGTTGGGTCGACTCAGACCTGCGAACCCACCCCCCTAACCGACCCATGACCCACCCCTTTTTAGCTCCATTCTTTCCCCACTTCCATCTCATTTACACCAAACACACACTTACACCTTTTTCCCTTCACCTCTCCCTACCAAATCTCTATAACTCTCTCTCTAAAAACTGAGGTAACAAGAACATCATCACCAAAATCGTTCATCATCATCATCAAGACACTAGCAAGGGGACCACCATCATCATCATCATCACCTCCTTTGATTTTCGATTTGTTGGTAAGAAGCTTTGAAAACTCTTTTAAATTACTTAGAAAGCTTTAATTTACATGCTGGAACGTTTACTCAACGAAGATTTGCTCAAAAACCGACTTGAAAATGCATTTTTATAGATAAGTGTTCGAGCAGCTCGTTCTGCGAGCCGAGATCTGTTCGTCCTACGAGGCGAACCCAACTGCGAACCGAAAACTGAACTCGCGAACCCAAACTGCGAACCGAACCCACTTGCGAGTCGACCTGCGAGTTGACCTACGAGTTGACCTGCGAGTTGACCTGCGAGTTGACCTGCGAGTTGACCTGCGAGTCGACCTGCGAGCCGAACCTTGTGTTGCGAACCGAATTCAGTTCGCAGCCTACCACTTGCGAACCCACTTTGCCTTGCAAACCCAACTCGGTTCGCAGCCCACTACCTTGAGAGCCGAACTCGGCTCGCATCGCGAACTCAGTTCGCCCCACTATTTCAGTCCACAACCCGACTTGACCAATTTTCCGAATTTAAATCCCAGATACGATTTTTAATAAAACGATACATATAATAATAACACTCTTGGATTATTATTACAAACCGTCACCAACGGGCCATACTTGTTTTCAAAATACAAACGGTTTACTAAACAAACACTTGGACATGTCCTAGTTGAGTGGACAACTAGCATGGGTGATCTTTTAAGACACCAACTCGTTTACTTATTTACTTTCAACCTTGTGCATTTCGGACGCCAGAAGGTTGCAGGGTTCTGAGAATCGATACACAGACTTACAACCGCTTTACCTGGTTGAATTCACATACGTAGTTACTAGGCTCGGGTGAGTCTCATAGCCCCACTTTTACTGTTTTACTTACGCGGTGAGATACATTGCTTATTTTCTTGAACACAAGTACGAACTACTTATTTTACTATACGGGATTGCATGAGTACTTACTCTTACGGAAGTCTCTCCATCATATATCATTAGTTATGTACTTAAGCGCGAACACTAGTTAATGGATCCATTAGGGAAATGACCCTCCCCGCCCGGGGTAGTAGCGCTACCACGAACCGTTCTGTATAAACGGGCGACTATTATTCGTTACTTATGCTTGCTCAATTACGAGCATGTCACGGGAGAAAGTTATTATTTACGGGTAAAGCTTCGATTATGAGCCTCATGGCAACGGTATAACTTACTTACTTTACAATTGCGAGATTACAAATACCTGATTTACGCCTGCGGGCATTACTGATGAAACCTTGTGTTCAAATACTTACATTATTTACAAACCCGTGAGATTCACCAACATTCGTGTTGACCCTTTTTAGCTTTGTATCTCAGGTACACAGACGGAGTTGGATTCCCTCAGGATACTAGCTAGAGTCGCATGATTTCTACCTTGCATTTAACGGAGATTCTTAGCATTATCTTTTGTATTTATTATGATTATGTAATAGAATCTCCCGCTTTATACACGGACTTTAGGGAACTTCATTTTGTAACCAGAAACGCTATGTTTCAAACATTTTATGTATGGAAATGTAACTATTTTACAAACGTTGCATATAGATGTCATTTGCTTTACTTTTGTGCTATGATATTTGATTAGTAGCACCCCAAAGTTTGCTTCCGCTAAACAATGATTTTGGGGGTGTTACAGTAGGACATTACGATGTATCACAGTTGTATATGTGGTGAAATATACAATCATAACACAATATGATAATCATAATCCATTTAGATAATTAAGTTGGATACAAGGCGTGAGTTCCAAAAGATACAGGACATAAGGATTGCAAAAGATGCCAGGAATTGTTACATCCGGTCGAATTACAACGATTTTACATAGATACTAGGAAAGTTACAAGATAAGGCTACACTAATCTTGACGTAGGTTAATTTGTTCCATTAATGCAACAAGACGATCCACGGTGTTTGCAAGGTTGTTGGCCTGTCGGGCGTTGTCTTCTGCCAAGACTAGCCGTTGCACTAGACCATGGGCGTACTCTTCAATATCCCGCAAGCTTTGCTCACATTCTTCCATTCTGTGCCGTAACGGTGTAGATTCCACGGCTAAATCTATCACCTTATTGTAAAGGACGTCCATGTTGTTAACGGTGTTTTCATGGTCTTCAGCAACATTATTGATACGTTCCATTGTTGTGAGTCTCCATTGCTCGCGAGTTTCCTGTAGTTCGATGTCCATATCATGTAGTTTTTGCTCATGACGGTTTACTCTAGTAGCCAGGACAGGTACAGTGAAGTGAGCAAGTTCTTGAGTATACGGAGAGACATCCATGTTGGAAAGTCCTTCGTTCGATGTGGGGAGTTGGATTCCTTCCTCATCCCTCCAGGTGTTAAGTCGGTTTGATAACCATCGCCATTGGCTAGTTGTTTTTTGCCTTTGGGACTGGCTATTGAGTTTGTTTTGAACAGGGTATGGGCTAGCTCGAGGCAACCCAGTGTTCCTCCTAGCTACCCTTGAGTTTTGTGATTCGTACGGATGAGAGCGTGACGAGTTTGGTGGTGTGTTTGCCATTTCTGAGACAAAGCGTTAGAAAGAATGAGGCTTATATTCGTATCGTATATAATATAGTCTAAGGTTTATAAAGAGGCCTATCTATGTATATATATGTATATCACATAATAGCCTATTGAGTGTCTAGCACAGACATGTTTTAGTCCCGGTTCTCTCGAGGTCAGAGTCAACTAGTGTATCATGTTCAGTCATGACTCCTTTCAGATCTCACATCATATTCTTTTAATTGTACATAGTTGATCAGGCTATGTTAAATTAAACCAATACAATGTAGTCACTGAACCTAATCATACTTAATAAGGAATACTGCCTAATGGTCATAGTCTAGGCCCACTAAATGGAACCTAGTTCACTATAACCTTATGCTCTGATACCAAACTGTAACACCCCCAAATTTATTGTTTAGCGGAAGCAAGCTCTGGGGTGCTACTAATCAATAATCAAAACACACAAGGCATATAATGAATGACTCTATATGTGTCGTTTTACAAATACATTGATAATATAAGTTTTACAATGTATAAATGTTTACAAAAGCCCAATAATTACAATGTTTAGAGATTAATCAGCATAACTTAGTTACAAAATGTAGTAATGCAAAATAATCTCCTGATGTGTATGCTGACTCGAGTTATGGGCATCCTGAGTGAACAGGTCCTACTGTTGTTGGGTACCTGAGAACACATGCTAAAAAGGTCAGCTAACGCTGGTGAGCTCACAGGTTTGCATAATAAATATGTAAGTGTGAACCACAAGATTTAATGGTAACCGTTTGAAATGAATCAAATGATATATATGTCTGTCATGAGGTCATAGTCTGCGCTTAACGTGGGTGTCAGGATCAAAATAAAGTGCCTGATCGTGGGTGCCTCTGAGCGAGTGTCTAATCCACACTCGTATGTACAAAAGTTAATGCGTCCGTTTAACCAGACAGTGCTTGCTGACCCGGATGAGGATGGTCAGTCCTATATGGTACCATACACTAACATTTGCGCTACATAAAGTATTACCAGAACTATGATCGTAGAGGACTTAAAAGTGATTAGAAAGCAGCTCATGCAGAATATAGCGAGTTTTGTACTCGTGTTCACGTGTAAAATAGTTAGAGCATGTATTCCCACCCCGGGAGTAAAAACAGTAAAAATTCGGAGCTATTAGACTCACCTGAGCCTGAAGAGTTACAATGAAGCAAATGTGGTGAAGTAAAAATGAGGTGTCCGAAGACTGTAACCTGTCGGGCGTTTATAACGCGCAAGTTCAAATAAAATAAGTAGGTATCTTAAAAGATAACCTATGCTAGTTGTTCGTCCAACTAGTAATGTCCAATGATTTGATTTGATTGGTAAGTTCGAGTTTTGAAAACGTGTACGGCCCATTGGTGACTGGTTGTAATAATAATCTCATTAATATTGTTATGATTTTTGGAGTGTTATACTTAAAAATGATGCACAGACTTTAGGTGACGGGGGTCCGGGGGCAGCGCCCCTGGTTAGCGGGGTCCCAGGGGTGGCAACCCCTGGCGGGGTCCAAGGGGCTGGCCCCTGGCTGGGGTCGAGATAAAAATTTTTATTTCTACCATATTGTTATAGTGAAAAACACATCTAAGATATGAATTTGGGTAAAATCACGTGATAAAATTTCAGGTCTCGATACTTAGTAAAAATCTGGGTTCTGTTTCATGCGACACTTATAGCGACACTTAGGGTCTATGCGACACTCAGGAAGTGTCGCATAAAATGAGAAATTCTGGGGTATTAGCATCACTTGAGGAAGTGACGCATGAGATGCGACACTTAAGCAAGTGCCGGGTGTGAGTGTCGGGTAAAGGTGTTAAGCGTCACTAGGCAAGTGACGATACAAATCAGATTTGGGTTATAGGCGTCACTTAGGCAAGTGACGCTAGAAGTGTCGGTAAGTAGTGTTAGGCGTCACTGGACAAGTGACGGATGTAAGTGTCGGGAAAAAGGGGTTTTATGCGGCACTTAGGCAAGTGACGCAAATTAAGGTTTTTATGCGTCACTCAATGCGGCACATAAGTGTCGCAAGAAGTGACGCTATACTGGACAACCTATGCGACACTTAGGTCTGATCGACGGATTTTGAGCCAAAAACGAGTTTTCCGGTTTCCGTTTGGTCTGATTCTTTTACCCAACCCTTAGATGGACATTTCAAGCTTAAATAAACAACAAACAAGCATTATAACAAGGATTTGAGTGATTTGAGAATTGGTCGGAAACTTACAAGTTAATGCCGGAAGATTTCGAAAAGATGGAGTTGTAGATCGTGACACGGTGGTTCTTTTCTTCCAAATGGGCAATGAAAATCGAGGCCGTTTGGTGGTGTAGTTTAGTGTTTGAAGGTGATGGTGGATGGTGGGTGTTTGAGAGAAAAAGAAAGATAGAGAGAGAGTGGAAGGTGGAAAATGAGGAAGGAAAGGAGGAGGAAGTGGGGTTTTGGTGAAAGCCCCAAACTTTAGTTCCCATAATCGCGCTCCGTGCGGTGTTCATTTTCCCGATCGTTTAAACGTTTAACTTAATTATTTGTGCGTTTAAATATATGTTTTAAAATACGAAAGTTTTATCAATATTTTGTTAAAGTATTTTACCAATTACTTAATAATTGAGTTATAAAATATATCACAGCATCGTTTTGATTGTTTGCGCGTTTAATATTTTTAATCGCGTAGACTTTGTTCGTACGATACGAAACAGTTTTGAAATATTATCAACATAATATTTGTGATATAATAGCATTATTAAATAATGTTATATTATTTAATAGAAATTTTCACCAACGTCCGTATTAATTGAATCGAATTACCTTCGATTTGAAACGTGCTCGATTTAACCAAATCGCGCAATTGTATATATTCAACAATATATATTATTTGATACACAAATTATCCTAACACAGTACTAATTACATGTATTACAAAAACGATTAGGACCTAATGACTAGCCCTAATTTGGCGGGTGTTACAACCAGCTACTACTGTCACTTTACCGATCCAGGAGTTAGATGATATGTCTCTCTCCAGTGACAATATTTCTGCAGTAGCTGGTACTCATCCCTTTGTTGATAATGCCATGGGTGCAGGGGATCAGGGAGCACAATCCAAACCACTTCCTACACCACCATCTCCTCAACAACAACAAAAACCTCATCCACCTCCATCTCCAAAAGTTGCTGATCAAGCCTTATCATCTACTCCCTCTTCTTCTGAGAAGCTGCTGATGGAATATATTGCTTCTTCTCAGAAACAAATCAAGCTTCTCACTGAGGACAGGGAAGCACTCATAGGCCAAGTTGCTGATCTCACAACTGCAGTCAAAGCTCTAGCAACCACTTATGATCCTATTCCTACTTGGAGCTCTGAAATCAGTGTCAAGGTAAACATCTTAACCAATGCTGGTATGTCTCATTCTCAGTTGCTGGAGACTCAATCAAAGGCCTTCTCTGAAGTCACCACCACCATAAAGATAAATTTCATCAATCATGATGAATCTATCACATCTCTCTCTACTCAACAACAAGAAATGGCAGTTTCTGTTCTTCAATATATAGAGGCAACTGATAAAGTAATTTCCTCAATGACTACACATCATCAAGCTACAAAGGCTGAAGTTGTTGCCCTCCGAATCGATAACAAAAAATTATAGTACCTGGATCAAGGAGTGTGTAGCAACCTTCTAAGATGAAAAGGGGGAGAGAATCGTAGCTGAAAATGTTGATTTCATCAATGAAGATGATGATCATAGACAAATATTGATGGAATCTTTCTCCCTTCGGTCTATCGCTGAAAAGCAAGAAATTGAAGTTGCTGAAGTTGCTAAACTTTCTTGGGCTGATATGGATACAGATGAAGATGAGTACGAGTTTGAAGAAATTCATTTCCCTGAGTTTCATCCAGATAAACTCGGAATGTATAATGGTAGAGTAAAGGAGTGGGCTGTTGATGAGGTAGCAAGGATTGAGGGGGAGTCAGTGAGATTCGAATTGGCTCGCTGGCAGTGGATAAACAGGGAGTAAGATGAGAATGATATTAATATAGATGGTAATGATGATGGTAATGATGGTGATAACAATGATGATAATGATGGTGATGATAAAGGTAATGGTGCTGATAAGAAAGAAAATGATACTGATGAAAACATGGAGGATCATCGACTTATCTCTTCTGTACTAACCAAAAGAAAAAGGACTACTACATCTGAGTCCACCTCCTCCAAGCAAAGAAAGAAAAAATTCACTGAGGAGGATATATCAGCAACCATGCAACATCTACAATCTATTCTGGAAAATCTAGAGTCATCACCAGAGCCTCAATCAAACATTGTCATACCTGAGGAAAACCCAGAAACCACAACAACATCAACAACCACTACAACAACAACAACTCAACAAATTACACTACCAATAAGATCAACAACACAACCAACAGAAGCAACAATAGTAACCACTTTCTTATCTTCTCTACCTATAGCTACACAATCACCAGAGATCACTATATCATAGTCCTTTGCCCTAGCTCTTCTATTATCTTCAAAATCTACATCAGAAGGTCTCCATCCTGAAGAAACAAATGAAGAATGAATAGCAAGAAAAATAAAGGCTAGACAGGATAGGGAGAGAGAAATGATTCTAAAAATTCAAGCTGAAGCAGAACTAAAAGAAGAATAAGAAAGAAAGCAAAGGTTGAAGGAGCTCTATGACAGTGATAGGGCTTATTTGTTAAAACTAAGTGGTAAGGAAGTGAAGGTTAGAGAAAGAGAGATGAGATTAAAAAGAGAACAAGAGGAAGGTGATGCTGTGTTTGCCAGAGTCTTGCAGAATATTGAAGATTCTGAAAAATAGCAAGAGTTCGTTGCTGCTGTTGCTCCTAAAAAGAAAGATGGAACAAAAGCATTAGTGGACAAATTATGGAATGAAATAGATAGAACGAAGTATGCAGCTAGAATGACTGGTAGATCAAATCCTGCTCTTATTACCAAAGTCTATCTGAAGCAACCAAATAACAAATCTCAAGCACAACTACTTATCCACAGAGGCACAGAGACTCAAGCAATAACACTGGATCAAGTCTGCAAAATGCACAAAGAGGAATGGAATGAGATCAAACTTGCTGTGAGTCACTCATCAAGTGCAGCTAAAAGAAAAGTGCTAAATGAGATTGAATGATTGTTTCAGAAGATGGTTGATCTACAGCTACTCAGGCCAGAAAATACTGTCATATATGGCGAGGAGATAGTTCAGCCACCTAGTCCAAGGTATAGGTCAGGTACCAGCAGCATACCCAGAATTCCAAATACTTCCAAGTTAAATCTTTCTATCCCTGATTGTGTTCCAAGAGTAGAAAGTGTTGAGACTACTGAAGGTGAGATAGGTCTGGTATACAAAGACTTAAATGGTGCTCTAAGGTTTCAGAGAGAAGCTGAGTTGGAAAAGATTGATCATGAGCAACTTGTTCACTTAATCCGATCAGTCAGCATGCTTGACAAGAGTTCATATATGAGGAAAGAAATACTTGAAGAAGCCTTAGCTCGACAGTTCAGATACCTACATTCTATCGAGAAGTATGAGCTAGTTGATGAGCTTAGAATAGTTAAATAAAAAGACATCTTGAGAGATTTATAGTCACTTTTGTAATAGATTAGATGAATTATAAAATAATCTTAATTGTAATATCTTTCATTACAGTTTATATAATATCTAATCTTTTCAGAAAACCAAAGTGCAAAAACTCAAATCATATCTAAAGAGTCCATAAAGAAAAATGAATGGATCACAAGTACAAGTCACTAAATGCTTAAGTTCTTAAGAACTGACTTTAAATTTCTACAGCAACAAGTTTATCTAGGAAGCTTCGATCAGAATCATTAAGGGGGAGATTGTTGAGTCACTAGTCGCTGATCAACTCAATGATAACAAACTGGATAAAGAAAATGATTAAGTCGAAGCTGCTATTGCTAAAGTTATTTGGTCGCTGATCATTCTACTCAAGGAAAATGATATGTCGAGGAAGATTAAAACTCAACTTGGTGTGTCGCTGATACTAGCAGCGAGAGTTTTACATCTTCAAAATGAATAAAGGCAAAAGTCACTGCCCGAATAAAAGCTAGTTGCTAAAGATATTCAATTCAAGTCACTGTACAAGAGCACGATAATTCGCAGTGAGTGAGGAGGATTATCTCATCTCTAGTGACTACTCTAATAAGTTTCTAAGTCCAGTGCAAGTTGCTCCTTAGCCTTATGTCAGCAAGTGTCTTTCATATCTTCATAAATATTTGAGGGATTACGTGGCAGCAAGTGATTGGTGTTAAGGAAGATACGATATTTGAGGTAACAGAATTTGGGACCACAGAGTAAACAACGCTCAGAGATCAAACCAATCAAACAGCGACACGTGTCATTCCAAGATCATGATTTTTCACAAGACATTTGCACTATAAATAGAGCAGTACTATGTACGTACCAGCGACCAGCGACTAGCGAGTAGTCCGTCTAAGCACGTACCAGCGACCATCGAGTAAAACAGTTAGCGTGTTTGTCAACTATTATTTTAACTCTGTGTAATAGTTTAGCTAGAGTGTATGATTTAGATTAGCTTTGGCTATTCTATTCCGCAATCAACACTGTGTAATTCTTATGATAAATAAAATTTACAATTTAGCTACTATTGTTTCATTGTGTTTATTGCATCTGTTATTCTTCAAAGATATTATACTCAGCTTGTGATAATACAATTAAAACTTGATAAATCAACTTAGATAAAATAAGAAAAAGATTTTAATGGTATTCAACCCCCCTTCTACAATTAAACTTTACTTATTGTGATTCCATTTCAGTTAGTAATAGTGATTACGGGACTCTCAATAGGTATCCCAAGAATCAAGACGCGGCACTTGCAGACATTATGATTAATTGCTTAATTGCTCAAAAAAGCCAAGGTGAGTATTATGGGAGTTAAATGGGTAATGATTGTGTAATCCGGATTTCTTCTGAGCAAGAGGTTTACACAATCGGGTGAATTGTTATTTGTATATAAATTATGTTGCAGATGGATGTATGCTTATATATTGTTATAATATAGCATACAAATAAATGGTAAGCCGATTATATATGAATTGTGTTGTAATTGTGGGTTCTAGTAATGATTGCGGTCATTAGCTGGATAGTTATGGTTTGCAAGTAATGATTGCGGTTATTAGCTTGTGTTGATTGCTAATTGTATATATTAATAATTAAGGATTCTTAATTGAAAAATGATTTATTATGTGGATACGTGAATTGTGTGGATTGAGAATTGTAGAAATTACAAATAGACTTGTGTCGGGGTTTTTCCATTACTTCCGCGTGGTAGATGAATAGTTCCCAATTAATGATATATGATTCGCGGTCATTATTTGGTGAACAGGCTGTAAGACTAATTGTGGATAATTAGCATGGTACGAATGACTAATTGTGGATAATTAGCATGATACTAAGGGGCAGAGTTCAGAAAAACTTTTACAATTGCTCAATTGATATATGTGTATATTATATATATATATATATATATATATATATATATAATACGTGTTATATGAAAAAGTGTGATAGATTATTCATTTAACTACTCGTATGCTCACTAAGCTTTGACTTACTCTTTTCAGTTGTTTATGTTGTAGGTATTGGTTCGGTTGAATCAATGGACTCAAAAATTAGATTGTGGTTACAAAAGAGAACGTGGATTGAAGCTTGCAGTTCGGTTAGACAAGCTTCTCTTTCTTTTAAACTATTGTAATGATGACTCTTGTATTAGTGATGTCGTGTAAACGAGGTTATGGTTTTAAAAATGGAAATTACCTTACTTACTATACACAACTTAGGCAAGAATACCTGATCGCATAATAGTATAGTGTGATAAGTCCGAGTCGAACACGAGGAACGGATGTCAATTCAAATAAAACGGAAATTGTTACAAATAATGAAAACAAAATAAAGGGGTGTTTTAGTTTCGATCGAACAATTGACTAACAATTATGAAATATGAATAAATACTTAAACTTAAATAAAAAGAAACAATTAATAAAATAATTAAATAAATGATATACTTGATTAAAATAATAAAAGAAATGTATTCACTTAGATTTCTTTCCTTAGAATCCGGTTATCACTTTATTGATTTGCTAAAACATTGGATTTTATTACGACATAACTAATAAGACAACTCCCTTTCCGAGGTAAGTTAATCTAACATAATTAAGAAAGACACTAGGCTGTTTGCAACACGATAATCGTTCAATTAACCTTGCCCACTGAATTGTGTTCTAAATTAAACCTACGCCATTTATGTGATTTACTTTCTCGACTTGAGTCAACAAAGTCTATAGCTAGTTTATAACTATCATGTTCATTAAAGATTATTCCCGATTATTTATGTAACACCAGGTCAAAAAGGGCAAAATTTTTGTGTTCAATTTAAACTTTCTTTCCACGTATTCCATAAGCATAATACCGAAGTATTCAAGTATTATATATATATATATATATATATATATATACAGATAACATAAAACGATTATTTAATAATCGCGTATAAACAAATCTGAAAGCGCGTAGAAATTCAAAAACGGACGTTGGTGCAAAACATTTCTAAATAAAGTATTATCGTCAAAAATAATATTTATTTACTCGGAAAATATTTAAACACTTTTTGGTTCATTTAAAAAGGTGCTACACTAAATTGAAACCGCACAAAAACTAGTTGTAAAACTTTAACACAAACATGTTATTTTTATAAAATGTTTAGACTCAAAAACCTTTCGAAATTATATACATGAAATTTATAAATTAAGAATATTATTTATTTAGACGATCAGGTAACGAAATAACGCGAACACGAGACCCGAATGGGACGGCCCAAACTTGGTCCGCAGACCCGACCCGACCCACCCATTTTCCTTTTATCACCTTCTTCCTTCTTCATTTTTACACACACACACCCACCTACTTTTCTCTCATCTCTCTCTGTAACACCCGCCAAATTAGGGTTAGTCATTAGGTCCTAATCGTTTTTGTAATACATGTAATTAGTATTGTGTTACGATAATTTGTGTATCAAATAACATATATTGTTGAATATATACAATTGCGCGATTTGGTTAAATCGAGCACGTTTCAAATCGAAGGTAATTCGATTCAATTAATACGGACGTTGGTGAACAATTTTATTAAATAATAAAACATTATTTAATAACGCTATTATATCATAAATATTATCTTGATAATATTTCAAAACTATTTCGTATCGTACGAACAAATTCTACGCGATTAAAAATATTAAACGCGCAAACATTCAAAACGATGTTGTGATATATTTTATAACTCAATTATTAAATAATTGGTAAAATACTTTAACAAAATATTGATAAAACTTTCGTATTTTAAAACATATATTTAAACGCACAAATAATTAAGTTAAACGTTTAAACGATCGGGAAAACGAACACCGCACGGAGCGCGATTGCGGGAACTGATGTGTGGGGCTTTCACCAAAATCCCACTTCCCCCTCCTTTCCTTCCTCATTTTCCACCCTTCCACTCTCTCACTATCTTTCTTTTTCTCTCAAACACCCACCATCCACCATCACCATCAAACACTAAATTACACCACCAAACGGCCTCGATTTTCATCGCCCATTTGGAAGAAAAGAACCACCGCGTCACGATCTACAACTCCATCTTTTTGAAATCTTCCGGCGTTAACTTGTAAGTTTCCCAAAAATTCTCGAAATCACTCAAATCCTTGTTATAATGCTTGTTTGTTGTTTATTTAAGCTTGAAATGTCCATCTAAGGGTTGGGTAAAAGAATCAGACCAAACGGAAACCGGAAAACTCGTTTTTGGCTCAAAATCCGTCGATCAGACCTAAGTGTCGCATAGGTTGTCCAGTATAGCGTCACTTCTTGCGACACTTATGTGCCGCATTGAGTGACGCATAAAAACCTTAATTTGCGTCACTTGCCTAAGTGCCGCATAACACCCCTTTTTCCCGACACTTACATCCGTCACTTGTCCAGTGACGCCTAACACTACTTACCGAAACTTCTAGCGTCACTTGCCTAAGTGACGCCTATAACCTAAATCTGATTTGTACCGTCGCTTGCCTAGTGACGCTTAACACCTTTACCCAACACTCACCCCCGGCACTTGCTTAAGTGTCGCATCTCATGCGTCACTTCCTCAAGTGACGCTAGTACCCCAGAATTTCTCATTTTATGCGACACTTCCTGAGTGTCGCATAGACCCTAAGTGTCGCTATAAGTGTCGCATGAAACAATTTCCAGATTTTTTACTAAGTGTCGAGACATGAAATTTTATCACTTGATTTTACCCAAATTCAAATCTCAGATGCGTTTTTCACTATAACAATGTGGTAGAAATAAAAAAAATTCTGGGGTAGTTCTGGTAATACTTTATGTAGCGCGAATGTTAGTGTATGGTACCATATAGGACAGACCATCCGCGTCCGGGTCAGCAAGAACTGACTGGTTAAACGGATGCATTAACTTTTGTTCATACGAGTGTGGATTAGACTCTTGCTCGGAGGCACCCACGATCAGGCACTTTATTGTGATCCTAACACCCACATTAGGCGCAGACTATGACCTCATGGTAGACATATACATCATTTGATTCATTTCAAACGGTTACCATTAAATCTTGTGGTTCACACTTACATATTTATTATGTAAACCTGTGAGCTCACCAGCGTTAGCTGACCTTTTTAGCATTTGTTCTCAGGTACCCAACAACAGTAGGACCTATTCACTCAAGATGCCCATAGCTCGAGTTAGCATACACATCAGGAGATTATTTTGCATTACTACATTTTGTAACTAAGTTATGCCGATTAATCTCTAAATATTGTAATTATTGGGCTTTTGTAAACATTTATACATTGTAAAACTTAAATTATCAATGTATTTGTAAAACGACGCATATAGAGTCGTTCATTATAAGCCTTGTGTGTTTTGATTATTGATTAGTAGCACCCCAAAGCTTGCTTCCGCTAAACAGTAAATTTGGGGGTGTTATAATCTCTCTCTAAATCTCGATATCTCTCTCTCTCACTACAACACCACAATAACAACAACAGATCGGCTTCAGCTAAAGAAACCAAACATCATCATCTTCATCATCATCGCGTTTCATCATCATCTTCATCCTGATTATAACAAACATCATGTATATGTATTCCATCAACTAATTATGCTAAGAAAACTGTTGAAAACATTTTAAAACTCAATCCGTCCTAAAAATCACATCAGTTCGTCGTGCGAACTGAGATGAACTCAGTTCGCAAAACCTTATCCGGAGCAGATGAGATTCGCGAACCGAGCTGGTTTGCAAACCGAGCTGGCCTGCGAACTGAGCTAACCTGCGAACCGAACCACTTGCGAACTGAGTTGCGAACCAAAATGATTTGCGAACCGAACCAAGTTGCAAGCTGACTTTGCGAGTCGAGACCTGCGAGTTGAGACTTGCGAGCCGAATTGCGAACTGACATTTCTTGCGACCTGACACTTGCGAATTTAAATTTTAGATGCGTTTTCACTAAAGCAATGTAGTAGAAATAAAAAAAATTCAAGCTGACCTGGCAGCTCAACCCTAGCCAGGGGCTCTGCCCCTTGGACCCCGCCAAGGGTTGCCACCCTTTGGACCCCGTAACTAGGAGCGCTGCCCCTGGAGCCCCATACGCAATTTCATACTTTATAAAAGTTCAATGAAATAAGTATAATAATAATGTTTTCAGAGATTATTATTACAAACCATCATCAACGGGTCGTACACCATTTCTAAACTTAAGAAACAAATGAATACTCAAATAACTAGTTATACTGGCTGATAAATCTCTTATTTATATAACCTCACGTGTTTAGGATACCAGGAAGTTACTATTCGGACAACACACGTATCTTAGGATCGCTAGCACCACATGTGAGTTCATAACCCCACTCTTTTAAACGTTTTACTGTTTTCGGGGTGAGAATGCATACACATTGTTTTTATAAACTGTTGTTTATTAAAAACCATCATTGTTACTATTGTACTTGTTTACCACCGACATGCTAGGATTGTATTGAAATAACTCATAGGTGATGTGTTTATCCTAGCTCTTAAGTGTGTGAATTACTATACGTGTACAACATACGTGTTGTTTAGCTTTCCATGGTGTTTGATCTCATGTGTTGTATATTTGTGGTAGTTCTCAAATATGTGATTCTTTTATGTGTACCAATTATGTGTTACTCGATAATCTCTTTGTATTCGATGCTTATGTATTCTAGGAATGATGTGAATACCTGTATAGGATTTCAAGTAAACTAGAATACTTCAAGACTTAGACTCGAATACAAGAAACTGGTAGTTACAACCTAAGAATACAAGAATATTTAGGGATTTGAATACAAATATAATAAAAGAATCCTAGAAACTAAAATCAAGAAATTACAAGATACTTAGAATTCAAGACTTACAAGAAATCCAAGAACCAAGAAACTAATGTCAAGAAACCTATGTGATGGCAAGAAATTGTCAAGAATGTCAAGAAACTTATTTGCAAGAAATGTCAAGAAATCTCTGTGATGGCAAGAAATTGTCAAGAATGTCCAGAAACTTATTTGCAAGAAATGTCAAGAAATCTCTATGATGGCAAGAAATTGTCAAGAATGTCAAGAAACTTATTTGCAAGAAATGTCAAGAAACTAGATATTTCAAGAAATAGAAACTAGACTGCCTAGACCCCAAGAATCTAGAAATTCCGAGAATTCAAGAACCAAGACTCAAGAGAACTAGAACCAGCATTCATCTTTGATGCTTCACTTTTCGATTGTGAGTGTGCCGATGTATGCTCTCTAGAATTAGAACTTGTTCAAGGAATACATTTCGAGATTACAAAAATGGGCGTCATACGTGACGAAGGTGCAATTAGAAGACCTCGACATTTCCTATGATAAGAACCCTCTCATAAAACCCTTGCTTTCAAACATAACCTAACCAATGTTCACCTTCAGCATTGAAGATCAGCAGAAAACATGCTGAGCCTTAGCCTTTTCATTTCAAAAACTCACTTCAAAAGCCAATCCCTTCTTTCACCTTTTGGCCATAGCCTAAGTTTCTGTTCTGTCAGAAGAATTATTATAAGAAGTATGGAGCGTTCCCCAAAGGATGAGCATCATCCGTAAAAGGAGCTCCAAGAAAAAGGAATTCAGCAAAAGCAAAGCTGTCAGAAGAATTATTATAAGAAGTACGGAGCGTTCCCCAAAAGATGAGCATCATCCGTAAAAGGAGCTCCAAGAAAAAGGAATTCAGGAAAAGCAAAACTGTCAGAAGAAACCTAAAAGCCCAAGGATCATTTAAAACCAAGGGAAAGGTTCAACAAAAGAAAACGTGAAAGAAAAAGCTGCAAAAGAAGGCTCAAAGAGAGAAAAAAATCCAAGAAGAAGCGCTACTAAGCACCAAAGATAAGTCATCACAGACAACTCTTAGGCTATATTAAAACCCCCCAAATAAACCACCTACAAAACCCATCGTCCATATACACTACTTCCACCCTCTTATGAATGTCTAGGGATAATTTGCACCGTCCTCATTTAAGTACTATAGATCTGATCCTCGACCAAGCCTATGATGATGGAAGAGCTGCATGACTGGCCCCTGAGTGAATTAGAAATTAGGAAACCCGATACACTTGAGTGAATTGAGTAACCACCTGTGAGGATCCCAGTCATGTATATCTTACATTACGACGATTGAAAAGAGAACTTGCTAGAACCAGGTTGGAAAAACATCAGAAGGTTAAAACCCCGCCTTAAATCTTTTCTTTACCTAGCCTGGAGGAATCAAAGTTCTCCAAGATACAAAACCTCCCTTTCTGGACTTTTAAAAACCGTTTTACTGAAGATTTGCTTGAGGACAAGCAAGTTCTAAGTGTGGGATACTTGATATCGCGTAAAAAGTTATGTTTTTACGACCAATATCTCTCTCATTCTAGAATGATTCTTGGCATTTTAAACTCAAAACCAACACAAATCAACGATATTATGCCAAGATGGTCAAAACCAGGTTGCACAATAAAAATCAAGTAAAACGGATGAAAAATGAAGATTTCACGCACGTTTGAAGATTCGAGGCATCAAAACGAGATTTCAAAAAAAAGGTGCCCATCATCAACATCCATCTCACCCAAGATGTTCGTTTTCAAATTACGAATCCAACAAAAGAAGAATCAACAAAAACGGATAAAGAATGAAGATTGTATGCCCGCTGGAAGATACAAATGATTCGTACGCTATATCTGGAGATAGGAGGCACATTTTTGGGATATCTTTATATCAAAGTATTAATTTTTGAATTACGAATCCAACGCAAAAAGAATCAACGCAAACGGACGCATAACGACGAAGATACGCATGAATCGAGCAACGCAGCGAAAGACGACGGACCGGGGCGGGTGGCAGCCAGCCGCCGTCGGCCAGCAGCCAGCCGCCGCCGGCCTGCTGGTGGGCGGCGCCGGCCTCCACCCCCCGTCTCTTTTGCGCTTTTTCGTCCTTGTTTGTACCTGGTGCACCACCTTTCGCTACTTTTCCGTACCTGGTGTACCACCTTTCGCTACTTTTTCGTACCCGGTGCACCACCTTTCACTCTTTTGCTAATGTGAGCCTAGGGTTGCTAATGTGAGCCATATTTTCCCTATAAATAGCAGCCCCTAGACCTCATTTGAAGCAATCTTGAATATCATCCTTTGTTATCTTCACACATTCACTTAAATACTTTTATTTTCTTTGTAATTTTTAATTCTTCCTAGTTAATTAGGCTACCTAATTGATGCTTCGTAAAGAGGGTTAAGTTTTATAAATGGAAAATACCCACTTACTATACACAACTCAGGCAAGAATACCTGGTCATATAATAGTATATCACGGTAAGTCCGACTCGAACACGAGGAACGGATGTCAATTATAAATAAATTGGAAATTGTTACACAAATAAAGTAATATAAATAGAAGGGGACGTTTTAGTTCCAATCGAACAATTGACAAACAATTATGAATTTAATTAAACTTTGAAATTAAATAAAAATAAATAAATTGCCAAAACAATTAATCAAATATAATACTTGATTCAAATGATAAAAGAAATGCATTTGCTTAGACTACTTTTCTTAGAATCTGGTTATCACTTTATTGAATTGCTAGAACATGAATTTTATTGCGATATAACTATTAAGACAATCCCCTTTCCGAGGTAGATTAATCTAACATAATTAAGAAAGACACATAGGTTGTTTTCAACACGCTAATAGTTCAACTTAACATTGCCCACCGAATTATGTTCTAAATTAAACCTACGCCGTCTATGTGATTTACTTTCGCGACTTGAATCAACAAGTCTATAACTTAATTATAGTTATCATGTTCATTAACAATTATTCACAATTATTTATCCCAGCCTATCAAACTCAATATATCTAGCAATAATTATCAACCGAAATCAAAAATCATTGGTTCTCTACTCAAAAGGAACTCAATCTCATATGATTAGAAAACCACGCTATGTAATTGTTAATAATCAAATAACAACCATGGATCATCAAATAAACACATAAACATTCATAAAATCCGATATCTTTCGCAAATCAATAATCAAACCATCATCTAAGTATCATCGTGTAAGCAAATACACAAATAGTTTAGCCACTCATGACTTTACAGAAAATCGGAAATGAAAATGCAATCGAAATCATAATCAAATGAAAAGGAATAACGTTTTTGAACCCAGAAACCGAAATACTTCAATTCTTCTTGCTTCTTAATCCTTCAAAATGCTCCAGAAATGAGTTATGTCTTGGTGAACATCTGCTGGAGAAAGGTTGTGGAGTGATAACCCTAAAAAATGAGATTAAATGGAAATTTAACCTAATTTGCCGACCTAATCCAACCATTAGTTGGAATTTCCAACCGCCGGTTGGATGAGAAATTTCAACTGATCCGGACCGCGTAGCTTGTCAGCCCAATAATTCAATCCAACTGTCGGTTGAAATGTTTAACCGGCGGTTAGAATTAAAATCCCATTTTTTCTTTCAATTGATCCAACTTTCTTTTTCCTAGCTTCAAATCTATAGTTTCTTTTCTTCAATATTAGCTTGTTTTATGTTTCTTTTCGATCCAAGCTCCAATCAAACTCCTAAATGCAAATATGAACGAAATAAGTATCTTACTCACATAAAATGCATAAGAAATCTATCAAACAAAGGGGTAATTTTGTAACACCCCCAAAATCACCGTTCAGCGGAAGCAAGCTTTGGGGTGCTACTAATCAAATATCACAGCACAAAAGTATAGCAAACGACTTCTAAATGAGACGTTTGTAATAATTAGTTACATACCATTACGAAATAGGGTTTGAAAACATACTGTTTTCGTTACAAAATGAGGTTCCCTAGGGTCCACGCGTATAGCGGGAGATTCTATTACATAATCATAATAAATACAAAAGATGATGCTAAGAATCTCCGTTAAATGCAATTGTAGAAATCATGCGACTCTAGCTAGTACTCGGAAGGGATCCTACTCCGTATGTGTACCTGAGATATAAGCTAAAACAGGTCAACACGAATGTTGGTGAATCTCACAGGTTTATAAATAGTATTGGTATATGAACACAAGATTTCGTCAGTAAGGCCCGCAGGCGTAAATCAAGTATTTGCAATCCAGCAAATGTAAGTAAATAAGTTTTACCGTTGCCATGAGGCTCATAATCGAAGCTTAACCCGTAAGTAGTAATTTGCCCCCGAGACATGCTCGAACCTGAGCAAGCTGAGTAACGAATGATAGTCGCCCGTTTATACAGTACAGTTCGTGGTAGCGCTACTACCCCGGGCGGGGAGGGTCATTTCCCTAATGGATCCATTAACTAGTGTTCGCGCTTAAGTCCATAACTAACGATATATGATGGAGGGACTTCCCCAAATAAATGGTGAGAAAACTCATGCAATTCCGTTTGGTAAATATGTAATTCAGTACTTGTGTTCATAAAAGCAAGCAATATATCTCACCCCAATAGTAAAACAGTAAAAAGTGGGGCTGTAAGACTCACCTGAGCCTTTAGAGTTTATAACAATAAACTGGAATTGATTAGCCGAGTATTGAAGTCCAAAGACTTGTAACCTGAGGGTGTCCACGACACGCGATGGTTATAAGTATGCGAAGGTATCTATCAAGACTACCTTGTAGTTGTTCGTTCAACTTATAATGTCCAAATTACTACGATTCGGTTACTTGTTCGATTGTTTGAAATTATGTGTACGGCCCGTTGGTGATTGTTTGTAATAAAAATCTCATTATTATAATTTTGGGTCTCGAAACGTTATACTTGAATAGTGTGTTTCAACGTGTTATAGAAGTCGTATCGCACGAGTATTTGAAATTGTGCAAGTTCAACACTTGGTGAGAAACGCGCTTACGGAATCTAAGTACGGGGGTCCGGGGGCAGCGCCCCTGGTAGCGGGGTCCAAGGGGCGGCAGCCCCTGGCGGGGTCCAAGGGGCAGAGCCCCTGGCTGGGGTCTCGACACTTGGTAAAATTTGTGTTTTCTGACTCATGCGACACTGGGCTAGTGTCGCTACATGCGACACTAGTGATTTATGCGACACAAAGGTTTCTGCGACATTACGAATCCTGCGACACTACGGCTAGTGTCGCATCATGCGACATTAACAGATTATGCGACACTAACGCTTGTGTCGCTATATGCGACACTAGGAACTTATGCGACACTATTACTAGTGTCGCACTATGCGACACTAGGGTGATTCATGCGACACTAAGCCTAGTGTCGCAGATGGCCTGGAGCCTCTGCGACACTACGGGCTGTTGGCCGGAATTTTCCCCAAAAAGGTGTTTTCCGGCCACCGTTCGACCTGAAGCTTTTACCCAACCCATATTTGGACATTTTAAGCTCAAAGAAACAACTAGAACTCAAAAATACTCGAAATCGAAAGGTTTCGGGATTTTGTCGGAAACTTACAACGCGACGAATCGGGATTCCGGAAAGATAGAAGTGTAGATCCTTGCGAGATGCTTCTTTTTCTCCAAATGAGCGTGGTGATTTGAGGTGTTTTTATGGTGTTATTTTGTGGTGGAAGGTGGTGGTAGAAATGGTGGTGGTGTTGTTGTGGAGAGAAAAGGGGAGAAGAAAGAGAAGAAGAAAGAGTAAAGTGAGGGTGGGGAGGTGATGACCTCACCCTTTAGGCAGATTTTTGGGTGGGGACCCACCCATGTGTGGGTCTCCACTTTTAGCTCCGTGCATTCGCGCTCCGCGCGGTGTTCGTTTCCTCGATCGTTAATCGTTAAATAATTATTTTAATTATTTTAAAGTGTAAGTTTTTAAAGGAGACAGAGGTTAATTAAATAAACTTTTCAAGTATTTTTACCATTTATTTAATAGTCCAATTGGTCTCGTTTGTTGCGCGTTTTATGTCTAAGTCGCGTAGACTCTTATAATATGATACGAAGTGAACTCGAAATATTATCAAAATAATATTTTTGGTATGTTATTGTCAATATATAATTTTTATATTAATCAATAAAATTAATCACCAACGTCCGTATTTTGCTTGAACCGAAATACATTCGATTTAGTTTGCGTACGATTTACACAAATCGCATTTTTGTATATATATTCAACAATATATAATTTGATACATCAATTAGCCTAACACAGAACTAATTACATGTATTAACAGAGAATTAGGCACTAATTTCTAGTCCTAATTTGGCGGGTGTTACAAATTTGTACTGCAATCTAGTACATTTTGGCGTTCATCAAACATCCCCCACTTGAATCCTACTTGTCCTC
This sequence comes from Pseudognaphalium luteoalbum, assembly GCA_963422505.1. Taxonomy (NCBI): domain Eukaryota; kingdom Viridiplantae; phylum Streptophyta; class Magnoliopsida; order Asterales; family Asteraceae; genus Pseudognaphalium; species Pseudognaphalium luteoalbum. The sequence continues at coordinate 61,009,206 of OY730198.1, read as the reverse complement.
AAGTAGACCATAGGTTGAAACTTCAAAATTTCAACATAAATAGGCAAACACCGGAGCATTGGGACTTACATACTAACTAGCATTTCATAAACCAAATTTTAATCTTAAAAATAATTCTACCTTAAGCTTTAGCAATCAAGAAACTCTTCTAGGAAAACCAATTTCCCCACGTGTTATTATTAGGCATAAAAGATGATTCACAAGGATTACCGATATTGTTGGCCACCTAAACAATCTATATTTCAGAAATTGAGCTTGATTATTAATATTCTAGCAGGCTTCACCCTTGATTCCTAATAGCAAAATACCCTCATACAACTAATGTACTACAACTTTCCACCTAAAGGGAATCCAATTAAATCAATCATTTTTAAACCAAGACATTGGTGACAGGTCTGTACCTTAGTACAACAGAGTGACATAACTTGAATTTGGTGGATTTTTTTTCATAAATCAAATATACTGACGGAAACCAGGTCTGTACTTACGTACAACAGAGGAGACAACACCCAGTATATTCCCAAATGATGATAATTAAGACCCCAGAATTATGGGTTATAACATGCTATCATAAAAGAATTAAGACTAAGGTCATACCTTGCTAAAGATCCTCTTGGGAAAATACCTACTTCATTCATTAATTTTTTTAATGACTCAACTTCTTTCACATAGATTGCCTATCGATACATCACAAGATGAACTATCTAATATTTAAAAATTAAGTTTAATTCATCATTTGAATTTCCCAAATACATTAAAAGATTTGTTAAACTTAAAAAGAATAAAAATTTTAAAAGAAAAATTTGGACTGAAAAATTACAAATAAAGAATGCCCTCTATCTTGACAATTTCCGATATTTACCAATTCATAACTTAGGACAAATATACTTCTTTTCCCCTATCCCCCACTTCAAATACGCAATGTCCTCATTGCAAAAAGGAACAATAAATTAGGAAATAATAAAAGTGAACAGAAAACTCCCCTGAGCTATCTTCAACATACAAACTAGAATATAGCTTTCAAACAAATAGCATCCTCTTCCATGAGCTTATTAAGAAAAACAACGAGTTATCTCCTGAAAGCGCTTTTATTTATCACGTCGGTAAGCTCAACATATTGCTTCAAGGCTTAATTGAGATCCATCTCCAAATCTCGTTCGGAATCCCTTGCATCCCCATAATACTTCTTCAACCGGCTTCCATTTACCTTAAATGTTGTCCCAGCATGACCTTGCAAGTCAACAACACCAAACGGGTAACCCTTTTTGACTATGAAAGGTCCCGTTCAACGTGTCTTCAACTTTTCAGGAAATAAATGCAGGCGAGAACTGTATAAAAGCACCTTGTCACCTTTTTCAAATGAATTATTTGATTAAAGGCATGAATCATGCCATTTCTTGGTGCACTCCTTATATAGTCGAGCGTTATCGTAAGCATTCATCCTTAACTCATCTAGCTCATGTAACTGCGCCAATCGCTCTTTCCCTGCCGCATGATCATCGAGGTTGCATTGTTTCAACGCCTAGAATTCTTTTTTGTTCCAACTCAAAAGGCAGGTGGCAAGCTTTCCCAAAAACGAGTCAATAGGTTGTAGTTCCAATAGACATTTTAAAAGCTGTCCTTGCTGCCCATAACGCATCGTCCAACTTATTTAACCAATCCTATGGGTTTCCATCTATTGAATGCTCAAGAATATGTCTCAACCCACAGTTGGTTACTTCAACTTAGCCACTGGTTTGAGGATGAAAAGCAGTGGAGAACTTATGATTGACTCCATACTTCCTCAAACCTCTCTCCAATTGTGCATTTCCCATTTAGAAGGCAAACCCTCAATGAACTTGTCGGTTTTCTCTTCTTCAGTAACAGTAATCCCATGGCTCTCAATTTCACTTAGTAGATGGTAGTAACGTGTGACATAGGCATCAAGATCTTCTCCCTTTAAAGCCTTAAACACAGTAAACTATTTTTTGAGAAGATTCTTCTTGCCGACTCTCATCTGTGGACTGCCTTCACATCTTTTCTCAAGTGCTTCCCAGAGCGCTTTAGCAGTATGAAAAGATTTCAGTTGATGATTGATCTCCTTAGGAAGCTCATTTTGATTGAAGAATGAGCTTTATTTTCAATCTCAAAGTCTTTCTTTTGCTGATCATTCATTTAATAATAGGCAACAACCACAACAACATTTTCAATAGTGGCAGTAGGTGCAGTGTATCCATTTTTGATAAGATTCGAACTTATCCCTCCAGCTATAGTATCCTTCAAGTCTTAACAATTTAGGTGGAACATTAGATTTTCCAACCTCGTGTTCCATCTCGATCATTTTACTTAAATCACACATCATAACAGTTGAAAAATCAGACTGTTTTTGCGAGTTCAATTCTCAATTCGCAGGATTCAACTCGCTTCGCAGATCTCAGCTCGATTCACAAAACTCAATTCGCCAATCTCAGTTTTGATAAGGTCCCCCTTTCGTTGATACGCATATATAGATACGTACCCGGGATCGGATTACTAGCTTACGAGTGCGAAATTCTTGTAAACTAATCATTGAGATTATACTGAATATGAGAAATAATAACAAACTGAATTACGAACAACAAATAAATATGAACTGAATATAAATACTTTGGTATAAATAAATCATTCATTTATAAATCAATTAATTACAATTAACTAATGATTACAATAAACTAAAGATTAAAATACCAAAGGAGTATACCTCTAAATTAATCCTAGATTTAAACTAACCTTTGATCAACATCAAGACTAGCCTAAGATATGCCAATATCATATCTTTTGCTATACGATTTTTTATTATCGATACAAATTAATCTTCGATAAAAAATCCTCATGTGTGAAACCATATAGTTCCGTATGAATCTACATGTTCAGTCAACTCACTTTTTATTGCCGACTTCAAAAAGTGAGTTCGCTAGCTACATGCTTTGCCAACCTCCATATTATTTTCCGACCTCCATAATATTTCAATTCGCTGGAGATCTTTTGCCAACCTCTGCCCAAGAAAACCATGTGATGCAAACATATATAAGAACTTCCACCGTCCAGCCCTACCTCATTCATTAATGGGCCTCAGCCCACTCTCATCTCACACCGCACAGTGTACATTCATGTATGTATAGTATTATTGGGCTTAGACTCTCGGGCTTTCGCTATTTTACCTAGCTTAATAACGATTACATTTTTATATTAACGAATACTAATGATCTAGGAAGCTGTTGTCACAAAACATATCTCAATAGACTCCTCCTTGACAATAGCTTCTAGATAACTTCTTGATGTCTTCGTTAATCTTCAAATGTCTTCGTTAAACCTTTAAAATTAATTGTCACAATGATGTACTAACAGACTCCCCATTGACAATTGCTTCTAGAAATCTTATTCATAATCTTCTATAATCCTCATGTTATCCACTATCTGCAGTCTTTTAAAAATCTACTAGATGTACCAAGATATTTTGATCTTATACAGTCTCAGTAGATCTTGATAACTAAGCTCCCTTTGAATGATCATCTTTCTTGATCTTCAATCTTCATATGATGTATCTAATCTATCATCACACCGCTATGATCTTAAAATTAGATGTATAGCCAATCCAAATACGATAACCGAAGCTTATTGAAATACCATGAACTTCATTCTTTTCAACCTGAATTTTTGGTTTCAGTAAATCTCCTATTCTTTAATTTATATAGTTATCTCTGTAACTGTTTAGCCTAAACATTTTCAATAAAATGTTTTTGCCTAACTTTTCCTCAATGATAATCCTCTTACATATATTAACCGACTAAACTTGTGATACAGTTAACCGACTAAAATTATGTGTTTTACATATCTTATTCGAAAATTACTTGTCAATATAAATATTCTCAAGTCTATTTACGAATAAATTATATAAGTCTACAAATTTTACTTGTTATTTACTTATATACCTTACGGTCTTAAGTTTATATACAAGTTTAAAATGCATATAAGTTAATAGAGAAATTGACTGCCGATATCAAATCAGGACACGTTGCACGACTACATTTGAGTCGGAAGACTTTCGATCAACACTCCACTTAACCTGTACATTACTTACAATTATTTATAATGTATTTTACTTGTAATTAAAATCTCAAGTCAAATACAAAACAAAATAATTTAAATTGCAATTTACTTATCACCAAAAAGTCTTAAGTCTAAAACATAAGAAAATATGATTTACTTGTTAACATTAGGGTTGAAAGTAAATTAATTTTTAAACTTAACATCTCAAGTCATAGTTAACTTGTTAATATAGTTCGAAAATTGAAAACAATTCAAAATATAAAGTATGTACCTGATTTTTGACTTAGTCAAACTTTCAGTTAGCAGTTGACTTTTGTAGACCAAAACTCAGTTCGCAATGAAAATCTCATCTCGTAAGACCTAACTCAGTTCGCACCGCACAAAAAGTCAACTCGTTTCGCAGCTTATTTCACCTCGCAGAACTCAGTTCAGTTCGTAAACTCCACTCAGTTCATAAACTCCACTCAGTGCGCAAGTCAAGATCAATTCGCAAGTGATTTCGGTTCGCAACTCAACTCGCAAAACTAAGTTCGCAAGTTCTGCTGAAACCCTAATCTCAATTCGCGAAATGGCTATAAACTCGAAAAACGAAAACCTTTTTGATTCTCAGCTCTAAAATGTCACACCCCCTAATTCGGGTTACGAAAGCGAATCGGCTCGGGGCGCGAATAATCAATAATCACAAGCACATATAATATATAATGAATGACTCTATATGCGTCGTTTACAAAATACATGGATATAACATAAGAGTTTACAAAATGTTTACATTATATTGAGTTCACATGATTACCCTGAGGTATTCTAGTACAATTTTAATTATACAAAATATAGATATGCAAGGAAATCTCTTGATGTTTAATGATTGCATGCGACTCGAGCTAAAGTATCCTGATGGGCAGTCCAACCTACTGCTGAGTACCTGAGATAACATGCTAAAAGGTCAGCTAAAAAGCTGGTGAGCTCACAGGTGTATATGAGTAAATGAGATTTATGAACCACAAGATTTATATAATGATTTGTAATCAAACAAATAATGAATGTACATGCAGCCATGAGTCCATAGTTTGAGCTTAACTGAGGGGGTCAGGATCCACATTCAAGGACCTGATCGAGGTGCCTCCCTATGAGTGCCTAATCAACACTCATACTAAACAAATGATAATGCATCCGTTTGACAGGTTAGTGCTTGCTAACTCGGACGGGGATTGTCAATCCCATATGGTACTATACACTAACATTCACGCTAAATCATATTAACAAACTATGTGATGGAGGACTTTAAATTGATTAGATGAAATTAACTCATGTAGCATATAGCAATGTTTTGACTCTTGTGTTCACATGTAAAACAAAACGAGCATGTATCTCACCCCTAGGTAAAAGCATTTAAAAAGGGGCTATGAGACTCACCTGAGCCTAATGAGATGCTAACAAGCACAAATGATGGTATTCAAGAGAATGATGTCGTTTCCAACGACTGAAACCTGCGGGGCGTATTAAACGCGCAAGGTTTAATTGATTAGATGTCTCAACAGATCATCTATGATAGTTGTTCATTCAACTAGTTATGTCCAAATTGTTTGATTGTTTTGAAAACATGTACGGCCCGTTGGTGAGTTTTTGTAATAATAATTTCATAGTTATTATTATGTTGTTACGTGATACTTATAAAGTGTGTTTAAAGTGTTTAAAAGTCGTATCGTATAAGTATTAGAGGTTACGTGAGGTTCAACATAGGGCTTGTGTCACAGTTAGTTATAAAGGCTAGTTATAGTTGTGACACAGAGGTTGCATCGCTCGTTATTACTGCTAGTTATAATCTCGTTATTACTGCTAGTTATAATCTCGTTATTACTGCCCTTGATAACTCGTTATTATTGCCCTTGATAACTCGTTATTACTGCCCTTGATAACCCGTTATTACAGCCCTTGAATACTCGTTATTACTGCCCTTGATTACCCGTTATTACTACTAGTTATAATCTCGTTATTATTGCTAGTTATAATCTCGTTATTACAGCTAGTTATAATCTCGTTATTATTGCTAGTTATAATCTCGTTATTACTGCTAGTTATAATCTCGTTATTACTGCCCTTGATAACTCGATATTATTGCCCTTGATAACTCGTTATTACTGCCCTTGATAACCCGTTATTACAGCCCTTGAATACTCCTTATTACTGCCCTTGATTACTCATTATTACAGCCCTTGAATACTCGTTATTACTGCCCTTGTAATTCGTTATTGACTAGTTCTAGTCTCAAAGATCAGTTTATACAAAAAAATACGTACAGATCTGGAAAAAGTGTAAAACACGAAAGTTTTAGCTCTTTTTAATACGCAAATATTAAAAAATTCGTTGTCTAACTCATCCTAGAACTCAAGTTATGGCCAGTTTTGTAAGCTGACTTTTCGAAGGCAGAATCTGCCCCTTTTAAATGTTTATGAAAAACGTGTTTTGGCTATGGAATTGGACATATTCAAGTTGTTTGAACAATATATCATCTATATAAACATAATACAATTACTTTAAAGTGTCCGAGTCTTACAATGATCATATGGAGAATCCAAAAAGATGGAAACGTAGCTCTCGTTCTCGTGATCGTCTTTGCTTCAATCGACTTGATGATCCAAGGTGATTTAAGGGAGTGATTTAATGTGTTTTTGGACTGAATTTAGAGAGAGAGAGAGAGAGAGAGAGTGAAAATGGAGAGAGAGATAGAGAGAGAGATGAAAGATGGTGAATGATTGAGGTGGTGGTGGTTTGGTCTTGTATTATTTAACAAACAAGAACCACATTTTGTGGGTTGTGTCTAGGCCGGCCCACAGGCCCCACATGGCTGAGTTTTGATTAATTTTTGTTCCCCCAAAGTTACGTAGTACGCGGTGCTTGTTTACCCGATTGTTTAAATGTATATTTAGACGTTATGTATTATATATACGTTTTTAAATAACGAATAAACTTTCGATATTTTTTTTTTGAGTTGAAGTATTTTATCAAAATATTTGTTATTGAGTTATAAAAATATAACTTTGGTTTGTTTCATTTATCGAGCACGTTTTATGTATTTTTGGTCGCGTAGACGTTATTTACACGATACGAATTACTTATAAAATATTATCAAAATAATATTTAGAAACAAATGTGTTTATTAAATAAATTCATATTATTTAATAAAATAGGTTCACCAACATCCATATAAATGAATCAGAATTTGGCCGATATAAAGTGACACGATTTCATTAATCATGTTAACGCGTATATATAACTATATACGTAATGATACACACAATTAGCCTAACACAGAACTAATTACATGTATTGGCAAAATGATTAGGACCTAATAACTAGTCCTAATTTGACGGGTGTCACATTCTCCCCTTGTTAAGAGAATTTCGTCCCGAAATTTAGCTCTGAGTCGTGTGAGGGAGTTTGAGAAAAGATGTGGATATTTAAGTCGCATCTGGTCTTCCCATTCCTAGGTGAATTCCGGACCACACCGCGAATTCCACCGAACTTTGATGATTGGAATACGACTTTTCTTTAGTTGTTTGACCTCACGGTCCATGATCTCCACTGGTGTTTCGACGAAATGAAGTTTGTCGTCGATTTGAATATCATTGAGAGGGATAATGAGTGTCTCATCAGACAGGCATTTCTTTAGGTTAGAAATGTGAAATATGGGATGCACACTACCAAGCTCGGGTGGTAGTTGCAATCGATATGCGACTGGACCAATCCTCTTGAGGATTTCAAAAGGTCCAACGTATCTAGGATTTAACTTCCCGCGTTTACCAAATCGGATAACACCTTTCCAAGGTGATACCTTGAGCAATACTCGATCCCCAACCTGGAACTCGAGATGCTTGCGTCTCACGTCAGCGTAACTCTTCTGACGATCACGTGTGGCTTTCAACCGTTGCTGGATACCAATAATTTTCTCGGTTGTTTCATGAATGATTTCTGGACCAGTGAGTTAGCTGTCTCCCACTTCGGTCCAACAGATAGGCGACCGGCACTTACGACCGTATAGTGCCTCGAACGGTGCAGCTCCAATGCTGGTATGATAGCTGTTGTTGTACGATAATTCAAACAATGGCAAATGATGTTCCCAATTTGCACCGAAATCAACTACGCAAGCGTGTAGCATATCTTCCAGTGTTTGAATAGTCCTTTCACTTTGGCCGTCGGTTTGAGGATGATAGGCAGTACTCATATCTAAACGAGTACCTAAGGATTTCTGCAATAATCTCCAAAACTGAGAAGTGAAACGACTATCTCTGTCAGAGATATTCGAGATTGGAACTTCGTGTCAGGATACAGTCTCCTTCAAATAGATTCGAGTGAGACGTTCCATTTTGTCAGTTTCCTTGATGGCAAGGAAATGAGCTGATTTGGTAAGCCGATCCACGATCACACAAATGGCATCGCAACCGCTTGATGTCCTCGGGAGTTTAGTGATGAAATCCATGGAGATCTGCTCCCATTTCCATTGAGGGATTTCCAGTTGCTGGAGCAAGCCGGAAGGTTTCTGATATTCGGCTTTGACTTTAGAACATGTTAGACATTTGCCGACATAAGTGGCTATGTCAGCTTTCATGTTAGGCCACCAGTATAGTTCCTTAATACCATGATACATATTGTCCGATCCAGGATGTATGGAATAGCGAGATTTGTGAGCTTCATTCATCACCAAATCTCAGAGGTTCCCAAATTTAGGTAACCAGATTCGGTTAGCGAAGTACTTGACCTCATTGGGTTTGATTTCGAATTGATTCTCCATATTTCGCAAGGCCTCATGCTTGATGTTTTTGGGTTTCAAGGATTCGAGCTGAGCGGTAAGGATTTGAATGATTAAATCATTATGAATGCTCATACTGAGGGCTCGAATTCGAAGTGGCTTGGTGCACTCTTTTCGACTTAGGGCATCGACAATTACATTAGCCTTCCCTGGATGATACTTGATTTCACAATCATAATCGGTAAGCAACTCGACCCAGCGACGTTGCCTCATGTTGAGATCCTTCTGATCGAATATATGCTGAAGACTTTTATGATCAGTGAAGATGGTACATTTCGTGCCATACAAATAATGTCTCCAGATTTTGAGTGCGAACACCACGGCCCCCAGCTCAAGGTCGTGAGTCGTGTAGTTCTTTTCGTGAATTTTGAGTTGTCGAGAAGCGTAAGCTATGACTTGTCTCGTTGCATCAACACGCAACCAAGACCTTGATGTGAAGCATCGCAGTATACCACGAAGTCATCATTGCCTTCGGGTAATGATAAAATGGGTGCACTACAAAGCTTTTATTTCAATAACTGAAATGCTGACTCTTGCTTATCAGTCCAATCGAACTTCTTTTCCTTCTGAGTCAGTGTCGTGAGAGGTTGAGCTATTTTCGAGAAATTTTCAATGAAACACCGATAATAACCAGCCAATCCTAAAAATTGGCATACTTCGGCCGGCGTTGTCGGTGCTTTCCAGCACTTGATAGCCTCAATCTTTGAGGGATCCACATGAATTCCCTGACTGTCAATCACATGACCAAGGAATTGGACAGTTTGCATCCAGAACTCACACTTGGAGAATTTTGCATATAACTCTTCGTGTCTAAGAAGTTCTAGAATGGTTTTGAGATGTTGCGGGTGCTCTTGCTCGTTGCGCGAGTAGATAAGAATGTCATCGATGAAGACAATGACAAACTTGTCCAGATATGGTTTACACACACGGTTCATAAGATCCATGAATACTGTCGGTGCGTTTGTCAAACCAAATGCCATTACCTGAAACTCGTAATGACAATAGCGAGTTCGGAAAGCGGTTTTCGGAATATCTTCATCGCGAACTCGTAGCTGGTGATAACCTGACCGTAGATCAATCTTTGAATAAAAACTCTATCCCTAAAGTTGGTCAAATAGGTCATCAATGCGAGGAAGTGGATAACGGTTCTTGAAGGTTAATTTGTTCAACTCTCTGTAGTCGATACACATCCTGAATGAACCGTCCTTCTTTTTCACAAACAGGACCCGAGCTCCCCAGGGTGAAGAACTCGGTCTTATGAAACCCTTATCTAGGAGTTCCTGCAACTGAGTAGACAACCCTGAAGTTCTGAAGGGGCTAAACGATACGGTGCTCGTGCCATGGGTGCTGCCCCGGGCACAAGATCAATTGAGAACTCAACTTGCCTCGGTGGTGGAAGACCAGGCAATTCTTCTGGAAAGACTTCCGGAAAGTCTCTGACGATGGGCACATCCTCAAGTCGCTTCTCTTCTGAATTTTTCTCAATAACATGAGCGAGGATTTCCTGATACCCTTTTCTAAGGTACTTGCGGGTCTTCACTAAGGATATGATATTCAATCTCGTCCCACCGGTCTCCCCTTGTATGATCAAAGTACTACCAGTGACGAGAGGAATACGAACGATTTTATCATAACAGACAATTTCATCTCGTTGCTTGGATAACTGATATCGCGTAAAAAGTCATGTTTTTACTACCGATATCTCTCTCATTCTAGAATGATTCTTGGCATTTTAAACTCAAAACCAACACAAATCAATGATATTATGCCAAGATTGTCAAAACCAGGTTGCACGATAAAAATCAAGTAAAACGGATGAAAAATGAAGATTCCACACACGTTTGAAGATTCAAGGCATCAAAATGAGATTTCAAGACAAAAGTGCCCATCATCAACATCCATCTCACCCAATATGTTTGTTTTCAAATTACGAACCCAACAGAAATCAACAAAAACGGATAAAGAATGAAGATTCTACGCCCGCCGGAAGATCCAAATGATTCATATGCAATATCTGGATATAGGAGGCACATTTTTGGGATATCTTTACGTCAAAGTCTTCTTTTTTGAATTACGAATCCCACTCAAAAAGAATCAACCCAAACGGACGCATAACGACGAAGATACGTACGAATCGAGCAACGCAGCGAAAGACGACGGACCGGGGCGGGTGGCAGCCAGCCGCCGTCGGCCTGCTGGTGGGCTGCGCCGGCCTCCACCCCCCGTCTCTTTTGCGCTTTTTCGTCCTTGCTTGTGCCCGGTACACCACCTTTCGCTACATTTCCGTACCTGGTGCACCACCTTTCGCTACTTTTTCGTACCCGGTGCACCACATTTCACTCTTTTGCTAATGTAAGCCTAGGGTTGCTAATGTGAGCCATATTTTCCCTATAAATAGCAACCCCTAGACCTCATTTGAAGCAATCTTGAATATCATCCTTTGTTATCTTCACACATTCACTCAAATACTTTTATTTTCTTTCTAATTTTTAGTTCTTCCTAGTTAATTAGGCTAGCTAATTAACTAATCAAGGAAGATTTGTACGGAGGTGCTCCGGGACGCATATTTTAGCTACGAGTTATTGTACTTCTCTCTAGGTGTTAATCTATCTTCCATATTTAATATGTTTGTTCTTTCTTTAATAAATTTAAATATGCATGCTAGAATTACCATGATTAACTAAATAACTCAATTGTCTGCTATGATAGTCGTTTAGGGGAAATTTAAATATGTGATTGTATTGTATGTTATGAGATTGTGGATGCTTTATATTATAAATAGATATAGGGATTGAATCATTGAGCTTGGCATGGCCGGTGTTCTCTGGACCACATTTGGATCTAAGAGACACGGAACATGGGAATAGAGGTAGATTAAGATTTAATTCAAACAGATGATATTTTTGAGACAACTTTCGGAATATCCTCGACTTAGATAACACCTTTGTATGCTCAAATTGAACTATTACCTTGATCATCTTATTGCATGTTCTTGTTTGATTATTGCCTTAGGATTATCATGATAGTGAAATATATTTAGCCTTAATCATCGTGAAATAATGTGACGGCCCCTATTCGACTGTTCTTTGATATAGTACTGGAAACGCCTATGGCTGAGTACAAATGTTTGGAAGTCGAGAACGACCGAAGGTAGTCATATTATGAATCAATTAACAAACGTGTTAATTACGTTTCTATTCTTAGTATAAATCATCCCTGTTTTCTTGCATACTTGAGTAATGTTAATAGTTTGTATGAATAAGTGATGACATGCTATCCAACCATCTAGACCGGTTATTCCAACCTGTTCCGACGAGGGTAAAACCCGTTTACAAGATTGTTTATTCAACAAACTGTGCCATGATTCAGACGTCTCTGATGACCGAGATTGGGGAATAGGAATTGAGATTAACTGTTGGATAATGTGGACATGCATTTGAGAGAACTTTCGGTGTATGTTTTAATCTATTCTATAACCCATGTGACATTCTATTTGCCTGATTGTGGACACATTCGCGTTAGCCCAATAGAAGGACTATAGATTAGCTCACATTAACCTACAAATTTATCCTCGTTAGAACTCCTCCTATTTAACTTCACCTAAACCACTTCATAGTAGACAATCACTTTAATTGTTGAACGCCCGAAGTAACCTCCACCTTTTAGTTTGCCTTAAATTTAACTTTAATTTAGAAAAACCCAAAACCAAAACCATCTTTCTGAACCCTAGCTAAGTCCATAAAAGTTCCTAAATCCTCCTAGTTTCAATTCGTCGCGCTTTGAAGAACGACTCTAGGTCATACTTATCCTTTGCTAGCTCTTAGATTAGCAATAGTAGTAACCCTAGGCCCCAGCCTTACAAATTTAAAACCCACTGCTGTGCTGCATCTCCATTAGAAATTTCAACGACCGGTGTGCAGTGCAACAAGTTTTTGGCGCCGCTGCCGGGGAGCGTCGGCGACCGATTTTAGGAGCTTAGCAACTTTAGTATTTAGCAATCCTTTTGAAAGATTAACATCAATCAAAAGTTACATTTCATGCCTTTAGGATTAGATTAGATTAGTTTTACTTACTTTTTAACCAACCATGTCAACACCTTATCCTGATTGGACCCAACTTTTGGATAATTCTTCCCCCATAAGTCACTCATTTTCCTCAAAATCACTTTTGCCAATTTTTATGCTTGAACAAGACCTTATAAACAAAAGAGTAATCGGACTTCAAGACAACATTGACGCCATGATAAGAATTTCAGAAAAATTAATCTCTAACATGGAATCCATTTTGAAAAACTTAAGTTTTATTGAGGAAACCACTAATCCACCAAGTGACGATGTGTTAATCGTGAAAAGAGGAGGAAAAGTAACCAAAGTTGATCCACCACCACAAGATAACACCCCCAAAAACACTTCTTTACCTACACCTATACCTAGTGAAGATGAGTCAATTGACATCCTTGACCCATCACCAGCCCAAACCCAGGATAATGTACCTCGTACAAGAATACCTTATCCTGGAAGACTTAAAAAGGAAAAGCAAGAAGCCAAATTCGGAAAATATCTGGAAATGTTTAAAAGCCTACACTTAAATGTTAAATTATTAGATGCTTTAGTAGAAATGCCTTCATGTGCCAAATTCTTTAAAGAACTCCTTTCTAACAAAGAAAAGCTTAGGCAAATAGTTAGTTTACCCTTGGATGCTGAATGTTCTTTAATTGTACAACATGGTCTTCCACCTAAACTAGGCGATACTGGACGCTTTACCATACCTTGTTTTCTCCAAGATATTCAAATCAGTAATGCCTTAGCCGACCTAGGTGCTAGTGTTAATCTTATGCCTTATTCCCTCTACAAGAAATTAGGATTAGATAACCTATTACCTACTCGTATGACCATTCAATTAGCAAACAGATCAGTTAAACTCCCTCGAGGGATTGTTGAAGATGTCATGGTAAAAGTCGATAAGTTCATCTTTCCGGTAGACTTCATTGTCATGGATATAGAGGAAGACACCCATGTCCCGCTCATCCTTGGCAGACATTTTTGATGAACATCTCCATGAAGTATTGGCAATATCCCGCCAGGATCCGATACCCAACACGGTAGTCACCGTTCGGAGGTTATACAATGAGGACCCTGGGCTGCAATCTGCAATCACTTCACCAACAACATCCGAAGAGCTACTATCTCCCCTGCTTGAAAAGAAATCCTCTTGCACTAATGGCAAAACAATCGTTGTTCCATTAGGATGCGGTACACCGATACCTTGGCTAAAAAGAGAAGGGGCCAAACCAAACCCATTTCCTTCAATTAAAGAAATCCTAGATTCATTCAAAGGAATGAGTATGGAAACACCCCCAATTGAACCACAACTAACCAACCAACCCGTATCACTACCAAATCCCGAAATCACCCTAAACCAATCTTCAACCACTCAATTTCAAGAATTCCAGTTCACCGACAACGGAAGGATTCTTCTCACCCGAAATGACGAAATATCCTCATCAACAGTCGACAAATACGAGCTAAAGACGAATGAGTTTTCAAACCAAACAGAATGGGTCAAAATAGCATCAATCACCGCAGCTGAGCCTGAGATAGACGAAGCACCATTCCAAGAAGAGTACGAAAAACTAAATAGAGACGAGATAGCTAGAATGAAGCCGTCTATTGAAGAACCACCAACCCTAGAATTGAAAAAATTACCACCTCACCATGAGTACGCTTACCTCCAAGGAACTTCACAGCTCCTAGTAATAATTTCAAAGGAGTTAGAACCCAAGGAGAAAGCTCAATTAATTGATGTTCTGAAATCGCACAAGAAAGCAATCGCGTGGAAAATTTCTGATATACAAGGAATCAGTCCAAACTACTGCACCCACAAGATCCTCATGGAAAACGATTTCAAACCATCCATGCAGTGGCAGAGGAGAGTGAATCCAAAGATTCAAGACGTGGTCAAACAAGAAGTTATCAAACTCTTGGATGCTAGATTGATCTATCCAATTTCCGATTCACCTTGGGTTAGCCCTGTTCAAGTAGTTCCAAAGAAAGGAGGAATGACGGTCATTACAAACGAAGAGAATGAGTTTATACCAACTCGGACTGTCACCGGTTGGAGAGTTTGCATCGATTACCGGAAATTAAACGAAGCAACTCGTACGGATCACTTCCCACTTCCATTTATTTAAAAAAATGCTCGAAAGATTATAGGGGAATGAATTCTACTATTTCCTTGACGGATTCTCCGGGTATTTCCAAATCCCGCTCGACCCGAAGGACCAAGAGAAGACGACGTTCACATGCCCGTATGGAACATTCGCCTACCGACGAATGCCATTTGGGTTATGCAACGCACCTGCAACATTTCAGAGATGCATGGTTGCAATCTTCCACGACATGATCGAACGATGCATGGAAGTCTTTATGGACGACTTCTCGGTCTTTGGAGACTCCTTCGCATCATGCTTATCAAACCTCGATAGAATGCTCTCCAAATGTGAAGAATCAAACCTCGTCTTGAATTGGGAAAAATGTCATTTTATGGTGAAAGAAGGAATAGTTTTCGGACATAGGATATCAAAGTCAGGAATTGAAGTAGACAAAGCCAAAGTCAAAACCATCACTAAACTTCCACCACCAACCAACGTCAAAGCCATTCGGAGTTTTTTAGGACACACTGTATTTTACCGTCGTTTTATCAAGGACTTCTCAAAGATCTCTCGACCTATCACTCACCTTTTGGGAAAGGACATCAAGTTTGTGTTTGACAAAAATTGTATGAAGGCCTTCATCTACCTAAAGAAAGAGCTAACCAATGCACTAATCATGGTTACTCTAGATTGGAGTCTACCATTTGAAATCATGTGTGACGCTAGAGACTTCACCGTAGGGGCAGTTCTCGGACAAAGAAAAGACAATCACTTCCGACCAATCTACTACGCTAGCAAAACACTAACAGACGCTCAAGAAAACTACCCAACAACTGAAAAGGAGCTGCTAGTCATAGTATTTGCCTTTGATAAATTCTGATCCTATCTAATATTGTCCAAAACGACAGTGTACACGAATCACTCCGCTCTAAAATACCTCTTCAAAAAGCAAGACGCAAAACCCAGATTGCTACGATGGATTCTACTCCTACAAGAATTCGACATCGAGATAAAAGATAAGAAGGGAGCAGAAAATGTCACCGCAGATCATTTAAGTTGACTCGAAAATCCGTTAATGGAACAACTTGCAGAAAGAGATATTAGAGACCGATTTCCAGAAGAACAATTAATGAGTCTAGGAGAATCAATGCAAGGCTAGCAATTCACTGATGATCCTTGGTTTGCAGATATTGCAAATTTTATAGTTGGAGGGATCATAAGGAAAGGAATGCCATCATCACGAAAACGGAAATTCTTCTGTGACGCCAAGCATTACTTTTGGGATGATGCATACTTGTTCAAAGTCTGTCCCGATCAAATTATCAGAAGATGTGTCAATGGGAAAGAATCCGAACACATACTCCATCAAAGCCACCACGGACCAACCGGAGGACATCCCGCAGCCAATTTGACAGCAAAGAAAGTTTACGACTCAGGATTCTACTAGCCCACTATCTTCAGAGATGCACAAGACTTGGTGAAACGCTGCGACATTTGCCAAAGGTTTGGAAATATCACAACGCATAACGAAATGCCGTTAACGAATATCCAAGCATGTGAAATATTTGACATATGGGGACTAGACTTCATGGGACCATTTCCAAAATCATACGGAAAAGAATACATTCTTGTAGTTGTCGATTACGTCTCCAGATGGGCCGAAGCTCAAGCCCTTCCAACAAATGACTCAAGGGTCGTAACCAAGTTCTTAAAACAGCTATTCTGTCGGTTTGGAACTCCTCGGGCAATCATCAGCGATCGTGGCACACACTTCTGCAATATGCAGTTTATGAAACTATTGCAACAATACGGTATTTCGCACAAGACATCTACAGCCTACCACCCACAGACAAATGGGCAAGCAGAAATTACAAACCGAGCGCTAAAGAGCATCTTGGAATGAACAGTCGGTCAACACGGGGAAAGATGGGCAGATAAGCTAGATGATGCTTTATGGGCATTCCGAACAGCCTACAAGACACCGTTAGGAACAACCCCTTATAGGTTTGTATATGGAAAGGCATGTCACCTTCCAATCGAACTAGAATACAAAGCTTACTGGGCATTGAAAAATTGTAGCTTGGATCTTACAATAACGGGAACACACCGGAAAATGCAACTGAACGAGCTGGCAGAATTAAGAGATCACGCTTACGAAAGCTCCTATAAATTCAAGGAGAGAACTAAGGTGCTCCATGATTCAGAACTCCGCATCACACGCTTCAACTCAGGTGATAAAGTTCTACTCTTTAACTTGCGATTTAAAAAGTTTTCTGGCAAATTTAAAACACGATGGAGTGGTCCATTTACGATATCTAAAGTATTCCCATATGGTGCCGTTGAGCTCGAGGCCCCTGAAGGAAACTTTAAGGTAAACGGTCACAGTTTGAAGCATTACGTACAAGACTTTCCCCCCATCTGAGGAAGTCTATGGTTAAGAACAACCCTGATATAATAACAGAGTCAAGCTACGAGACTTGATAAACAAAGCACTCTTGGGAGGCACCTCAAGCCTATCTTACATTTTCAGCATTCATTTTATTTTCTTGTTCTCAATTTAATCCATTTTATGCAGTTCTCGCCTCATGAAAAACTAATGATTAGTCCTGGGTCATTAACCTTTTGTAATTTGCAGGATGAGTTTACAGTTAGACATACCACGACAGAGATGCTCACGTGCCATGTGTCACTCCCAGAGTTCATCACCGGGCAGTAGCATGAGGACTGTCAGAGGATCCCAGTCACCACCTCCTAGCTTGGATGAGATCTTGGCAGACTTGGTGGAGGTGAGCGTTCAGGAGACATTTCTTCTTCACTCCACCCACACTAGGTTACCTTCATCTCCCCAACTAAAGGGACAGACCGCAGGGAACTCCAGGATACCCATCTTTGAGCATGGGGTTACTACTGCAGACTCTGCTGTCACATGGTCTATACGAAGGGCCCTTGAGGTCCAGTACAGTGCCATCGCTGAGATCCACACTGCTCTAGGCTTCCCCTCCACACGTGTGTGCCCCTTTCAGATGGGACCTGATCCCGCTCCGCACATTCCACCGTGGGACTTATTTCCACCTTGGAGCATGACTGCGCAGGACCACCCCACTTTTATGGACCTACTAGAGGAGGAGGCTGCTGCACTAGATGCTTGGATTCAGGATCCAGAAGATGGTACCGCATCTCCAGTCTACACTATCGAGGAGTCATCATCACCCACATCGGTCGTTGAAAACACGATCTTCGTGGATGATGACTTCACCGATTGGGAGACGCTCTCTGCTGACATGGATTAGTTTCTAGTAGTTATTTGTGTTTAATATTAACGTGTATTGATGTTTGTCAAGGATGTTTATTATGCAGAAATTGATGTAGGAATTATGGAACAAGTTCACTTTTATGAGCCTGGTCCATCTCCAGCAATTCCACATACACACGCAGCACAAGGGAGTATCTCTTCTAACCTTGTTTTGCTTGATTAAAACACAATAAAATTCTAAGTAAAACTCTAAGTGTGGGATTATGTCCCACAAGGGAGAGTATAACTTCGAAAGATTGTCAAACATTCGAAAACCTAAGTGTGGGATTAACCTAACTTAGAAATAGAACATTAGGGACAATGTTCTTTTAAGTGTGGGATGACAGTAGTATTCACTACTAAAGTATGCAACATAAATTATGATCAATCTTTTAAGTAAAAGTCATGTTTTCAGCAAAATTTCAAAATTTTCAAAGCCAAAAAGGGGTATTTCCGGTCAACAGAAGTTCAAAGGCTTTGAAAGTAGATAATGTCGGGCAAAACCCTTTGAGGATTTTTCAAGCTCTGTTTCGAGGCAAGCAATCGCATGACTAGGCACTAAACCACCAAACTAAGTGAGGATTCTTGAGCCATATAAAATCATTCATCTTTGATGCTTCATTTTTCGATTGTGAGTGTGCCGATGTATGCTCTCTAGAATCAGAACTTGTTCAAGGAATACATTTCGAGATTACAAAAATGGGCGTCATACGTGACGAAGGTGCAATTAGAAGACCTCAACATTTCCTAGGATAAGAACCCTCTCATAAAACCCTTGCTTTCAAACATAACCTAACCAATGTTCACCTTCAGCATTGAAGATCAGCAGAAAACATGTTGAGCCTTAGCCTTTTCATTTCAAAAACTCACTTCAAAAGCCAATCCCTTCTTTCACCTTTTGGCCATAGCCTAAGTTTCTGTTCTATCAGAAGAATTATTATAAGAAGTACGGAGCGTTCCCCAAAGGATGAGCATCATCCGTAAAAGGAGCTCTCTAGAAAAAGGAATTCAGCAAAAGCAAAGCTGTCAGAAGAATTATTATAAGAAGTACAGAGCGTTCCCCAAAGGATGAGCATCATCCATAAAAGGAGCTCCAAGAAAAAGGAATTCAGGAAAAGTAAAACTGTCAGAAGAAACCTAAAAGCCCAAGGATCATTTAAAACCAAGGGAAAGGTTCATCAAAAGAAAACGTGAAAGAAAAAGCTGCAAAAGAAGGCTCAAAGAGAGAAAAAAATCCAAGAAGAAGCGCTACTAAGCACCAAAGATAAGTCATCACAGACAACTCTTACGCTATATTAAAACCCCACAAATAAACCACCTACAAAACCCTTCGTCCATATACACTACTTCCACCATCTTATGAATGTCTAGGGATAATTTGCACCGTCCTCATTTAAGTACTGTAGATCTGATCCTCGACCAAGCCTATGATGATGGAAGAGCCGCATGACTGGCCCCTGAGTGAATTAGAAATTAGGAAACCCGATACACTTAAGTGAATTGAGTAACCACCTGTGAGGATCCAGTCATGTATATCTTACATTACGAAGATTGAAAAGAGAGCTTCCTAGAACCAGGTTTGAAAAACATCAGAAGGTTAAAACCCTGCCTTAAATCTATTCTTTACCTAGCCTGCAAGAATCAAAGTTCTCCAAGATACAAAACCCCCCTTTCTAGACTTTTAAAAACCGTTTTACTGGAGATTTGCTTGGGGACAAGCAAGTTCTAAGTGTGGGATACTTGATATCGCGTAAAAAGTTATGCTTTTACTACCAATATCTCTCTCATTATAGAACGATTCTTGGCATTTTAAACTCAAAACCAACACAAATCAATGATATTATGCCAAGATGGTCAAAACCAGGTTGCACGATAAAAATCAAGTAAAACGGATGAAAAACGAAGATTCCACACACGTTTGAAGATTCAAGGCATCAAAACGAGATTTCAAGACAAAAGTGCCCATCATCAACATCCATCTCACCCAAGATGTTCGTTTTCAAATTACGAATCCAACAGAAGAAGAATCAACAAAAACGGATAAAGAATGAAGAATCTATGCCCGCTGGAAGATACAAATGATTCGTATGCAATATCTGGAGATCGGAGGCACATTTTTGGAATATCTTTACATCAAAGTCTACATTTTTGAATTACGAATCCAACGCAAAAAGAATCAACGCAAACGGACGCATAGCGACGAAGATACGCACGAATCGAGCAACGAAGCGAAAGACGACGGACCGGGGCGGGTGGCAGCCAGCCGCCGCCGGCCAGCAGCCAGCCGCCGCCGGCCTGCTGGTTGGTGGCGCCGGCTTCCACCCCCTGTCTATTTTTCATTTTTATCGTCCTTGTTTGTACCTGGTGCACCATCTTTCGCTACTTTTCCGTACCTGGTGCACCACCTTTCGCTACTTTTTCGTACCCGGTGCACCACCTTTCACTCTTTTGCTAATGTGAGCCTTGGGTTGATAATGTGAGCCATATTTTCCCTATAAATAGCAGCCCCTAGACCTCATTTGAAGCAATCTTGAATATCATCCTTTGTTATCTTCACACATTCACTTAAATACTTTTATTTTCTTTGTAATTTTTAATTCTTCCTAGTTAATTAGGCTAGCTAATTGATGCTTCGTAAACAGGGTAAAGTTTTATAAATGGAAAATACCCACTTACTATACACAACTCAGGCAAGAATACATGGTCATATAATAGTATATCACGGTAAGTCCGAGTCGAACACGAGGAACGGATGTCAATTATAAATAAATTGGAAATTGTTACACAAATAAAGTAATATAAATAGAAGGGGGACGTTTTAGTTCCAATCGAACAATTGACAAACAATTATGAATTTAATTAAACTTTGAAATTAAATAATAATAAATAAATTGCCAAAACAAGTAATCAAATATAATACTTGATTCAAATGATAAAAGAAATGCATTTGCTTAGACTACTTTCTTTAGAATCTGGTTATCACTTTATTGAATTGCTAGAACATGAATTTTATTGCGATATAACTATTAAGACAATCCCCTTTCCGAGGTAGATTAATCTAACACAATTAAGAAAGACACATAGGTTGTTTTCAACATGCTAACAGTTCAACTTAACGTTGCCCACCGAATTATGTTCTAAATTAAACCTACGTCGTCTATGTGATTTACTTTCGCGACTTGAATCAACAAGTCTATAACTTAATTGTAGTTATCATGTTCATTAACAATTATTCACAATTATTTATCCCAGCCTATCAAACTCAATATATCTAGCAATAATTATCAATATAAATCAACAATCATCAATAATTCTCTACTAACAAGGAAACCAATCTCAAATTAGTAGAAAACCACGCTAGGTAGTATGAATAATCAATTAATAACCATGGATCAACAAGTAAACACATAGACATTCATAAAATTCAATATACTTCGCAATTCAGTAATCAAACCATCATCTAAGTATCATCATCTAAACAAATGCATAAGAAGTCTAGCCAATCATATTCTTACAGAAAATCAGAATTGAAAACGAAATCAAAATCATAATCAAATGAAAAGGAATAACGTATTCAAACCGAGAAACTGAAAATATGAACGAACAATTGAAAGACTTCAATTCTTCTTGCTTTCTACCATTAAAATGCTCCCAAAATGAAGGAAAAACCCCCTCTGGTCGGCTGCTAATCGTATTAGGGTTTGGTGATCAAGTTATGAAGTGAAAACCCTAAAATCGGACTTAAATGGCTGAAAAACTCATCCATACGGCGTATGGATGTCCATACGGCGTATGGATGTAAAAGCCCATAAATCCAGCCCGCGATAACAGGTTTCAGCCCAGTTTTCAATCCATACAGCGTATGGATGTCCATCTTCACTCTTTTAGCAATTTTTCTTCACGATTTAGCTCGTTTTCCGTTCCTTTTCGATCCAAGCTCCGATTAAACTCCTAAATGCAAATATGAACGAAATAAGTATCTTATTCATACAAAATGCATTAGAAACCTATCAAATACGGGGTAAATTAGTACTATAAATTAGTACATTTTGGCGTTTATCAAATAACCCCCACTTGAATCCTACTTGTCTTCAAGTAGACTATCGGTTAAAAATCATAAACTGGCAAAATATTGGAAATTAGGGACTTATATACTAACTAGCATTTACCAACCTAAATCTTACTCTTAAAACTAATTTTACCTTAAATCTAGCAATCAAGAAACTCTATCAGGAAATCAAATTCTTCATGAGTTATTATTAGACATATAAGATGATTAATTAGGATTATCAATATTGTTGTCCACTTAAACAATCTGAATTACAGTAATTGAGCTTAACATTATTATTCCAGCAGGCTTTTACCTTTGAATCCCAATAGCAAAATACTCTTATATAATTAACAAGCCATAGCTTTTCTCATCAAGAAATCCAAATAAATCCATCATTTTTCAAACCAAGACATTGGTGACAGGTCTGTACCTCAGTACAACAAAGCGACATAACTTGGCTTTGGTAGATATATCTATACATTATTCATTTTCATTTTTTTTTTATTTTCGATAAAAGCAAATATACTGACGGAAATCAGGTCTGTACTTACGTACAACAGAGGAGACATCACCCAGTATATTCCCAAATGAGGATCACAAGATTTTTCAGAATGAGGACTATGATAACCTAACATATAAGATTTAAACCAAAGTTATACCTTGCTAAAAATTTCCTTAGGCAATTACCCACTTCATTTATTAATTTCTTAAGAGCTCAACTACCTTCATACAGACTTACAGACTGTCTATCGATACATCACAAAATGAACTATCCCATATTTAAACATTTAAGATTAATTTATTCCTTTGAATTTCCCAATATTGTTACAAGATTACTAAACTTAAGAAAAATTAAAATTTTAAAAGAAAAATTTAGACTGAAAATTGACTAATACAGAATGCCCCTTTTAAAATGATATCTACCAATATTTGCACTCTGATCAGTTAGGACAAAATAGACTTCTTTTCCCCTATCCCCTACATAGAAATATGCAATGTCCTCATTGCAAAAAGAAACATAATATTAGGGAATAGAAAAGAAGTGAAACAGAAAAACTCCCCTGATTAAGAAGAAAAATTCATGAATGAACTGGTTCTGAAATAAAATACAACAGCACACTTCCGTAGGCATCACGGTTGCATTTAGCGTATGCAACAAGCCTTTAAACCCCTCAGTATCCTGAGTGGATGAGTTGTAGTCTCGTGAGGGTTTCCAGGGAACATACCCACAAAGTTCAAACCTGCAAGCAAAAACAATAAAACAAAATAACGGGTTGTCTCCCGAAAGCGCTTTTGTTTATCACGTCGGTAAGCTCGACATCTTGCTTCACAACTTAACTCAAATTCATCTCCAAATCACGCTTGGAGACCCTTGCATCACCATAGTATCTCTTCAAACGACTTCCATTAACCTTGAAAGTTTTTCCAGAATGACCTTGCAGATCAATAGCACCAAAAGGATAAACTTTCTCTACCACAAAAGGTCCTGTCCAGCGTGTCTTCAACTTACCAGGAAGAAAATGCATACGAGAACTGTATAGGAGAACCTTATCACCTTTTTCAAATAAACAATTTGATTTAAAGCGTGAATCATGCCATTTCTTAGTGCGCTCCATATATAGTCGAGCGTTAACAAAAGCATTCATCCTTAACACTTTCTTCAATTATGCATTCGTAAAATGTGTTTCACTGTCACTGATCAAAACCTTTGGCGTTCGAAATCGTGAAAACAAATGCTTAAGGAACTTCACCACAACCCATGCATCTTTTATAGGTAGTGCCTTTGCCTTCAACATCTTTCGTGATGTGTAATTAGGTCCCTTATGCCCTCTAGTAGGACCATTGTGACAATGACTTAGAGTTCTTGCGCATTCTTTTCCATGAACACACCTTCGCACTACATCACTAGCACACTTCCTAAACAAAAATGGGTCTTCCCAAAAGTAATGTCGCAAAGCCAAGAAAAATCTTTTTCTTCCATGACTTGAAAGATGTGATGAAATGATTATGTAGTGCCGTGGATCACCGAATCGCAATTAGAACTAAACTAGCTTGTGCGGAATACAAACTAATCAATCAAGATATGAATTAGAATGAGAAGTAACCAGAAGTATTTAATCAAACTTGCTTTTGTATTAACAGAGAATTTATGAGACAAAGATGTACAAAAGACTTACAGAAAAACTTAGTCAAAAATTAAACTATTGAAAGCCTATTTATAGACTTACACAAACAAGACTATGCGACAATGACCTTAAGTGATTTTGACATAGTCAACTCCGACAATGCTATTGTCGGAGTGACCATGCTATCCGCCAATATGCTAATCACGGGCTAAGCTATTCACGTATTACTCTATTGTCGCATAATACAAACACTTAAACAATTTTCAAAAACAAAAAATTAAATCAAGCTTTAGACATTTTGCTCCAACAAACTCCCCCATGGATAATGCTTGATTTCTTGAGACTTTAAACTTTAAGTATATCCAGGCAAATTACATCCAGCATAAACACCTTGAGCACCTCATACTTCAACCACTCGTTGGAACTTCAAGGCCATAACTTCATCATCAAATGCATCATCATAGATAATCGGATTCACTAGTAGAACTTCCAGATCATCTTTTGATAGATTTATCAAACTCAAAGGATCGAACACATACACAATTGTTTCTCGATTCCACATAATATCTCCATTGTAATCTCTATCATAGCATGCAATCTCTGCTTCTCCTGTGCTTCCATTGTACTTCCAATAACTCACAAATTTCCAAAAATTAATTGGAAGTTTCTCAAGTGGAATTTTTCTCAGACATTTTACCTTTGGATAAGTAATGATTACTCGTGGTTGATTTGAAACAGGTTCAATGTCGAAATAATCCACAGTTCTTCTTGGAAAAGTCTCCTTAACCCAAGTGTGTTTTCCTTTATTGCATTCACGGGAGAGAACTTCAGTCATCCAATTTACCAAACAATTTTTAGAATGATTGATAATATCAATCGAAGCAATATGATTTATTTCACATTTAGGAAGTTTCTCAAGAGCTTTGAATGTTGGATAAAAATATTGCAGCCCATCTGTTCTCTTGATGATAAATACTTTGTTGTCATTATCATACTACCATCTAATAATCCTTCCCACACATTCATGTCTTGGAATCTTGAAGAATTTTCTTGTCTTGATTATCTCAGGCTCAGATTGTTTTGAAAACCACCAAGGAACTTTTTGTTCTGGCTCTTTTTCTTCATCAGAATCAACCAAAAACCCTTCTTGAGAACACATTTCTGACTGGACTTTTTCTGGAAGCAGTTCATCTTCAGAATCTTCCCAATCTTCAACATGTACATCATCAATATCAGGCTCAAACCCTGGAGGAAATAGTGGATCTTCAAGTTCATCAAAATCATATTCACCATCATTGCATATCTCCACAAACGGGACCAAATCTTCAATAATAATATTCAAAGGAGTAGGACATAGAATCTCTTCTTGATCGTCAATACTATCCGATAACTCCTCTTGATCAAATCTACGCGAAGATTCACCAATCTCAAACATAGAAGTTTCTTCAACATCATCAAACAAATTTTCAAGATGTAAATCATTTAAATCCATTTCACCAAGATCATCAAACTCCATATCTTCAAAGCTTGGTTCGGGAGTCAACACCAAAGCAGGAACAGAACTTATTGGTTCAACATTCAAAGGTTCTTCTTCTTCAACATTCTGAACTAAAACCATTGCTTGAGAAAAATCAAGTTGATCACCACCATTTTCACCAGAGTCATCAGAATCATTGTCATTATGTCCTTCAACATCATCATCATCAGATCCTTTATTTCCTTGATCATTTAATTCAGCATTATCATTATTCTGATCATTATCATCATCATCATCAACATCAGCAACTTCATGCACATTCTCGCCCTGAGCACCTAATTTTTCTTTTAAAAGAAAGACTTCTTGTTCAAGTGACTCGATTATTAAAGTATGAGAAGCAAGTCGTTGACTTTGATTGGCAATAAGAATATCCTGGGTGCCAATGCGTTGCAGAGCATGAAATAAATCATCTCGCAATTTTTCTACTAGAGACATCAAAGGAGTCACAGCTCTTTGAAGAGAAGCATCGAGAGCTGGCAAACTCACAATAGGAGTAAATGTGGTCGATGAAGTTCCAGCAGCTGTAGGGAATGAAGTAGCAGGTATGGATGAAGGAATAGGAAGAGAAATAGAAATACCAGGTGCAGAAGACAGAACAGGCATTGATATAGAAGAAGGCAGTGCTGAAGAAGTGACTGGCAAAGATTCAGAAATAGATATTGCAGAAGAAGTCACTGGTAGTGAAGAAGAAGAAGATCCAGCCTCAGAAGATACAAACAACTTCCTTCGTTGAGAAGGTCTGAACTCAGGAATATATTCAGGATCCTGTGCCTCCTCTCGTTGTCGTCTTAACTCTTGTCGTTCCTTCTCGATATTTTCTTCAGTAAGACATTGAGAAACTAAAGATTCTTCAATAGTCTTTGGACGAATAGGTTCTTCATCCTCAGAACTAGAGGATTCTATCTCAGCAGGATGATCAAGAAGTTGTTGAACAATATCATCAGTTTCATAATCTTCTCCTTGAACTGACTCCCCCTCAGCTGAAGCTGCCTCATTATCATCGTCTAATTCCATTAGTATATCAAGCTGGGGTGGAAGAAAGTTATCATCTATGATATGCCCAAAGAGATCAACAGTTGGTGGTGTAGGTTTACCACGATAACTGTTACTGTCAGCGAACACTCTCTTGGGAATGGGAGTATAATGCAAAATTATTCCATGATATGTAATCCCTTGAATATGTTGATCAAAGATTAGCTGAAGAAATCGTGGGTACATAAAATATCCATCTTCATTGATATTTCCAACCAAATTATCAAAAATATATTTTGAGAAGTTATACGGAATGTTGAGTACCAAAGCTGTCATTAAACCAGCTAAGTGGTAACTCATTGCGTCAAATCCAGCTTTTTGTGAAGAGATACATCCAATCAATGTGTGAGCCAAGAATTTCCAATGTGGACAAAAATGATTTTTAAGAATCTGAACATCCTGTGGTCCTTTGGTACAACCCATTTGTTGAAGGCAATCGTCAATAATATTTCTAGGAATATCATTGGAAGCAATTACATCATCTCCAAATTGCAAAGTATGCCTGATTAACTCCTCAGTAAGTACAAGAGGTCTTCCATCAACTGTGGCCGTAATGCAGAAAGGTTGAACATCCGTGTGATATTCAGCAGAAACCCAGAAATCCGTCATATGATTCTCATAAATGTTGGCCACTGAAACCGTCAAGGCATAAGATATCCTTGAATGTAAAAGAAACCTAACAATAGGAAAGAATTTCCTGGTTTCAGGCTTATCTGGTGCCTCAAGTAGATAAGTTGTGGCATTGTGTCGTTTCTCAAAAATAATAGGACGTCGTAGCACATCAGGTTGTTCAGCAGCGATAGGATCAAGAGCTACCATGGATATATGTGACAACCCGTACTTAGGCGTATTAATTTACTCTAAGCTTGCTTCTAATTACTTGCGATTAGTTTGAAATAAGACTAAGTTGCTTGTAATATAACGTATATTGAATATACACACATACGTAATAAATTGATATTACCCGATTTGCTTGGATGGATTCCAACTTAACTGGACGTTGGTGAATGCAATTTATTAAATAATATGAAATTATTTGATAAACATACTTATTTCCAAATATTATTGCGATAATATTTCACAAGCATTTCGTATCATATATAATGCTCAGAAATGACCAAAAACGCATGAAACGCGCCCGACACGCAAAGATAAACTCAAGTTATATTTTTATAACTCAAAACTAAGTATTTTAATAAAATACTTCAAGTAAAAATATCGCGGTTACACGCGTACAATTATAACATTTAAAAACGTTATACGGTTAATTAAAAAGTAAAACGAACGGGAAAAAGGGCACCGCACACAACACAACTTTGGGGAAATAAATTTACACACCACATGGGGTGAGACCCCTCTGATTCCTACAGAAAAATGGCAAGAGTATGGCTTGCCATACTCTCCCCATCCTTCCTTGAATTATACTCAACATTACCACCATCACTCCTTCACACACCATACTTCCTCTATCACTCTCTACTCCTTCTCTCTCTCTATCTTGGCTCTCTCTCTCTTTTCACAGAGTTCCAGCCCAATAACAACCACCACATTCCACCATTAAGCCACCACAATCCGCCATATCACCGCGACGAAGATTTTCAAGAATACACGCGGAATCGAGCACTCTACTCCTTCTTTCTTTTTCTTCTACTAAACAACCATTGTAAGAACTTCATTTCTCTTCTAAAGTACTTGCTTTATGTTTATTTACATGCTCTAGTACTCCCTCGACTTGAATATGTCTAAAACATAAATCGAAACGCATTTTACAACTTGAAATGCTACTTTAACTATTCTGTCCAGAAAAATGGTCGCTTCTTAAGCCTAAAATGTATCTCGTGGTGTTAGCTTTCCAACAACATCTAATTCGTGACATATCGATTTCGTTTACTATTTTAAAATAATATTTCCGTTAAGATGCGCATTACTGTTCCGGCGGACAGAAACATTCATCCCCTTCTCGAGACCATATCTTTAAAAACGTATGAGACCAGTGCCAAAACCTCAAATATTTTGTCAACTTTAAAAAGTTCTTCTATGACCATTTCCAGCAATGTATGTATTTTCGTGTATAACTCGATCTTTGAACATATAACCGTTTTGGACCAAGTCTGACCACACCTTGAAACTATTTTTGTTTAAAATAGTAAATGAACATATAAAAATACCATAAAGTGCAGAAATGAACTAGACATATATGAGAACATGTGTGATTTTTTGTTAGGTATAAATCGGAATAGAAATGCTCCAAATCAAAAGGCTTATCGAGATTATAACAAACAGTGGTAACGAGTTAATAAGCTAACAGTGGTAACGAGGTTATAAACTAACAGTGGTAACGAGTTTATAACAAACAGTGGTAACAAGTTAATAAACTAAAAGTGGTAACGAGTTAATTAACAAACAGTGGTAACAAGTTAATAAACTAACAGTGGTAACGAGTTAATTAACAAACAGTGGTAACAAGTTAATAAACTAACAGTGGTAACAAGTTAATAAACTAACAGTGATAACGAGTTAATTAACAAATAGTGGTAACAAGTTAATAAACTAACAGTGGTAACGAGTTAATTAACAAACAGTGGTAACAGGTTAATAAACTAACAGTGGTAACGAGTTAATTAACTAACAGTGGTAACGAGTTTATAACGAACAGTGATAACGAGTTTATAACGAACAGTGAAAACGAGTTTAGTAAACAGTGGGAACAAAGTATAACACTTGTATTCTAGAAAATCATTGGACCGTCAATCCTCATTATTATCGCATGAAATCTCAACTCCGTGAATACCATTGTCTCATAAACAAAAACCGTGAATATCATTCACGCATAAACACAATCCGTGAATATCATTCACGCATAAACAAAAACCCGTGAATATCATTAACACATAAACAAAGTCCGTGAATTCCCATTCTCGCATGAACAGTGTCCGAGAATCCTATTAACGCAGTACCCTATTGTCGGATAAATTGTGGCCTTTGACTTTCTTTGACTCACGGACCAAATGTATTGACGCATGAAACAGAAACTTGAAGATACTTTTTATACCAAGCCTTGAATACATACAATATCACGACATACTTGATTTAACGTCAATAACAGATAACCAATTTATATATATATGCTTTGTAAGGTGTACAACACGATGAATTATAATAATGTTTAGATTATTATTACATACCTAAACTTCACCAACGGGCCGCAAATGTTTTTAACTAAACAAACGGATACTTACTTGGACATAACTAGTTGAGTGGACAACTAGCATGAATGATCTTTTGAGACATTCACTTATACATACAACCTTATATGCTTAGGGCATTAGAAGGTTGCGGGTTCGCGGAACCTACGGATTACTACTGCTTTCAGACTTTACGTTTATTAAGTTAAACGCTTGCTTGCTTGACTCAGGTGAGTCTTACAGCCCCACTTTTACTGTTTTACTTATGGGGTGAGATACATTGCTTACGTTTTCTTGAACACAAGTGCTAAATTACTTACTTTTCATATACGGGCTTGCATGAGTTACTTACTAATCCACTGAAGTCCCTCCATCATAGTTTCGTTCGTTATGGACTTAAGCGCGAATATTAGTTAATGGATCCATTAGGAACTGACCCTCCCCGCCCGGGGTAGTAGCGCTACCACGAACCGTTATGTATAAACGGGCAACTTTTATTTGTTTCATACGAGTGTTTGGATTGGGCACTCGTGGGGGCACTATACGGTACTTGGCTGTACCACTGATTTACGGGTTAAGCTTCGACTATGAGCTCATGGCAACGGTATATACATATTTACTTATTATTTGCTTGGTTGCAGATACTTGATTTCGCCTGCAGGCACAATTGATAAAAATCTTGTGTTCAAACTATTACTTACTTACAAACCTGTGAGATTCACCAACATTCGTGTTGACCCTTTTTAGCATGTATTCTCAGGTACACGTACGGAGTAGGATTACTCCAGGATTACTAGCTAGAGTCGCATGATTTCCAAACTACATTTAACGGAGATTCTTTAGCATTATCTTTTGTAACTATGGTTATGTAATAGAATCTCCCGCTACGTACGCGGACTCTAGGGGACCTTATTTTGTAACGAAAACATTATGTTTTCAAACATTATTTCATATGGGAATATAACTATTTTACAAACGTCTCATTTAGAGGTCGTTTGCCATACTTTGGTGCTTGATTATTGATTAGTAACACCCAAAGCTTGCTTCCGCGCAACATTAAATTTGGGGGTGTTACAGATTGGTATCAGAGCCTAAGGTTATAGCGAACTAGGTTGCATTTAGTGGGCCTAGACTATGACCGTTAGGCAGTATCTCCCTATTAGTTATGACTGGTTCAGGAATTACATCATACGACTTTAATTTAACATAGCCTGATCAACTATGTACAATTAAAGAAAGATGATGTGAGGTCTGAAATGGTTATGATGAATAGGGATACACTAGTTGACTCTGACCACGAGAGAAACCGGGACTCAAACATGTATGTGATTAGACACTTTAGGCTATTATGTGATATATATACATGTATACGTAGATAGACCTCACTCTCGCTCAATATCTTAGGCTATATTATATATGTATTATATGAATATAGGCCTTATTCTTTCTAACGCTCTATCTCAGAATGGCAAACACACCACCCAATTCATCACGCTCCCAACCGTATGGATCACAAAATCCACGGATTTTTAGGAGGACCACAATGTCACCTCGAACTAACCCCTATTCCAAACCAGCTTTAGCCGTCAGGCTAAACCACCATGAGCGACGACTTCGCGAAATGGACATAGAACTGCAGGAGACTCGTGAGAACTGGAGACTCACAGCCCTTGAACGTATCAACCAAGTCTCCGAAGATCACGAGAACACTGTGGATAACATGGACACACTTCACAAACAACTGGGAGAAACTATCAAAACCATGGGAACTATTCACAATCAAGTGATCAGTAACCAAAATGAAATTTCTGTTCTGCAAACAAGGCTGCAAGAATACGAGACGCGTCTACGGGAAACCGAGGATGCTCTTAGAATGGTTAGCAGGCTTGCAGAATCTGTTAACCATCTCACTTCTCTGTTTTCATGACTCAACCTACATCAAGATTAGTGCAGTGGTTATCATGTAACCTATTAGCTAGCTATGTAAACTCTTGTAACCCGACCGGATGTAATATTCCCGGCATCTTTTGTGAACTTAGAATTCTGAAATCTTTTGAACTCGCACCTTGAGTGGTTGCAAATATATCTATCTTATGTTATTGATTATCCTATAGTGATATCGTATATTACCTCTTTATGGATATGCATCCGTGATAATCATACTCCTTGCACAAAATCTCACATACCTCCTAACTTTTTATTAAAGGAACATGCCGCCAAGGAAACAGACTTTCACTGCTGCTGAACTTGCCCAGTTTGTTGCCCAAGGAGGGGCCGATGCCCTGGCTGCTCAAGAGGCACAGCGAAACAGTGGTTCAAATCCGAACCAGGGCAGCGAAAATACCACCAACACAGTATCAACTGCCAAACCTTGTACATACAAGGATTTTCTGAACTGCAAACCATTAAACTTCAAGGGAACTGAAGGAGCCATTGGCTTATTGAGATGGATTGAGAAACTGGAATCTGTTTTTCGAATCTGCAACTGCACCGAGGATTGCAAGGTTAAGTACTCTACCTGCACCTTTATGGATGGTGCCCTTACCTGGTGGAATACCTACGCCCAAACTGTGGGGATTGATGTCGCTTATCAACTCCCTTGGGAAGATCTAAAGAAGATGCTGACAGATGAGTACTGTCCAAGAGAAGAGCTACAACAGCTTGAGGTTGAATTCTGGAACCTCACAGTGAGAGGTGATGATATCACCGGTTACACTACCCGCTTCCACCAGCTGGCACTTTTGTGCCCAACAATGGTCGATCCTGAATACAAGAGGATCGAAAGGTATATCTGGGGACTCCCAGCCAAGATTCAGGGGATGGTAACTGCGTCCAACCCGGGGACTATTCAGAGTGCCGTCCGTATGGCACATAACTTAATGGCTCAGGTAGTCCATCGTGGAACATCCGCTGGAAAGGATACTGGAAACCGATCTGGGGATAACAAACGGAAATGGAATCCCAACCACAACCAAAACCAAAGTCAACACCAAAATAAGAGGCCAGATACTACAAAGGCCTATGTTGCTGGTACCGACGAAAAGAAAGGATACAGTGGGAGCAAACCCTATTGCTCCAAATGCAACCGTCACCACGATGGTTCTTGCCCTTGTAGCAAGTGCAAACGTTTCGGGCACTTAGCTAAAGATTGTCGAACCAACACCACAATCCCAAACTCTAACACACCAAAGGCCTACTTTGAGTGTGGAAACACCGGACATTTCAGGAATGATTGTCTAAAGTTGAGAAGTAATAACAGGAACAACAACACCAACGCTCGCGGCAGAGCTTTTGTGTTGAACTCGGGGGAAGCCCGCCAAGACCCGAACGTTGTTACGGGTATGTTTCTTCTCAACAACTTAACCGCTTCAGTCTTATTTGATACTGGTGCCGATAAAAGTTTCATATCTGATGAATTTAGCCCATTGCTCAATGCTACCCCCACTGCCTTAGATGCTAAGTACATCGTAGAATTAGCAAACGGAAAACTAATTGAAGGCGATAGTATAATATGCAATTGCACCCTAAACCTAGCAAGCGAACTTTTCTCTATAGACCTGATACCCGTTGAAATCGGAAGCTTTGATATTATCGTTGGTATGGACTGGTTGTCCATACACCACGCCAAAATTGCTTGTTACGAGAAACTCATCCGTATTCCTCTTGTCACCGGTAGAACTTTGATCATACAAGGGGAGACTAGTGGAACGAGAATAAACATCATATCCTGCATGAAAACTCGAAAATATATGAGAAAAGGATATCAGGCAATCCTCGCACACGTAACAGAAAAGAAGTTGGAGGAAAAGCGGCTCGAGGATGTGCCTATTGTACGAGACTTCCCTGAAGTCTTTCCTGAAGACTTGCCTGGCCTTCCACCGCCCAGACAAGTCGAATTTCAAATTGACCTTGTGCCTGGAGCTGCACCCGTGGCACAAGCCCTTTACCGATTAGCACCGTCCGAGTTGCAGGAGTTGTCCACTCAGTTACAGGAACTCCTGGACAAGGGATTCATTCGACCAAGTTCCTCACCGTGGGGAGCTCCGGTCCTCTTTGTGAAAAAGAAAGATGGATCTTTCAGGATGTGTATCGATTACCGGGAACTGAACAAACTGACTGTGAAAAATCGATACCCACTTCCCCGAATCGATGACTTATTCGACCAACTTCAAGGGTCAAGCTGTTATTCAAAAATCGACCTGCGTTCAGGTTACCATCAATTGAGGGTTCGAGATGCCGACATTTTGAAAACCGCATTCCGAACCCGTTACGGACACTACGAATTCCAAGTTATGCCATTCGGCTTGACCAACGCACCGGCAGTATTCATGGACCTTATGAATCGGGTGTGTAACCCTTACCTTGACAAGTTTGTCATCCTCTTCATTGACGACATTCTGATTTACTCGCGCAATGAACAAGAACACGCGCAACACCTGAAAACCGTTCTAGAACTACTCAAGCACGAGGAGTTATATGCCAAATTCTCCAAGTGTGAGTTCTGGATGCAAACTGTACAATTCCTTGGACACGTGATTGACAGTCAAGGAATTCGTGTTGATCCTTCAAAAATCGAAGCCATCAAGGGTTGGCAAGCACCTACTATACCCACCGAGGTACGACAATTCTTAGGACTCATCGGATACTATAGGCGATTCATTGAGAACTTTTCAAAAATAGCTCAACCCCTCACTGCACTGACCCAAAAGGAAAAGAAATTCGATTGGACTGATAAGCAGGAGTCAGCCTTCCAGCTGCTCAAACAAAAACTCTGCAGTGCACCTATCTTATCTTTACCCGAAGGCAACGATGACTTCATGGTATATTGTGACACTTCACACCAAGGTCTCGGTTGTGTGCTGATGCAACGAGACAAAGTCATTGCTTACGCCTCACGACAACTCAAGGTCCACGAAAAGAATTACACCACTCATGACCTAGAGTTGGGGGCAGTGGTATTCGCCCTAAAGATTTGGAGACACTACTTATACGGTACCAAGTGTACAATTTTCACCGACCACAAAAGTCTCCAACACATCTTCGACCAAAAAGACCTAAACATGAGACAACGTCGTTGGGTCGAACTACTTATTGATTACGACTGCGAAATACGTTACCATCCAGGCAAGGCAAACTTTGTTGCTAATGCCTTAAGTCGTAAGGAACGAGTGAAACCCCTTCGAGTCCGAGCACTTAGTATGACTATACACAACGACCTGATAACCCAAATTCTTACCGCTCAACTCGAAGCACTCAAAGCTGAAAATGTGAAACACGAGGCCTTGCGAGGCATGGACAAACGACTGGAAACCAAACCAAATGGGACCAAGTGCTTCTCTGACCGACTCTGGTTACCCAACTACAGGAACTTACGAGACTTGGTGATGAACGAGGCACACAAGTCTAAATACTCTATACACCCTGGTGCCGACAAAATGTACCATGGCATCAAGGAGTTATACTGGTGGCCCAACATGAAAGCCGACATTGCTACCTACGTCGGCAAGTGTCTTACTTGTTCTAAGGTTAAAGCCGAACACCAGAAACCTTCCGGTTTGCTACACCAACCGGAAATCCCTGAATGGAAATGGGAGCAAATTACTATGGATTTCATTACTAAACTTCCAAAAACACCTAGCTGTTGCGATACCATTTGGGTGATCGTAGACCGACTTACTAAATCTGCGCATTTCCTAGCCATCAAGGAAACTGACAAGATGGAACGTTTGACACGGATCTACCTGAAAGAGATCGTGTCAAGACACGGCGTGCCCATCTCGATTATCTCTGACCGAGATGCTCAATTTACTTCTCGCTTCTGGAAATCACTACAAAAATCTCTTGGTACTCGTCTGGATATGAGTACAGCTTATCATCCACAGATCGACGGCCAAAGCAAACGTACTATACAAACACTGGAGGATATGCTACGAGCTTGCGTAGTTGACTTCGGTAAAAACTGGGAAAATCACTTACCTTTGTGTGAGTTTTCATACAACAACAGCTACCACACCAGCATCAAAGCTGCACCCTTCGAGGCACTGTACGGTCGTAAGTGCCGGTCGCCTATCTGTTGGACTGAGGTGGGGGATACACAACTCACCGGTCCGAAAATCATACATGAAACAACTGAAAAGATCATCGGCATACAAAACCGACTGAAAGCTGCGCGTGATCGTCAGAAAGGCTATGCTGACGTGAGGCGCAAACACCTCGAATTCCAGGTTGGAGATCGAGTACTTCTGAAGGTATCGCCTTCGAAAGGCGTCATCCGTTTTGGCAAACGTGGGAAACTGAATCCCAGGTACATTGGACCGTTCAAGATCCTTGAAAGGATTGGTCCAGTGGCATACAGAC
Source organism: Pseudognaphalium luteoalbum (assembly GCA_963422505.1). NCBI lineage: Eukaryota > Viridiplantae > Streptophyta > Magnoliopsida > Asterales > Asteraceae > Pseudognaphalium > Pseudognaphalium luteoalbum. Next base: position 60,972,600 of record OY730198.1, on the reverse strand, counting down.
TGCAGCTACCCCCTGAACTCAGTAGCGTGCACCATACTTTCCACATTTCTAACTTGAAGAAATGTCTATCTGATGAGACACTAATTATACCTCTCGATGAGATACACATTGACGACAAACTACACTTTGTCGAGGAACCCGTGGAAGTTATGGACCGTGAGGTCAAGCGTTTAAAACAGAGTCGCATTCCCATTGTTAAGGTCCGATGGAATTCTAGGCGAGGCCCTGAATTCACCTGGGAACGAGAAGATCAGATACGCGAGAAATACCCACACCTCTTCTCGACCCCCACTCAGACTCCTGCTACAACTTAATTTCGGGATGAAATTTCTTTAACAAGGGGAGAATGTGACAACCCGTACTTAGGCGTATTAATTTACTCTAAGATTGCTTGTAGTTACTTGTGATTAGTTTGAAATAGGACTAAGTTGCTTGTAATATAACGTATATTGAATATACACACATACGTAATAAATTGATATTACCCGATTTGCTCGGATGGATTCCGACTTAACTGGACGTTGGTGAACGCAATTTATTAAATAATATGAAATTATTTGATAAACATACTTATTTCCAAATATTATTGCGATAATATTTCACAAGCATTTCGTATCATATATAATGCTCAGAAACGACCAAAAATGCGTGAAACGCGCCCGACACGCAAAGATAAACTCAAGTTATATTTTTATAACTCCAAACTAAGTATTTTAATAAATCACTTCAAGTAAAAATATCGCGGTTACACGCGTACAATTATAACATTTAAAAACGTTATACGGTTAATTAAAACGTAAAACGAACGGGAAAAAGGGCACCGCACACAACACAACTTTGGGGAAACAAATTTACACACCACATGGGGTGGGATCCCTCTGATTCCTGCAGAAAAATGGCAAGAGTAAGGCTTGCCATACTCTCTCCATCCTTCCTTGAATTATACTCAACATTACCACCATGACTCCTTCACACACCATACATCCTCTATCACTCTCTACTCCTTCTCTCTCTCTATCTTGTCTCTCTCTCTCTTTTCTCAGAGTTCCAGCCCAAAAACAACCACCACATTCCACCATTAAGCCACCACAATCCGCCATATCACCGCAACGAAGATTTTCAAGAATACACGCGGAATCGAGCACTCTACTCCTTCTTTCTTTTTCTTCTACTAAACAACCATTGTAAGAACCTCATTTCTCTTCTAAAGTACTTGCTTTATGTTTATTTACATGTTCTAGTACTCCCTCGACTTGGATATGTCCAAAACATAAATCGAAACGCATTTTACAACTTGAAATGCTACTTTAACTATTCTGTCCAGAAAAAGGGTCAATTTCCATGATTTTTATAAAATTCATCTCTTAAATAAAAATGGTCACTTCATAAGCCTAAAATATATCTCGTGGTGTTATCTTTCCAACGACATCTATTTCGTGACATATCGATTTCGTTTACTATTTTAAAATAATATTTTCGTTAAGGTGCGCATTACTGTTTCGGCGGACAGAAACATTCATCCCCTTCTCGAGACCATATCTTGAGTTCTAGACCACTAAAACGTATGAGACCAGTGCCAAAACCTCAAATATTTTGTCAACTTTAAAAAGTTCTTTTATGACCATTTCCAGCAATGTCCGTATTTTCGTGTATAACTCGATCTTTGAACATATAACCGTTTTGGACCAAGTCTGACCACACCTTGAAACTATTTTTGTTTAAAATAGTAAATGAACATATAAAAATACCATAAAGTGCAGAAATGAACTAGACATATATGAGAACATGTGTGATTTTTGGTTAGGTATAAATCAGATTAGAAATGCTCCAAATCAAAAGGCTTATCGAGATTATAACAAACAGTGGTAACGAGTTAATAAGCTAACAGTGGTAACGAGGTTATAAACTAACAGTGGTAATGAGTTTATAACAAACAGTGGTAACAAGTTAATAAACTAACAGTGGTAACGAGTTAATTAACAAACAGTGGTAACAAGTTAATAAACTAACAGTGGTAACGAGTTAATTAACAAACATTGGTAACAAGTTAATAAACTAACAGTGGTAACAAATTAATAAACTAACAGTGGTAACGAGTTAATTAACAAACAACGGTAACAAGTTAATAAACTAACAGTGGTAACGAGTTAATTAACAAACAGTGGTAACAAGTTAATAAACTAACAGTGGTAACGAGTTAATTAACTAACAGTGGTAACGAGTTTATAACGAACAGTGATAACGAGTTTAGTAAACAGTGGGAACAAAGTATAACACTTGTAATCTAGAAAATCATTGGTCCGTCAATCCTCATTATTATCGCATGAAATCTCAACTCCGTGAATACCATTGTCTCATAAACAAAAACCGTGAATATCATTCACGCATAAACACAATCCGTGAATATCATTCACGCATAAACAAAAACCTGTGAATATCATTAACACATAAACAAAGTCCGTGAATTCCCATTCTCGCATGAACAGTGTCCGAGAATCCTATTAACGCAGTACCCTATTGTCGGATAAATTGTGGCCTTTGACTTTCTTTGACTCACGGACCAAATGTATTGACGCATGAAACAGAAACTTGAAGATACTTTTTATACCAAGCCTTGAATACATACAATATCACGACATACTTGATTTAACATCAATAACAGATAACCAACTTATATATATATGCTTTGTAAGGTGTACAACACGATGAATTATAATAATGTTTAGATTATTATTACATACCTAAACTTCACCAACGGGCCGCAAATGTTTTTAACTAAACAAACGGATACTTACTTGGACATAACTAGTTGAGTGGACAACTAGCATGAATGATCTTTTGAGACATTCACTTATCCATACAACCTTATATGCTTAGGGCATTAGAAGGTTGCGGGTTCGCGGAACCTACGGATTACTACTGCTTTCAGACTTTACGTTTATTAAGTTAAACGCTTGCTTGCTTGACTCAGGTGAGTCTTACAGCCCCACTTTTACTGTTTTACTTATGGGGTGAGATACATTGCTTACGTTTTCTTGAACACAAGTGCTAAATTACTTACTTTTCATATACGGGCTTGCATGAGTTACTTACTAATCCACTGAAGTCCCTCCATCATAGTTTCGTTAGTTATGGACTTAAGCGCGAATATTAGTTAATGGATCCATTAGGGACTGACCCTCCCCGCCCGGGGTAGTAGCGCTACCACGAACCGTTATGTATAAACGGGCGACTTTTATTTGTTTCGTACGAGTGTTTGGATTGGGCACTCGCGGGGGCACTATACGGTACTTGGCTGTACCACTGATTTACGGGTTAAGCTTCGACTATGAGCTCATGGCAACGGTATATACATATTTACTTATTATTTGCTTGGTTGCAGATACTTGATTTCTCCTGTAGGCACAATTGATAAAAATCTTGTGTTCAAACTATTACTTACTTACAAACCTGTGAGATTCACCAACATTCGTGTTGACCCTTTTTAGCATGTATTCTCAGGTACACGTACGGAGTAGGATTACTCCAGGATTACTAGCTAGAGTCGCATGATTTCCAAACTACATTTAACGGAGATTCTTTAGCATTATCTTTTGTAACTATGGTTATGTAATAGAATCTCCCGCTACGTACGCGGACTATAGGGGACCTTATTTTGTAACGAAAACATTATGTTTTCAAACATTATTTCATATGGGAATATAACTATTTTACAAACGTCTCATTTAGAGGTCGTTTGCCATACTTTGGTGCTTGATTATTGATTAGTAACACCCAAAGCTTGCTTCTGCGCAACATTAAATTTGGGGGTGTTACAATATACAAATACAAACTGCACACATGATATGTTAAGCAAAGAACCTAAACATACTTCAAAATTTTCAAGTTTCTAAAAACTGAAAAATTTCCTAAGTGTTGAAAGTATGCGACAATAGACATTTTGAGCACTGTTCATGCGACAATACCATTATTATACGACAATAGTTTTATACAGAACACTGTTCATGCGTGAATAACATTTGTCGAAGTACTATTCATGCGTGAATAAGTACTGTTCATGCGATAATAATGTATTGTCGTAACAAGTATTTTAAACAAGTCAAAGTCAACAAGTCAGATTCTCAGAACACTGTTCATGCGTGAATAAGCTATTCACGCATCAAACTCTAATACACTCTTCATCCGACAATAAGTATTGTCGGACGAAGTTTAAGTACTGTTCATGAACAGTATATTTCGCACATTTTCAACGATTAAAATTTATTTACAGAGAGATAAAGTGGGAAAATTATACCAATCGAAGCGTAATGATGAGGCGCACACTTCTATCGGAACAGAATCGAATGAAAATGCAACAAACAGAAAGTAATCGAAAAAACTCAAAAGTCCAGCGTATTGTCGGAAAATGTATTTTCGGATGAATTTTTGAAAAAGTGAATAATATTTCAAAATTTGAAATACTTATACACTACTATTTTTCCGTGAATACTTATCCGTGAATAAAAAATTCCGTGAATATTTATCCGTGAATAAGAATTCCGTGAATACTTATCCGAGAATATTTGTTTCGACAATATTTTGATAAGACATTTTGATCAAATCAAATATACTTTGGATAATTTGCTAAACTATTTAAAACTAAAAATTTTAAAATTTTAAAAATGAAAAATCATTAAACTAAATATTTACAAACTTAACATAATAAAATAAAAGTAAAATGTTTTTGTTGGGGTAATTCACATGAATTGGGATCATATTGGGATAAATGAATGTATTTTATATTTATTGTTTAGAAATGAAAGTCTATTTTGATTGTTAGTATTTTTAACCTCTTTAAATTTACTTAGCATTAATAAAACATTCTTTCTAAGAATCATTCTACATGTGATTATTGATTATTGGTATTAGTGTTTTCTTAAACACTCTTGCATTTAAAAATCTTAAATTTTTATTATTAGTATGCATATTACTTTATATAATCTAAATAGAAATATATTTTCAAATTCATAATATATTAATATTTTCATATAAAGAGTGAGAATATGATGATATCTTTAGAAGTACACACATATGTTGGAATGACACTTAGTCACATATGTCATACCCCGGGTTGGACTATAAACTGTATCACAGGTCTATACATCGTATAACAGAGTGATAAAGTTTATTTGAATTTTGATATATGAAACTTTGGAAGATTTGCACGTCCCTTTATAAAAATATATCAAACTAAGGTTTATACTCAGTACAACAAATAGTCAATATATTTTCTCAGATATCATAATATTAAGACCCTAAATCATGAATCATAATATACTAATCCTTCAAAATTTAAGACATTTATCATCATTTTGATAACATTTTGATTGTCATATATTAATATTTTGGATTACATAAAATAATATGCACAAATGATTAACATTTCTTAGACGAGATATTTTAAATGCAAAAATGCCTACCATAATATCACTTATAAAATCAATTAGTAGAAAATTTGGTTTAAAAATGCTATGTAAACTTACTAACACATCAAATATAGTACTTATCATTTCTTTTATGTATTATTTATAAATACAATTCCCAATGTACTATCATTTCCCAACTTTTACACAAAATCTCCCCTGATTTTTTAGTTTTCAAATGTTTTTGGATTTTTATTTTGCAAATGTTTTTGGATTTTTATTTTTCAAATGTTTTTTGGAATTTTTTTAATATAAAAGAAAACCAAGCAAATAACAAACAGAAAATAAAAATTTTAAAGATCCAAAGTTTACTTAATTTGATCCAAATGTTTCATGCCGAGTATCAGAATGAGTTCCTCAAAACGTGGTTTTGAAAAATCTTTGGTAAACAAATCAGCTCTTTGTTTCAATGTGTCAACATGAACCAAAATAATCAAGTTTTTCTCATAGCAATCCCGTCTGAAGTGAAAACGTATTTCAATATGTTTAGTTTTTGAGTGCTGAATGGGATTACGTATGATACTTATGGCTGCAGTATTGTCAATATGCAAAGGAGTTTTGGTAAGAAGTAAACCATAATCTCGAAGTTGTTGTTGAATCCAAAGGATTTGCGAACAACAACTGGCAGCAGCAATATATTCTGCCTCCGCAGTAGAGGTAGAAACCGTGTGTTGTTTCTTGCATTGCCAGGTCACGAGACGATCTCCTAAAAATTGACATCCACCAGTCGTGGATTTGAAGTCAATACTACATCCGCCATAGTCAGAATTAGAATATGCAGAAAGTGAAAAATCTACATCATTTGAATACCAAATGCCTAGATCAGGCTTGCCCTTCAAATATCGAAAGATTCTCTGTACGGCCTTCAAATGTGAGACTTTGGGATTTGCTTGATACCGCGAACAAATAGACACAACAAACATAATATCAGGTCTTGAAGCAGTTAAGTACATAAGAGAACCAATCATTGATCGATATTCCTTTTGATCAGTTGGTAATTCATCAAGAGCAGGTCCAATTTTGTCAACAAGATCAATGGGAGTTGAAATAGATTTGGCATCCACCATCTTAAATTTCTTTAAGATGTCATGAACATACTTCGTTTGATGTATGAAAATGCCCTTGTCTAGTTGCTGAACTTGCAAACCTAGAAAGAAAGACATTTCCCCCATTGAACTCATTTCAAACTTATACTTCATGATATGCTCAAATTCTTTGCACAAACTGTCATTCGTAGACCCAAATATAATGTCGTCCACATATACTTGAAAGAGAAGCAAATTTCCTTTTGTTTTCCGAATGAAGAGTGTACTATCAATTTGACCCCGTAAAAATCCATTAGCAAGAAGATGTTGAGATAAAGTCTCATACCAAGCTCGAGGAGCTTGATGTAACCTGTATAAGGCTTTATCCAACCGAAACACATAATCTGGGTATTTAGGATCTTCAAAACCTGGAGGTTGTTTGACAAACACTTCTTCATGCACTTTCCCATACAAAAATGCACACTTGACATCGAGCTGATACACTTTGAATTTCATGAAAGAAGCATATGCTAGGAAAATCCGAATGGATTCAAGTCTAGCAACCGGAGCAAAAACTTCATCATAATCCAAACCTTCAATCTGAGTGAATCCTTGAACCACTAATCTTGCTTTATTACGAACCACAATTCCTCGATCATCTTTCTTATTTCTGAAAACCCAACGCGTGCCAATAGGATGAATATCCTTGGGAGGTTTCACCAATGTCCAAACTTGCAATTTTACGAACTGTTGCAATTCTTCTTGCATTGCTTGAACCCAAGAAGAGTCTGACAAAGCTATCTGAACATTCTTTGGTTCAATCTGTAATAAGAAACAAGTAGAAGACTTGTGCTGATGTCGAGTTTTGATTCCTTCAGAAACATTTCCAATCACATTTGTGAGTGGATGTTTATGCTCAGAATTAATCCGTAAAGTAGGAACAGATTCCCCATTCAAATTAGTTCCTAAATTTGAATCCTCAGGATTATTTACTACATCATCACTAGAATCATCATGTATTGATTCTTCTAGTTCAGTAGAGGGTTCATGAAAAGCTTCAGTATCATCAAGATTTAAAGTTGTGTCAACTTCATCATTTGACAAAGGATGAGAAGGTTCTTGAGCAACATATTCTTCAGTTGATTGAGGAGAAAGATTAGAAGTAGATACTGGTGGAACAGAAGAAAGAATCGGCTCAACAGGAGAAGAAAGAACCGGAATGACAAAATCATCAGAATCCTCAACAGGAGATGACACATCTTTTTGAAAATGAGCAAGAGAATTAAAGAATGGGTCATAGTCAAATAACCATTCTGGACCAATCCCATTGGATGGAGAGGAATACCGTAAGAATTCAACCTCGTAGCTTTCTTCTATTCTATGTGATGCCATGTTATAAACTCTTTTGTTTTGAGAATTTGCTGAGTAACCTAAGAAAAATCCAGATTCAGATTTCTCAGCAAATTTAGAAATACAATCCTTAGTTTTCATCAATAAACATGGGCATCCAAAAGGTTCCAGAAAGTGAATATTCGGTTTCCGATTATTCAATAATTCATAGCTCGTTTTCTTTTTGTCTTTGACCATAAGAACTCTATTTAATAAAACAAGCCGTATTAACTGCTTCAGCCCAAAAAGTTGTTGGTAACTTTGCATCCGAAAGCATAGTTCTTGCAGCTTCAATCAATGTTCTGTTCTTTCTTTCAGCAACTCCATTTTGCCGTGGAGTTCGAGAAGCACTGAATTGTTGAGAAATACCATGTTGAAGACAGAACATTTCCATGATGTAGTTCTTAAACTCCGTTCCATTATCACTTCGTAACCTCTTTACTTTCAATGAAAATAAAGTCTCTAATCGTAAAATCAGATACTTAATTTTCTCAGTTGTCTCATCTTTGGTACATAGAAAGTAAACCCATGAAAATCTTGAGTAATCATCAGTAATTACCAAGCAATAGGATTTACCACCAATACTCCTCACACTAACTGGGCCAAACAAATCCATATGGAGAAGTTCCAATGGAGTGTTAATAGAATTCACCAATTTAGGTTTATGAGACTTTTTAGTTTGTTTTCCCTTTTTACAGGAAATACATTGATCATTTAGTGAGAAAGTCTGTTTAGGAAATCCAATCACTAAATCATTTTTGACTAAAAAGTTCATTTTCCTAAAGTTGATATGCCCCATCCGTCTGTGCCATAACACTGAGTCCTTTTCTGATGCTTTTGACAACAAACAAGTATGCTCCATTGTAGGAGTTATAGATCGCATATCTAGGACATACATATCTTTAACCCTAGGAGCCCTCATAAGAATCCATTCTTTTGGAATAACAAAACCCGGTTTGAGAATCGAACACTCTTCATCATTGAACCATGTCAACAGCTTTTTGTCACACACTTGTGAAAAACTAAGTAAATTATGTTGCAGTTGTTCAACATAATTCACTTTGTCAAAACTTATTTTGCCATTTGTGACAGTTCCTTCACCATAAATCATTCCTCCTTTATCTCCCGCAAAAACAACAAACCCTCCATTTTTGATTTTAACATCTTCTAATAAGGAGAGATTCCCGGTCATATGTCTTGAACAGCCACTATCTATGTACCACACATTATCGATAGCTCGGGATGACTGCAAGACATTTGATGGAAACAATTAGTTGCTAATGGAGACTCAAGCCTTAGAGGCTTTGGGTCGTCCAGTGATTTCATCTATGATGAAAACATCAATTTCTTTGGAATCCTTTTTGAAATCTTTTGACGCATCATAAGATGATGATTTCTTCTTAGAATAAACAAAAGTATTGATTCTCGGTTTTTGTGGATTTTCAGTAGATGGTTTTGAAACATTTTTGTCCTTTGAAGATTTAACTTGCTTCAAATGTTCTCTCGAACGTTTTCTAGCAAGTTTATGACAATCATTCAAAAGATGTCCACGAATTCCACAATAGAAACAACTACGTGTTTCATACTTTCTTCGAGAATGAAAACTTTTATGAGAACCATGATATGAAGGTTTACTTGTAGAAGCATCATACTTAGAATATGAGCTTTTACTAGTAGAAGCTTCACATTTTGAAAAGTCAGATTTAGAAGCATGATATTGACCTTTTGGTGATGAAGAAGATGATTGTGATTTGCGTGAAGAAGAAGTTCTTTTCAAAATCTTGGTAACTTGTTTTGGAATTTCACAAGCTTTAGATTTTTCTTTATCATTTTGATTCAAAACACACTTCTTAAGCTTTTCACAATCATTGTTCTTCATCTTTGAAGATTGATTAGCGAAATCTGATGAATTATTCTCATGTGGTGATTCAGAACTCTCTTTAGAAGAAACCTTTTGAGTTGTTTCTTTCTGAGGTTTTGAATCATCAACTTTTCCCTTCCCATACACAAATTCAGAATCAGATTCATCTTTAACTGGCAATTGAAAATAAGATTTTGGTGGTGGAATAAAATGATATCCAATTCCAACATTAGACTCTGCTTTTGATTCTTTGGCCTTTTCATTTAAATCATTTTGATATCCAATACCAGATTTAGATTTAGTATCTAAACGCTATAATTTCATCAAAAACCACTGCTGATGTAGAAACATTCAACAATTGTCTTTCAAGATCTAAAATTTTAGAATCAGCTTCAGATTTTTCTTGTTTAACTAAATCCATCTCAACCAAATAACTGTTTATGATGGATTGCTGATTTAAAGTTTTAGCTTTCAAATCATGAGTCTCAACATCAGTTGACTCAAAACGTTTATTTAAAAGCTTGTTGTTTTCCACCAACTCCTTATTTTGGTTTTTAATCAATTCAATGTCAGTTAAAAGTTGTTGATTTTGAGTTTTGTAAAGACAAAGTTGATCACTCAAGTCAGTACATTTTGAACAAATATGTTCAAATGGGGAAGAATCAACCTCAGAGACATTTGCCATGAAAGCTTGATTATGAGAATATTCCTCCACCTGTGTACTCCAATCATAAAATTCATCTGCTGTTAAAATTAGTGCTGATGATGTGGAAGCAGGAGTTGTATCTTTTCCAGAAGATTGTGGTTGAGCAGAAGAATAGGTTTTGGATGTGGAAGGCTTGGTGAAACCAGAGGTAGGTGCTTTGCTTTTCTCACATTCCCGAGCAAAGTGCCCTAAATTCTGACAGTTGTAACACCGAACCTTCGATTTGTCAAAACCTGGTTTACCCCCCAACTTGCTTTTTCCAGTTCTTTGAAGAAACTTTTTCACCTTTCTTGTTAACATAGCAAGATTCCATTGAAGGTCCATTTCTTCAAGATCGTCAGGATGTAACTGATCATAATCTTCTTATGTCAAGTCTATATTACCAACCTTTCCAGCAATAAACGCTTCATATGATGAGAGAAAAGCTGTGACAACATTTGCATGATCTTCAGTTATCTTTGAAACATGTTGATTGGAATTTTGTTGTTGATGACTGGTAGCTGTAGCACTTCCAGATCCATAAAATCCATAACCAGAATATCCACCTGTGGATCCACTAGAATTCCCACCATTGTATGTCTCAGAACCAGAGAACAATGCTGTTGTTTCTAAAGTTTTCTTAGAACCGAATTAAGAATATTGCATCATCTTTCCAGTCTCCTTCTTCTGTAAAGACACATCATATACTTGCAACTTGTTGATCAAGTCTTCATATGCATATTCACCCAATGATTCATCTTCCATCAAAATATTAGCATTAATATCCCACCTTGAAGGTAAAGCTTCAATCAACTTTTCATTGATTTCAAGACGTTCAAACCATGTCTTTTGAGCTCACTGATTAGCTGGGAATATCGTACAATCAAATCATTAAAAGATTCATTTGGCATGCATGTGAATACATCCCATTGTTTCTTTAACAAATCACGTTTACTTTTCTTCAACTTGTCATTTCCAGCAAACCTTTTCTCCATTGCTTTGTAGAGCTCATAAGCCGTATTCAGATCCTTCCATCCAGCAAGAACATCACTAGGAAGACTCATAGAGATAACTGATTTTGCTTTCTTGTCTCGGTCATGTTCTTTCCTTTCATCAGAAGTCATCATTTTAAGTGACTTGGGAGGAGGATTATTATCTCTATAAATTCCTTCAGCTCTAGGATGAATGTATTGCTCCGAGATAGGAATCATTAGATCTGGATCATATAGAGCAATAAACGACTCAAACCTATACCTCCAATCATCATAATCATTTTGACATAAAAACTTTGGTGGTTTGGTTGTGGTTCCAGTCTCTTGTTCATTCTTCATCATAGCTTGCCAATTAACATGAGCCATTTCAATACTTAGAAAAATTCAAGAATACCAATATGATAATCCGAGAATAACAACTTCAAAATACTCCCAGAGTAAAAATGAATCCGAGAGTAATAACAATCCGAGAATAACAAACAATCCGAGAATGACAATTAATCCGAGAGTAATAACAATCCGTCAATAACAATCAATCCGAGAATGACAATTAATCCAAGAGTAATAACAATCCGTCAATAACACTCCGTCAATCACAACTAACACTGTTTATGCGAAACTAACAAAATCCGTTAATGATACAAATCCGTCAATCCGTCAATTCAACTACTGTTCATGCAACAATAACTACTGTTCATGCGACAATAAATTATTATCGGATTACTATTCACGTAAGTGCAATCACGGATAAAATGGTAATGCTTATTGTCAGACAAATGTTATTCACGCAAAACTAATCACGGAACACTAATCACGGATTTTTAATCACGGAAGAAACACTTATCCAATATTCACGGAATGCTAATCACGGAAGAATTTTCCAGAAATTGAAAAATGTTGTAACACCTTCAATTCTAGTTCATTTTGACTAAAATTGATATCACTGAACTCGGAATTTGATTTCCGACACTCGTAAGTACTCAATCTAATCTTTTACCGTCAAATTTAAGAATCCGTACACTTGAAGCAAATTTGAAGCAAATTCAGATTAAATTCAGATGAATTATGATCACAGAATCACTTACAACAGTAATTCATCCAAATCCGAAGTAAATTGAGCTCAACAGATATCATAAGTTGTTTAAATCAATGAAACAGTGTCAAACAGCAACTAAACAATCAATGTTGAAGCTTTGGAGTCCTTTTCATCAAACAAATACCTCACATTCCCTTCTAACTCAATCAAACAGTCCTAATCTCTATTCGTACGGCTCTGATACCACTTTGTAGTATCGTGGATCACCGAATCGCAATTAGAACTAAACTAGCTTGTGCGGAATACAAACTAATCAATCAAGATATGAATTAGAATGAGAAGTAACCAGAAGTATTTAATCAAACTTGCTTTTGTATTAACAGAGAATTTCTGAGACAAAGATGTACAAAAGACTTACAGAAAAACTTAGTCAAAAATTAAACTATTGAAAGCCTATTTATAGACTTACACAAACAAGACTATGCGACAATGACCTTAAGTGATTTTGACTTAGTCAACTCCGACAATGCTAGTGACCATGCTATCCGCCAATATGCTAATCATGGGCTAAGCTATTCACGTATTACTCTATTGTCGCATAATACAAACACTTAAACAATTTTCAAAAACAAAAAATTAAATCAAGCTTTAGACATTTTGCTCCAACAGATTACCGGCAGGTCAGAATCCCTCTGTAAATTTGCATATTCAAGGTGAGTCGGCAGCTCTTTCAATTCTAATTTGGGTGGCTCTTCAAAAGAGGATTTAACCACCGACACCTCGGCTCTCGAACATTGGACATCATGCATAGTAATTCGCGTCTCCGTTTTGATCGAGATTCCATTTGTCAAGATTGACCTTTTACTCTCCTTTAGCTTGATGCCCTCGTTCTCTAACTCGTCATCGCAAGTTGTCTCTATCTCCTCGAGCAATTTATCGAATTCTTCGATGTCACGGATTCCCTCGAGGTTTCCCGTCCATCCTTCAAGAATCGTTGGGTCTAAATCTACGTCACCCTTCAAACTTTGCAAACTCTCATCATCCTCAGATAATTCTCTCATGCTAGCAAAGTAACAAGTCTCATCCACTGATTCTGGATATTGCATAGATTCATTCACATTGAATACAACCTTCTCATCCCCCAACCTCATGGTTATTTTCCTATCAAAAACATCAATCAACGCTTTGGAAGTGGCTAGGAAGGGTCTACCTAGAATAATAGGTACCTTGGGATCTTCTACCATGTCCAGAATCACAAAGTAGCAGGGAAACGCAAACTTATCAACCTTGACTAAAACGTTCTCAACCATCCCTCTGGGGTATTGAACAAAGTGATCGGCCAACTCGATGCACATTCGGATGGACTTAGGTTCTCCTAGCCCAAGTCTAGCGTACATAGTATAAGGCATAATGGATATGCTAGCCCCAAGATCCGCTAGTGCATTCACAATGTTCAAATTACCAATTAGACAGGGTATAGTGATACTCCCTGGATCCTTCCTTTTTGGTGGCAACTTGTTTTGCATCACGGCTGAGCATCGCTCATTCATCATCACCGTGGCTTCTTCTGCCAATTTGCTCTTATTAGCCAAGAGCTCCTTCAAGTATTTCACATACTTAGGCATTTGGGCAATGGCTTCCACAAACGGAATGTTAATATGAAGCAGCTTCAGATTCCCTAAAAATTGGTGATAATGAGCTTCATCTTTTCCTCTCCTGAAAGCTGTTGGGTAAGGTGGGGGTGGTGCATGATCCTTCGCATATTGTTTATCCCTAGCAACTTGATCAGCTTTTGTGTTCATCCTTGGATTTTTAGCAACCTCCGCTTCCTTCTCCCTTTCAGGCAAAAGCTTCGACACATGATTCTTTTGAAACTTAGGGTTTTCATGACCCTTTCCACTTCTGGTAGTTATTATCTTTGCATGATCTCGTGGGTTGGTTACGGTGAATCCTGGTAAAGTTCCCGGGGGTCTCTCTTGGAGAACTTTAGCTATGCTAGAAATGGTTCCCTCAAATTTGCTTGATCGCCGCTCCTTGATTCCAAACTAATGCTTCAGTGGTGTCCATCCGCTGTCCAGACCTAGCAATAAATTTCTCGTTAGCGGTCAAAAACTTCCCCATCATTTCTTCCAAATTGGATTTATTGTCAGGGAAGGTTGCCGAGGGTTGTTCCTTAGTGAAAAACTCTGGTTGAGCCTGGATGAACTGGCGACCTCCTTCCTGGTATGGTCTTAGGAAAAATTCCCCACTGCCTTGGCAGTAGGTTCCATGAGTTTCCACACATTTAACTTCCTCTCTCACTTCTCCATAATTCATTTTGGGACAATCCTTGACTAAATGTGTTCCTCCACAGTTGTCACACCCTACTTGGATTGCATGGACAATCTCGGTCACTTTTTTTATGTCTTTTCCCATGCTGTCCAGCTTGGCAGTTATGACGGCGAGTCGATCATCATCGCTAATTGTCCTCTTTCTCCTAGAGGTATCATCATTCCATAACCGAGAATGCTTTGCTTGGTCGCGAATAGCTGCTAAGCCATCCCTAGGAATCTTCTTCGGGATAGGCCCTTGAGCATCTAATTGTTGTCTTGTAGCACGATCCACTCCCCTGTAGAATACCATTATAATTTGCTGGTCATTTAGGTCCTGCTGTGGACATTTTTGCATCAAGTCCTGGTACCTTTCCCACACTTGGTGCAGTGACTCGTCAAAGTCTTGCTTGAAGTTTCGAATCTCGTTGATCATCTTCGACGTTTTAGATGGCGGGCAGTACATCTTTAGAAACTTTGTGCGGAGATCTTCCCACGTGGTGATGGATCCAGCTGGTTCATTAGTAATCCATCTTTTTGCGGCTCCCTTGAGTGTTTTTGGGAACACTCGGAGCATGACTTGATCGCATGTAATGTTAGGGATGTTGAACATATCGGCGATCTCGATGATTCTCTCCACGTGCTCGTTAGCATCATCATTCTCCTCTCCTCGAAACGGGTTTTCCCTAAGCTCCTTTAGGAATTGTCCCTTTATCTCGAACTCAACGTTTTCTGCAATTGCGGGCCTCACTACTCCTGGGCCAAGGTCGCTACGCCTTCTACTCGAATATTCCTCGAGAGTCATGTTGGCGATGTCGTCTGCCATTTCTAAATCTGGTTCCGATTGATCGATGGGTGGTTCAAAGAGAGAGCGTAAATATTCTCTAAAATCGTCCTCCAAATACGAATGGTAGAACAAGACTCTTAAATACAAAACAACTAAACAATTAATCCCTAAACACAAAATAATACAAATAGACAGGTAAACAAAATTAAATTAAAACTAATAATTTACAGAAAACAAAATCCAATTTACCAAATTGAATCAAACCGCTCCCCGGCAGCGGCGCCAAAAATTTGATGCTGCGTAAACAGGGTTAAGTTATATAAATGGAAAATACCCACTTACTATACACAACTCAGGCAAGAATACCTGGTCATATAATATTATAGCACGGTAAGTCCGAGTCGAACACGAGGAACGGATGTCAATTATAAATAAATTGAAAATTGTTACACAAATAAAGTAATATAAATAGAAGGGGGACGTTTTAGTTCCAACCGAACAATTGACAAACAATTATGAATTTAATTAAACTTTGAAATTAAATAAAAATAACTAAATTGCCAAAACAATTAATCAAATATAATACTTGATTCAAATGATAAAAGAAATGCATTTGCTTAGACTACTTTCCTTAGAATCTGGTTATCACTTTATTGAATTGCTAGAACATGAATTTTATTGCGATATAACTATTAAGACAATCCCCTTTCCGAGGTAGATTAATCTAACACAATTAAGAAAGACACATAGGTTGTTTTCAACACGCTAACAGTTTAACTTAACGTTGCCCACTGAATTATGTTCTAAAAACCTACGCCGTCTATGTGACTTACTTTCACAACTTGAATCAACAAGTCTATAACTTAATTGTAGTTATCATGTTCATTAACAATTATTCACAATTATTTATCCCATCCTATCAAACTCAATATATCTAGCAATAATTATCAATATAAATCAACGATCATCAATAATTCTCTACTAACAAGGAAACCAATCTCAAATTAGTAGAAAATCACGCTAGGTAATTATGAATAATCAATTAATAACCATGGATCAACAAGTAAACACATAGACATTCATAAAATTCAATATACTTCGCAATTCAATAATCAAACCATCATCTAAGTATCATCATCTAAACAAATGCATAAGAAGTCTAGCCAATCATATTCTTACAGAAAATCAGAATTGAAAACGAAATCAAAATCATAATCAAATGAAAAGGAATAACGTATTCAAACCGAGAAACCGAAAATATGAACGAACAATTGAAAGACTTCAATTCTTCTTGCTTTCTACCATCAAAATGCTCCCAAAATGAGGGAAAAACCCTCTCTGGTCGGCTGTTAATCGTATTAGGGTTTGGTGATCAAGTTATGAAGTGAAAACCCTAAAATCGGACTTAAATGGCTGAAAAATTCATCCATACGGCGTATGGATGTCCATACGGCGTATGGATGTAAAAGCCCATAAATCCAGCCCGCGATAACAGCTTTCAGCCCAGTTTTCAATCCATACGACGTATGGATGTCCATACGGCGTATGGATGAATTTTACCAAAAATATGGTCCAAATGAAAGTTGTAGCTTTATCTGTTAGCTAAATTCTCCAGGTTGAACCACCCCAATCGGAGTTCGTATGAAGAAGTTATGGCCAAAATACTAACAGCATATCCTAAAACTCAGCTTTTACACTTTTCTTCATTTTCAGCTCATCTTTCATTCTTTTTCCGATTCGAGCTTCATTTACACTTCAATCCAATCCTCTCATGTCTATCTTCACTCTTTTAGCAACTTTTCTTCACGATTTAGCTCGTTTTCCGTTCCTTTTCGATCCAAGCTCCGATTAAACTCCTAAATGCAAATATAACCGAAATAAGTATCTTATTCATACAAAATGCATTAGAAACCTATCAAACACGGGGTAAACTATTACTATAATTATTACATTTTGGCATTTATCACTAATTAACTAATCAAGGAAGATTTGTTCGGAGGTGCTCCGGGATGCATATTTTAGCTATGAGTTATTGTACTTCTCTCCATGTGTTAATCTATCTTCCATATTTAATATGTTTGTTCTTTCTTTAATAAATTTAAATATGCATGCTAGAATTACCATGATTAACTAAAAAACTCAATTGTCTGCTATGATAGTCGTTTAGGGAAAATTTAAATATGTGATTGTATTGTATGTTATGAGATTGCGGATGCTTTATATTATAAATAGATGTAGGGATTGAATCTTTATCGTTTATCTGCCCAACTCATGTTGTGACTAAAAACTTATCCAAAAATGAACGTAGCTAACTCATAGGGTATAGGTCACTTAGTTATACTATGTCAGATTGAATCATTGAGCTCGGCATGGCCGGTGTTCTCTGGACCACATTCGGATCTAAGAGACACAGAACATGGGAATAGAGGTAGATTAAGATTTAATTCAAACAGACGATATTTTTGAGACAACTTTCGGAATATCCTCGACTTAGATAACACCTTTGTATGCTCAAATTGAACTATTACCTTGATCGTCTTATTGCATGTTCTTGTTTGATTGTTGCCTTAGGATTATCATGATAGTGAAATATATTTAGCTTTAATCATCGTGAAATAATGTGACGGCCCCTATTTGACTGTTCTTTGATATATTACTGGAAACGCCTATGACTGAGTACAAATGTATGGAAGTCGAGAACGATCGAACGTAGTCATATTATGAATCAATTAACAAACGTGTTAATTAGGTTTCTATTCTTAGTATAAATTATCCCTGTTTTCTTGCATACTTGAGTAATGTTGATAATTTGTATGAATAAGTGATGACATGCTATCCAACCGTCTAGACCGGTTATTCCAACCTGTTCCGACGAGGGTAAAACCCGTTTACAAGATTGTTTATTCAACAAACTGTGCCATGATTCGGACGTCTCTGATGACCGAGATTGGGGAATAGGAATTGAGATTAACTGTTGGATAATGTGGACATGCATTTGAGAGAACTTTCGGTGTATGTTTTAATCAATTCTGCAACCCATGTGACATTCTATTTGCCTGATTGTGGACACATTCGCGTTAGCCCAATAGAAGGACTGTAGAATAGCTCACATTAACCTACAAATTTATCCTCATTAGAACTCCTCCTATTTAACTTCACCTAAACCACTTCATAGTAGACAATCACTTTAATTGTTGAATGCCCGAAGTAACCTCCACCTTTTAGTTTGCCTTAAATTTAACTTTAATTTAGAAAAACCCAAAACCAAAACCATCTTTCTGAACCCTAGCTAAGTCCATAAAAGTTCCTAAATCCTCCTAGTTTCAATTCGTCGCGCTTTGAAGAATGACTCTAGGTCATACTTATCCTTTGCTAGCTCTTAGATTAGCAATAGTAGTAACCCTAGGCCCAGCCTTACAAATTTAAAACCCACTGCTGTGCTGCATCTCCATTAGAAATTTCAACGACCGGTGTGCAGTGCAACAATAACCAATCCATGCCAACAATGATGTCAAAACTTCCAATCTTTACAGGTATTAGGTTTATGGGAAAGAGTTCGTTTGCGAGGTTTAGGGTGCAATTTGGTATTACACTATCGGCCTCAATCAATTTGCCATTAGCTAACTCTACAGTGTACTTAGCTTCTAAGGCAATTAGGGTAATGTCTAATAGTGGGCTAAACTCCCTAGATATAAAACTCTTATCAGCACCAGTATCAAACTGAACTGAAGCAGTTAAATTGTTGAGAAGGAACATACCCGTGACCACATTAGGGTCTTCACGAGCGTCTCCCGCGTTCAGCATAAAAGCTATGCCCCTAGCATTGTTGTTGTTGTTAACCTTGTTCTTCAACTTTGGACACGCATTCCTGAAGTGTCCAGTGTTTCCACACTCATAGCAGGCTCGAGGTTGGTTGTTGTTAGTGTTGGTGGTGGGGTTGGTTGCAGGTGCTCGGCAGTCTTTGGTGAGATGCCCATACTTCTTGTAGTTGTTGCAGGGGGTACCACAAGAACCATCATGATGACGGTAGCACTTGGTACAGTATGGTTTGCTTCCATTGTACCCTTTCCTTTCCCTAGACCCCGATCTGTCACTCTTGACAGTCTCAATCTTTTTGAGGGTTTGCTGGTTCTGATTTCCAGACCATTTCCTCTTGTTGTTGTTCCCAGAAGATGAGACAGGTGTTTCATGGCTATCTTGCATAGCCATGAGTTCATGGGCTAATCGGATTGCTCCCTGAATAGTGGTTTTGTTAGAAGAGGCGACGTTCCCTCGGACAGGTTCCGGAAGACCGCGGATGTACCTCTTGACCTTGTCGGTCTCAGTGTTTACTAAGGCTGGGTGAAGGGTTGCAAGTTGTTGGAACCTAGTAGTGTATCCAACAATGTCAGTTCCTTGAACCTTGAGATTCCAGAACTCTTCATCTAACTTATGGAGTTCTTCTGTTGGGCAATACTCATCAGTGAGCATTTTCTTCAGATTTTCCCAAGAGAGTAGATAGGCGGTGTCGATACCCACAGACTGGGCATACGAGTTCTACCAAGTGAGAGCACCGTCAGCGAGGGTGCAAGTGGCAAACTGGACTCGGTCCCCCTCCGCACACTTACTGATGCGGAAGACGGATTCCATTTTCTCGAACCATCTAATCAGACCGATGGCTCCTTCAGTTCCCTTAAAGTTCAGGGGTTTGCAGTTCATGAAGTCCTTGTAAGTACAAGGCTTAGGGACAGGAGTGGTTTCAGCATCATCACTCCTCCTGGAGTTTTGCTGTGAGTCCCGAGCCAAGGCTTCAGCCACTGCTTGGGAGATGAGGGATGCTATCTGAGCATTGGTGTAAGGCCTTGCCTTTGGCGGCATGATTTTCCTTATGGAACAATCAAGAGGTGTTGAATAACCATCTCTACTGACTAGCAACTGCGTGCTAACTAGCCTGGTTATTTGAATTGTTGCTAGTTGGATAGGGTCTAGCTCGAAGTGACTCGGTGGTCCTTCTAGCTACCCGTGATTTTTCGTGATCCCAAGGAATGTTGTCGAGAGAGAGATGAAGTAGAAGCTGTTTCGGTAGGTGTGTTTGCCATCTCTATGACAAAGTGTTTAGAAATGTGAATGCATATATATATATATATACAATATATAATAGACTAGCGTATAGTGCTCGAGCGATGACTATGTACGCATATATACATATATCACATAATAGTCTTATGAGTGTCTAGCACGAACAATTTTTGAGTCCCGTCTCTCTCGAGGTCAGAGTCCACTAATGTATTCTCATTCCAGCATAACCATTTCAAGCCTTACATCATCTTTCTTTAATTATACATAGTTGATCAGGCTATGTTAAATTAAACTTGTATGATGTAACTCTTGAACCAATCATACTTAACAAAAAATACTGTCTAACGGTCATAGTCTAGGCCCATTAATGCAACCTAGTTCACTATAACCGTAGGCTCTGATACCAATCTATCACACCCCCTAATTCGGGTTGCGGAAGCGAATTGGGTCGGGGCGCGACTAATCAATAATCACAAGCACATAAGATATATAATGAACGACTCTATATGCGTTGTTTACAAAATACATTGATATAACATAAGAGTTTACAAATTGTTTACATTATATTGAGTTCACATGATTACCCTGAGAGATTCTAGTACATTTCCAATCATACAAAATATAGATATGCAAGGAAATCTCTTGATGTTTAATGATTGCATGCGACTCGAGCTAAAGTATCCTGATGGGCAGTCCAACCTACTACTGAGTACCTGAGATAACATGCTAAAAGGTCAGCTAAAAAGCTGGTGAACTCACAGGTGTATATGAGTAAATGAGATTTATGAACCACGAGATTTATATAATGATTTGTAATCAAACAAATAATGAATGTACATGCAGCCATGAGTCCATAGTTTGAGCTTAACTGAGGGGGTCAGGATCCACATTCAAGGACCTGATCAAGGTGCCTCCTTATGAGTGCCTAATCAACACTCATACTGAACAAATGAAAATGCATCCGTTTGACAAGTTAGTGCTTGCTAACTCGGACGGGGATTGTCAATCCCATATGGTACCATACACTAACATTCACGCTAAATCATATTAACAAACTATGTGATGGAGGACTTTAAATTGATTAGATGAAATTAACTCATGTAGCATATAGCGATGTTTTGATACTTGTGTTCACATGTAAAACAAAACGAGCATGTATCTCACCCCTAGGTAAAAGCATTTAAAAAGGGGCTATGAGACTCACCTGAGCCTAATGAGATGCTAACAAGCACAAATGATGGTATTCAAGAGAATGATGTCGTTTCCAACGACTGAAACCTGCGGGGCGTATTAAACGGGCAAGGTTTAATTGATTAGATGTCTCAACAGATCATCTACAATAGTTTTTCATTCAACTAGTTATGTCCAAAATGTTTGATTGTTTTGAAAATATGTACGGCCCGTTGGTGAGTTTTTGTAATAATAATTTCAAAGTGTAGTTATTATTATGTTGTTACGTGATACTTATAAAGTGTGTTTCAAGTGTTTAAAAGTCGTATTGTATAAGTATTAGAGGTTACGTGAGGTTCGACATAGGGCTTGTGTCACAGTTAGTTATAACTGTAGTTATAGTTGTGACACAGAGGTTGCGTCGCTCGTTATTACTGCTAGTTATAATCTCGTTATTATTGCTAGTTATAATCTCGTTATTACTACTAGTTTTAATCTCGTTATTACTGCCCTTGATAACTCGTTATTATTGCCCTTGATAACTCGTTATTACTGCCCTTGATAACCCATTATTACAACCCTTGAATACTCGTTATTACTGCCCTTGATTACTCATTATTACAGCCCTTGTATACTCGTTATTATTGCCCTTGTAATTCGTTATTGACTAGTTCCAGTCTCAAAGATCAGTTTATACAAAAAAATACGTACAGATCTGGAAAAAGTGTAAAACACGAAAGTTGTAGCTCTTTTTAATACGTAACTTTTAAAAAAAATTCGTTGTCTAACTCATCCTAGAACTCAAGTTATGGCCAGTTTTGTAAGCTAACTTTTCGAAGGCAGAATCTGCCCCTTTTAAATGTTTATGAAAAATGTGTTTTGGCTATGGATTTGGACATATTCAAGTTGTTTGAACAATATATCATCTATATAAACATAATACAAGTACTTTAAAGTGTCGGAGTCTTACAATGATCGTATGGAGAATCCGAAAAGATGGAAATGTAGCTCTCGTTCTCGTGATCGTCTTTGCTTCAATCGAGTTGATGATCCAAGGTGATTTAAGGGAGTGATTTAATGTGTTTTTGGACTGAATTTAGAGAGAGAGATAGTGAAAATGGAGAGAGAGATAGAGAGAGAGATGAAAGACGGTGAATGATTGAGGTGGTGGTGGTTTGGTCTTGTATTATTTAACAAACAAGATCCACATTTTGTGTGTTGTGTCTAGGCTAGCCCACAGGCCCCACATGGCTGAGTTTTGGTTAATTTTTGTTCCCCCAAAGTTACGTAGTACGCGGTGCTTGTTTACCCCGATTGTTTAAATGTATATTTAGACGTTATGTATTATATATACATTTTTAAATAACGAATAAACTTTCGATATTTTTTTTTTGAGTTGAAGTATTTTATCAAAATATTTGTTAATGAGTTATAAAAATATAACTTTGGTTTGTTTCATTTATCGAGCGCGTTTTATGTATTTTTGGTCACGTAGACGTTATTTACACGATACGAATTACTTATGAAATATTATCAAAATAATATTTAGAAACAAATGTGTTTATTAAATAAATTCATATTATTTAATAAAATAGGTTCACCAACGTCCATATAAATGAATCAGAATTTGGCCGATATAAAGTGACACGATTTCATTAATCATGTTAATGTGTATATATAACTATATACGTAATGATACACACAATTAGCTTAACATAGAACTAATTACATGTATTGGAAAAATGATTAGGACCTAATAACTAGTCCTAATTTGATGGGTGTCACATAAAATCTTAATTACAGATCCAACCATGCTCTGATACCACTGATAAAGTCCCCCTTTCATTGATACGCATATATAAATACGTACCCGGGATCCGATTACTAGCTTACGAGTGCGAAATCCTCGTAAACTAATCATTGAGATTATACTGAATATGCGAAATAATAACAAACTGAATTACGAACAACAAATAAATATGAACTTGAGATAAATACTTTGGTATAAATAAATCATTCATTAATAAATCAATTAATTACAATTAACTAATGATTTAATAAACTAAAGATTAAAATACCAAAGGAGTATACGTCTAAATTAATCCTAGATTGAAACTAACCTTTGATTAACATCAAGACTAGCCTAAGATATGCCTATATCATATCTTTTGCTATACGATTATTTATTGTCGATACAAATTAATCTTCGATCATAAATCCTCGTGTGTGAAACCATATAGTTCCGTATGAATCTACATGTTCAGCCGACTCACTTTTTATTGCCGACTTCAAAAAGTGAGTTCTCTAGCTACATGTTTTGCCAACCTCCATATTATTTTCCGACCTCCATAATATTTCAATTCGCTGGAGATCTTTTGCCAACCTCTGCCCAAGCAAACCATGTGATTCAAACATATATAAGAACTTCCACTATCCAGCCCTACCTCATTCATTAATGGGCCTCGGCCCACTCTCATCTCGCACCGTACAGTGTACATTCATATATGTATAGAATTATTGGGCTTGGACTCTCGGGCTTTCGTTATTTTACCTATCTTAATAACGATTACATTTTATATTAATGAATACTAATGATCTAGGAAGTTGTTGTCACAAAACATATCTCAACAGACATTCGATTGGGTATTCTTGTCTGGTTGTGTGATAAGTATTAATTAAGTATTTTCATATACAAATAATAAATAAGACGCTTTCACACGCATCAATTACACTATAAACTGCATCAACACTAAGAGAATTTATTTTGAGTTCAAGATTTACAAGGTACAAGTTGTGGATAAGAGGGTTTGGATTATGTTGTAGGAGTGGATTAGACCCGTTCACCCGGGATATATATTGCACTATCATAGTATAGGGATCGTAAGGGGCTGGTTTGTTGGAGCATGAATGTTTATTGTAAAGAGTTTTCTCGGCATCTCATCTATGTAGATATCAGTGAATGATCTTAGACCTCAATATTCTAAAGAATGTTGGGCATATACAACACTAGTGTCACTTAAGTTTCCTGCTATATAATTGCTGTTTTTCTTTTTTTTTTTTTTTTGTTTAGCATCAAGTTTTAGGATATAACAAAAGATGAGAAAAGTTTATTTAAGAACACTAATTAATTAGAGAATGGGAGAATCACTCTCCACCTTTAGATCAATCAAACGGATAGCTAAGATTTAGTATGACCTTCTAATGACTTTCTGGATTGTGTTCAAATTTAAAGAAGCTAAGAGCATCCCCAATGACTTATTTTACAAAGCTTTTTTCAAAGATTTTCTTCTAAAACTTTTTTGAATAAAGCTTTTACTCCAACAACAAAAAGCTTTTCAAAAGTTTTTTTGCTATTAAACTGTTACAGTTCTTTCTAATATAAGTCACGTGTGTGGCATGTGATTAGGGAGGTACAGTTTAGTGGTTATAAATAGGTGATTAGAGCCAAAAGTTAGTTAGTTGTTAGTTTTGGATCATCAAGATCATTTCCCCCTTTTCTCTCTAATATTGTAATTGAGTTCTTAGAACCCTAATTCATACAATTTCAATCGAATTACTTTCTTGATCCAGTGATTCCTTTGTTAATTGTAAATCTTTTCTCATTTCATTTTGATTTCTGAAAAGATTGTATCAAATGGTATCAGAGCCCGATTCTGGCAATCGCTAGGTCAGATTTAATAAAAATCATTCAATCATTGTTCTAATCAATTTCATTTTCAATTCAGTCCCAAAACAATCTCGATATACAACAAGAACACTATTGTGGACGAATTTGAAGAAACTTATCACTTAAGCAGCTAACTCAAAGATTGAATAATTGATCAGAAATTTGACTGTTGTGAGAGGCAATCAACATGTTTTGGTGGATGAAATGCAATAGTTAACCAAAATAAACCAAGGTAGTGCTCTAGTTAATCACTGTTTTTGTTATGATATGAACAATATGAGTTGTAATTTGCATACAGTGAATGGTTTGAGACCACTGTTGGTTGGTGAGTTGGAAGTAAATTTTAGGGGAAATGTGAATAAAGATAGAAGTAGTTATGAGAGTAATAAGAATACATATAAAGTGTTCGATGAAATGTCAAGCATAAGAAATCTCAAACAAAGTGGCAGCGTTCGAGAATATTATGAGGCATTTAACTATTTGATTAGTAAGACAACTAGTTTAAATGAATCGGAAATAGTCAATTGCTTTGTTGGAGGTTTGCAACAGGAATTTGAAAGTAGAGTTACAATTTACAAACCTTGCAATCTTTATGATGCTTATTGTTTGGCTATTATGGAAGAAACTGCTAGCAATTTAGTAAAGAAAATATCTAATCCACCTCTGCTAAATACTCAAACGTCAGAAGAAGCGAGTGTTGTGGAGAATAACAGTAAGTTGGTAGCTCTTGATGAATTTTGGAAGGAAGGTGATAAGAGTGTAGAGATAGGACTAATGGATCAATGTTCCCATGTGTTGAGGAAACTTGATAAAGAAGAAGAACCTGAAAGAAAATGTGAAGCGAATACTTTTGATAACAGACTTGTTAATGGAATCAAATTTAGTGAAAGTAATGGAACTTCGCATAAAGAGGTGGTAGTGGTTAAAGAAGCTGAAGTTGATGTTGACGGCGATAAAGTCAAATTGAAGAGTGTTGAAGATAACAATGAGATTAGTGAAACAGAAAAGTCTAGGGACATATATGAGGTCTGTGATTTGAAGATCGGAATGGATATTCATGTGAGTCAATTCAGTTTTGAATGGAAGTCAGAGCTGTAATTTTGGTCAGACTTAATGGAAAGCAATAAGAAAAGATTCAGTCCAACTTTGCTATATTCTCACTGGGTTAAAAATGCAAGTGATATAGAAAATAATGACAAGATGGCAGGCCTTGAGAAATCTGGGAAAGAAGGTGGTAAAAGTGAAGAGATTGAATCATCTGATTACACTTCCCAGATTTTGAGACAGCGTAATAAAGAAGAATATGATCATGTCCTTTGAGGGAGAAATTGGCAGTAGTGAAATAGAAAGGTCTAGAGGTCTAGACGGTATTGGTGATTTGAAGCCAGGACTACATGTTCATTTAAACCAACTAAGAGTTGATATGGTTAACGATAATTCTGAGCAACCACACTTTAAAGAAAAGGCTGCTGACATTAGTCCAATATTGTTACCTAGTTTCAATCTTAAAGATTCAAATGATGTGAATAATGGCATTAGGTGTTGAGTCAATACTGATAAGTCAACTTAAGGGGTGAACAACTATTGTTTGGATTTGCTACCGTCTTCATTGCTATGTAATGCAAGTGATAATGTTCCACCTTTAATTAATGTTAGGGCAGGAACCAGTGCATACAAAAAGATACGATTTGCTTACTTTCATGAGAAAATAAATCATCATCCTTCTACGGGTTCAAGGAGCTCTTACAAATATATCAAGTTGGTCATAGTTAGAGAGTTAGGAAGCATCCAAAATGACAGGGATCCATTGAAAAGGAGGGCAATGATGCATATGTGGCCCAAATAGAAATCTAAACAAGTTACAACTACGAGTTTGAAAAATTTAGGACACGAGATTCTGATTTTGTGTGTAATGAGAGTGCGAAGTAAGGTTATGAAAGATCTTGTTGGTGCAACACTTAAGCAAGGTGTATTGGTCAGTTTTGCCTTGAACTTGATGAACACTGTAATTACAAAGTTTAAGCACATGAAGATATGCGAGAATATAGAAGGCATGAGGATGAAATATTTCATGTAAATCCTGAATGCCATTGATTCTGTCAAAGCTTTGTTGGATTTAGAAGATGGAAACATTGATGGGAACAAGGGCAAGGGCAGAGTGCAAGAAACCAATTAATTTTTTAAAATAGTGAAGTGGTTAGTGGAATGGAAATGGAAGAGATTACAAGGAAACAGGATAAATGGCTGGAAGTATGGAAGTATGGCACGAGTCACATGTCATGTATTCAAATGATTCTTGAGGGCAAGAATCTTTCTAAGAGGGATGGATTGTTACAGTTCTTTCTAATATAAGTCACGTGTGTGGCATGTGATTAGGGAGGTACAGTTTAGTGGTTATAAATAGGTGATTAGAGCCAAAATTTAGTTAGTTGTTGGTTTTGGATCATCAAGATCATTTCTCCCTTTTCTCTCTAATATTGTAATTGAGTTCTTAGAACCCTAATTTATACAATTTTAATCGAATTACTTTCTTGATCCAGTGATTCCTTTGTTAATTGTAAATCTTATCTCATTTCATATTGATTTCTGAAAAGATTGTATCATAAACATGTATATAATAATATAAAAGCATGAAGTCTAGTGATCTATAAATTGAAAAATATCAAACTTTGTTAAAATATTTGCATTAAAAATTAAATAGTTTTTTCTAAAGCTTTTTGCAAAGCTTTTTTAATAGTAAAAAGCTTTAGAATAAGAGCATCTTCATCAATTAATATTTTTTATCGTACAGCTAGCGATAGATTAAACCCATTGTAAAGTGTAGTCACTTTATCATCATAATTTTCTAAAAATTCTTGAATGAACAAACCAATTTTCTCACATATTGTTCCTAATCATTAGTCATTATCTTAGAAATTTAATTTTATCTTCATGTTTATCATTTCAATTGTATCTTCAAGTTAATCTCTGTTGTTGTCATCGTAAACTTTCGACGTGCTCCGTTAAATCTATTGTCGTCGTGAACTTATGATTTTGTCCACAAAGATCGGTGTTTTTCTCAAAAAAGTGACGGTGAGTTAAGAATTCAATCTCAGGTGTGTTGGATTGGGATTCTAAATTCTTGTTCTGAAGCTAATGAAACGATGGTTTGATTTCAAGTGTATTGGATTTGGGATTCTAAAATCGAGTTCCGAAGCTAATGAAACGAAGGTTTGATATCTAAGATACGGTTTCAAAAATTTTTAGTTGGTTTTCGGGGTCTGAATATTTGAAATTGCAATAGGATTAGTATTAGGATTTTGGTTTGGTATGTTTGTGTTATATTTTTTGTGTGTTTTTTGATTTATGTTTTCAGTTACAGCTTCGGGTTATTTTGATTTATATGGCGAAGGATTAGAGTTTTATTGTTTGTATATGGTTGGTTGCTGAAAATAGTGAAGGAAATTTGAAATGAACAAGTATTATCCGGTGCATCTTACGTGTTCGATGAAATGCTTATATGAAAACTTGAGATGCTGAAGAACAATATAATAGCACACTTGATGGTGAAGAACAAGGTGGAAACGCAAAGATGCTGGCTGAAATGAGTGCAACTTAGTATGGAGCAAAGTTTGAGACAATTACTACATCGGGCTCTCGTGTGTACACCATCTAATTTACTGATAGCAGCTTCTTTGTCCATTTGAAGTAAATCGTGTTTATTTTTTAGATCATTTTGGCATTGTTTTACTTGGTAAAAAATATGTTGTACATAATACTGAAAAGTTATGGTCTAGGGGCTTGTAAGTTTGTCATAGAAGGTTGTACATTGCACTAAGTTTTCACTTTTGTTGTTTCATTTATTATTTATTAATAATTGCACTCTTATTTATAATGTTTGATATTTAAGTTTAATTCTGTAAATTAAAATGCTACTTTTTTCATATAATTACAAGTATCACATTTGTTAATGGTTAAGTACCATATGTGATACCGCTGGTACCACATGTGATAGTCGTTGGTACAACATGTGATACCGTATGTACCATATGCGATAGTCGTTGGTACCACATTGATACTATAATATGCAGTTTTTGAAACCCATCAAAAAATATAGAAAAAAATTCGTCGAAAATATATAATGTGAGATGTCTAATCGAAGAGGAAAAAACGATGATTTTTATGGTGCAATTTTTATAATTTTTCGATTAACCGTTTTTTAGATATTTAATGTGACACCCAGTCAAAAATGACCCAAAATTTGGTCCAAATTTAAACTTTTATTTCAAGTATTATATACACGAAATTACTGAAGTGTACAATAATTATATATATAAATATATATAATGACGTTAAAAGATTATTTAATAATCACGTATATTCAATATGAAAGCACCCGAAAACTTTTAAACAAAAATTAGTACAAAACATCTCCAACTGAAATATTATTGTTAGAAATAATAATTCTTTACTCAAAAAATTATTCAAAACATTTTTGGACACAGAAAACTATCCGTATGTTTTAAGTAAAACAAAGATATAAATTATTACCCCATTAAAAGTATTTTTATGAAATACTACGATTAAAAATATATACGATTTTATATTTAGAAATTTATAGTTTAAAAACATTATACTACATTACGATCGGGTATAAAAACACGGGTATTTTGTACCACAAATTGGAACTAACCGACTCCAATAATTGGAGCCGGTCTTCCTTCCCCATTAAGCTAGACCCAAACTCACTCTTTTATTTCATTACCTCTATTCTATCATCCAATCTATCTCGTCTATTTCTCTCTCTGTGAATCTTCTTCAACACAACAACAAGCAACACAGAACAGCAGGTCCTAACCACCATCATCGAGGAAAAAGGAAGAGATAACAAGCTGGTGACTTACATCGATCATCAATCATCTTGATGGTTGTCAACCATCTCACCCTCACCACCATCACCTTTCTCTCTCGGGTCTCTCTCTCTCGGGTCACACTGCCGAGCACCACCACAACCGTACACCACAACCACTAAACACCACCACCATCGGACACCATCACAGCAGGTAGCAACCGCAACAACAGCAGGCCATGACCACCTTCTTCGTCATTATCAACCATCATCATCACCATCGGCCTCCATCACCACCGTGAGCACCACCCTTCTTATTTCTTTGAGTTACTTTGAGTTATAATGCATTATCACTATCTGTATGTGTTATATATATACACTGATATGCTAAAGAATTAAAGGCTAGAATCAAGTGATGGGTTACGTAACAGAGAAACAAAAGAAACAAACATATATACACCGTTAAAACAGATATATATATATATACACTTAGTAAAAGTAAACCAAAAGCAGGCGATAGCCCACCTGGTAACGAGCGCAGTTTTAAAGCCAAAGGTCACGGGTTTGATCCCCATGACCTGTTTTGATTTATTTTCATTTTTGTCTAACATGTGAATAGATAAATATGTATACTAAGCAACCTATTAACAAGAGCAGGCATTAGCCTACTGTTAATGTGGTGTGCTGTGAGGCGAGAGGTCATAGGTTCAATCCCTGACTCTTTTGATTCCATTTTTATTTTTGGGGATAACTTATTAATAACACATAAATATAAATAGCAAGCAAGATATAAACAACAAAAGGCTTATAGCTTAGTGATTGGAACTTGTTGTGTCAAGTGAAGGGTTATGGTGTTGAGCTCTACCTGTGACTTGTTTTGATTCTTTATTTTGACTAAATTGCTAATAACATATATACCTTTAAATTTACTTAAATTTTTATTAACAAACTACTATATTCAACAAGTTCTTAATATTTAATAATTAATTAATATTAACATTATCTTGAAGAACTAATTATATATATATATATATATATATATATATATATACTTTTTCAAAGTATAATACGAAGTGGGTTCAATAATAATACCCTTTTCGGAAATTATTATTACAAGATTATCATCAATGAATCGTATATAATTCAACTCAAACGACCCATCAAAACAACTAAATCAATAGTATATTGTGACAAGCCGTCAAATACTTATATTAATATATCTCTTACGTTTAGGACGTTAGAGGATTACGAATTGGATATTACTTGCTGTTATGTAACACCCTAAATTTTGTAAGCTTATATTTATTTAAATAGTAGTTTAATTATTTTATTTGTAGTTATTTAAATTGTAGTATTTGATGAGAAAATGCTAGTGGCCAAAGTAGAAAGTTGTAAACTTATTAAGTTAGTTAGTGGCCAAAGCAGTAGAAATAGAACTAGAGGGTTAGAAATAAAAATACCCTAAATTAAATCTTTAACTCTTGAAGAATCTGGAAAACACAGTATTTGTGTTTTGTGAAACTCTGGAACGAACTATACCAAAGAAAGAGAAGAACAAATATCAATTTCTCTTAATTTGAAGCCCTAATTCTCATTGTTTTAGCTTCAAAATTCGTAGTCAACATCTCCAAGGTAAGGCTTATCAATAGAAACCTTCAATTTTGTATTTGGTTAAGTTTTATTAAAACCTAGAAATGGGTTTTTGAGAAATTGGTAAGTTTGAAGGTTTTAGTTGTGATAATTAGTGGTGATAGAGTTTGTGTATGGTGTTGTAATGGTGATTTTCACCTTTGTAATTATTAGTGATGATAATTAGTAGCAAGTAGTGAATAATATAATTATGCTTGTGTGATTAGGTGATTTACAAGAGGTAGAAGGCAAGATATTGAGCTTAAATCTCCATAACAAGTGTCAAGGTAAGTAATAAGATGGTAGTTGTTTGTGAAGCTTATTTGTGACTCATATTGAAAAACAAATAAGGAGTAGTTATAAATTTATAAATTGTGTGTGTGGTTTATTAAAAACCACTTGAGTAGCTAATAAGGGAATTGAGTATAAATCAATCTCTTATAGTGTTCTTTGATTAGGAACATCCCTTTGTAGAATTGGATCCTAAATGGTAGATTAATGATTACATGAAGTAATCATTATGTAGTAAATGTAGATAAGGATCATTTTATGGTGATCCTCATGTATGATGGTAGTGTGTGGTTGTTGTATTGAATTGTATAATTAAATCGTAGCTTATGATGTAGTTAGTTCCTTATTACTTACTAAGCTTTGAAGCTTACTTTTGTTTATGTATGTTGTAGGTACAAGTGGGTCAAAAGGGAATTTGGGCAAGGAACCCGAGAAGTAGCTAGTGGTGGACTTACAATTTGGTTTGTAAGTGGAATCCCTTTTTGTCATAATCATGCTCTTGAATATCATGAAAGCCCCTCTTTTGTAGTAATAACATGCTTTGAAGTAATGATGTAAATGGTAGAATTGTAGAAATGGTTTTGTATCATAACTTGTATGAGGATAGTATATAAAGCTTGTAATGTATGGCTGAAAATTTAATACATGGTAGTTTTGACTTTTGTAAGTTAATTGGGTTGAAATTGTGATGATTGGATGGTTAAAATCCCAAATGGGTCATTGGGTGCCCAATTGGGTCTATATTGGGTCATAGTGTCCAAATGGGTCTAAGTTATAGTTAATGGAGATATTATTGTGGAGTTATGGTCAAAAGTATGTTTGAAAAGTAATGGTAAGAAATTGGAAGTCAGAAAGTGTGTAATTTGTAAATTGATGTGTCAAGTAGTTTGGTCCAAAATGGGATAAAATTAGTCAATGGTTCATATTTCGATAAAACGCGAATTCTGGAAAAGTTTAAAAAGGGAAACCTTCACTTGGATATAATGGAGGTGTCTGCAAATTTTTAGAGTCTAACTCATCACGGTTTAAGAGTTGTTTACGTTTAAAGTTCATATTTTTACGTTAAATGGTGCAGGTCTGATTCACTGAATCAAAGTGTTAAGTTCACTGAATCAAAGTGTTAAATTTACTGAATCAAAGTTAGAATTTATCGAATCGAAGTGTTAAATCCACTGAAATTTCAGATCCAAATGATGTACGAGTTAGGAAATTATGTTAAAAAAAAAAAATCGGGGCGTTTCATGTTAGAAATGCTAGCACCCACACGTGAGTCTCACGACCCCTTTTTACTGTCTTTACTTTGGGGGAGATGCATTGCTTGTTTTACTTGTATACATATATGTATGTATGATTTTACCGACTTGTAAATTTACTACTTGATAGACATACTACTTTACAAACTTGCTACTTTACAAACATACCGACTTATTGACAGGCTTTACTACTTACAAACTTACTGTTTTACTGGAATACTACTTTACAGACTTTATTCATTTGCTACTCTACAAACTTACTATCTTATCGATTTGTATACTTACTGTTTTACCAACTTATATACTTACTGCATGACCGATTTACAAATTTACCGTTTTACAAACTGAACCGACTTACAGACCTACAACTTACTGAATTGCATGAGTTTCCGTTTAATCCAATGAAGACCTCTGAATCATAGTTGTTAGTTATAAGATAAGCGCGAGTTTTATTATATGGATCCATATGGGACTGACAATCCCCGCCTGGGGTAGTAGCGCCACCACGAACCGTACTCGTATAAACAGGTGTTTCATACTCGTTTCATATGAGTGTTTTGGATTAGCACTCACGGAGGCAAATTACAGACTTGTTAAGCTTCGACTATGATGGCTCATGGCAAGATACACCGACCTTACTACAATTATGAATTACTTACTTACTGATGTACACGTTGTGATATCATTACTACTGACTGATTATACTTGTACGATAAATTACTTACTGTTTTGTGTACAAATTTCTACTATTGTTTATTACAAACCCGTGAGATTCACCAACCTTTTGGTTGACGCTTTTAGTGATGCATTCTCAGGTACACAGCAACAGTAGGAATGGACCGCATGATATGCTAAGCTAGTACGAGTCGCATGCATACACACTTATAAAGATTTTACTTGCATTATCTTTTGTACTTTGATTATGTATTTACAATCTTCAGAATCATTTTGCGAACTCACTAATGATGTATACTTATGACTTAAAACCTTGTACTACTTTTGTAATGTAATGTATTTTCAAAAACGTCTCATTTAGAGTCGTTTGCTTAATCTTCGTGCTTGATATTTAATTAGTCACACCCAAAAACAATCGCTTCCGCAAAACATGAAATTGAGGGTGTGACATGTAATGTATTTTCAAGTGAGTGCTAAGTGCTAACTATTGTTAATTTTAAATGAAGTTAAATGTCACACGACATTTGTTTGAATCAAGAGATCCAAATAAAAACAACTTATCAATTACACGCTTCGTTTCAAGATATAAATATTATAATAATTATGCACATCCAAAAAAGTAAATACTAAATATGATTAAACTTCTCATTTTACCCCAAATATTATGTTTACTCATTTAAATTAAATTTTTTTTAATGAAACTATGTATTTATTTATATTAATATTTATTTTGAAACGAAGCGTGTAATTGATAAGTTGTTTTTATTTGGATCTCTTGATTCAAACGAAAGTCGTGTGACATTTAACTTCATTTAAAATTTACAGTAGTTAGCACTGACTTGTAGTTGACCATTATTTAATTTGGGTTAGTTGGCAATAAGTTATATTTTCTAACCAAATGTGGGTGTGATTTAGTGATTGTGATTGTGTTTGCTAAGAAAAACGCTATTAAACAAGAGAATAATTACAAAACTGACATTTACTATACAGTATGTATTTTAAATCCCAAACAAAAGGAGAAAGTATAAAAATAAAATGATCTGCAAATATTTCAAGCAACAAACAATTAAGTTATCATAAATCATAAATGCCCATTAAAACACTCGCTTAAAATGAAAAACTGAACAATTAAATTCAAACGAAGTTACTACTTATTTATTTCACATGATATGATTACATATAGATCTAGTAACGTTTAACAAAGTTTGCAATCCCTTGAACAAATTTTTCAGTTTCATCCTTCGTTTGTGGATCATTATCAATATCAATTTTATTCAGATAAAAAACATGTCCCATTCCATAACTCATAAACAACTCAATCTCCTTATTACCTTTCTTCATTATCTCATAAAACTCCATTTCTGTATCCAAAACAAGATCCATTTCCGCTACACATAACAAATAAGGTGGCAAATTCAACTCCGTAACATTCTCGTTCATCGGACATGTTATCGGATGATCTTTCGTGCTCCCTATTGGTAACCCTAATTCCATAAACTTATCTAACATATGTAGAGTCAAAAAAGTTGACTCGGGTTTTTCCAACTCCGACTTACTTCTCGTTGACCGGACAAATCCCGGGTGTATTGGGATCGCTCCAACAACTCTCAACGGGTCGAAACTCTCTTTCGCAGCTTTCTTAGCCACTTGATGTACCAAATTTCCACCAGAGCTATCTCCTATTAGAAAGACCCTGGTAAAGTCTCCATGACAAGATAGCCATGGATCATGAAACTTATTTGCAGCTAAGTCACGGAGCCAAAGAAGCGTCGTGAAGCCATCATCGACTGCGGCAGGGAGACGATGCTCGGGTGCACGACGGAGATATGGGGACACGATAATAGCTCCGGTTGAACGGCAGATCTGAGTGTAAATGTTATAATACATGAACCAATCAGGTTGGGCAATGCAAAATCCACCACCAAATAAGTGAAGTAATATTGGGGCATTATTTGGTGTAGTTGTTTCGGGGACATAGAGCCGTACGGAAAGACTAGACTTGTCAACTGTGTCTTCTACTACAATGTCGCGAGTGGCGACCCCGTTTACGAAATGGTCATGTGGGGGCACCGGTTCCGCTAGGA
The DNA here is from genome assembly GCA_963422505.1 of Pseudognaphalium luteoalbum. Classification (NCBI taxonomy): domain Eukaryota; kingdom Viridiplantae; phylum Streptophyta; class Magnoliopsida; order Asterales; family Asteraceae; genus Pseudognaphalium; species Pseudognaphalium luteoalbum. Next base: position 60,936,399 of record OY730198.1, on the reverse strand, counting down.
ACTTGTACCGTGGGGCCCCGCTCCATGTTCGATCAACCGAGCCGTCGTCGTATAATGTTAGCCACCCGGATATTTCATCGATGATTTTTTTTTTTGTATTCATGTTTTTAAGTTAATGTAGACGTGGTGGATTTGGTGTTATTTGTGGTTTTAGGTTTGATCGATACACTACTCTTATTTATAATAGTTTTAGATAAGAAATAATTATTTTAAGTTATCATCACGGCTGACATTTGGGTTTGGAAAATTGGGTTATCTGTTGGTTGTTCCTGAAAAATAATCATACGTCTCACTTTTCACGTTTAATAATTTATAATATTAGTATCTACGTACTCTAATATTAGTCTATCCTAATGTCCACCTTTTTAAGAGTAAATTTCATAAATAATTATGTGGTTGACACTGATTTATGGAAATCATCCCTATAATTCTTTTTTTACTTTTTCACTCCAATAAATTTACGTATTACTTGAGAATAATCCCCTCCCCATCTAAAAAGACTAAAGTACCATTCCTTTTATTACGATTCAAACGGTCAAATGGTACTTTACTCATTATAGGTGGGTGGAGGATCATTTTCGAGCAAAATGTATATATATTAGACTAAATTGGTGAAGAAAAAAAAGTATATGAACGAACAATGTAACCCACATGCATCATTTATAGAATTTACTCACTTTTTAATTAGGAAACAGTTGATGGGGATATTAGAGACAAAGCATCAACATTTGAGTAAAAGTTCATTAAGCTTGAATATCCACTCTTTAAAACCTTTAGTTTCTGAACAGCAAATTATGTTCAAATCAAAATTAGAGTGCAAACAATATATACATGCAATTACATACAAACAATACCATTATAACAACTCCATCATCCATCTTATTAGTAGTTAGTACATTTATAATCCTTGCTGATCAATTATAATAATACCTTTAATTAGTTCCTGGATAGCATGTTATACCTTAAAGTTGTTATTCTGTGAACTGGTCCGACCCGGACCGTCCGAGCATAACTGCAAACCGAAAAAAATGTCACATACCATATTGCAGGGTATGGCTCCGATATGGTCCAAATCCAGTTTTACATGGTTAGATTTTATGATGTACCACCGAAGAACCAAATTGTTGCAATTTTTTTATATATGGTTATGCAAATGAACTAGACACATCCTACTAGTCTGTGAGATAAAATATATCGTTGACCAATCATTTCCATCGATCATAAGCTACACATTATAGTTTATAGCCTCATGTTTATCATATGCATGTACTCCTCTATCTAAATAATAATGCTCCCTTCTTAAGAATACCTTAATAATTATCATTTGTTTACATACTCGTTTAAAATGGTTTTTTGGTGCCAAACTGAAGTGAAAAATCGAGAATGGCTACACAAAAAACTAGAAATCGAACCACGATATGACTACTCGGTCTGAGCTAGTTCGCCTTGTACAGTTTGCTAGTTCTCTTGATCGACTTGACAATTCTTCCTGACCCCTGCCACTGATTAAGAGGTATATATACTTATCAATAATGCGCAAAACGGCATGAATTTTGGTTAATACTTATTTTTAAACTTATTATAAGCTATATGGAGGCCCGGCCCAAAGGGGTGCAACCGGCCCAACTTATAAGGGGGCCCAAGATCTCTATACGGTGTCCATTATTTTTTATATATATACTAGAAAAATGAATGATCACGGAATTATTTATATGGACAAGTCTTTGTTAATCAAGTCCAAGGTCTTGCGAGACAGGACTAGCTATATGCACTTAAAATTTCATAATGTTAGGATTCCAGTCACAATTATTAAACAAGATAATTAAACTAATGTTATATTAATTATATTCATCCTTTGATTGCAAAATTACTCATTTCTGAATCCGCTATCAATCTCATTATGAAAATTTATCTCGAATTTAATGATTCAATTCAAAGTAATTTATATATATATTTTTTCCCATACATAACTCTTACTCGTGTTTCAGGACATTAAGACCACATTACAATTACAAGATTTGTTGTGATGGCAATGTGCGAAACTAAAAAGTACAAAACTCCATGTATAAAAATTAGTAGCCTTCGGGTTTGTGGGCGATGAAACTAATACATTGGACTTGACGAACGTTATCAAAACCAATGATACGAACAAAGGCATTTGAGTACTCCTTCTTGGCTTCTTGCATTCGTTAAGCTCCTTCAACACTTGTGCAGAATCAGTCCACCCAAACATAGGCAGCTTCCACATAGTCCAGTATCTTCCATCATAATATCCAGGCGACTTGTTGTATTCACGGTAGACAAACCCGTGCTTCAGGGGCGGAGCTAGAAGGGGGGTAGTGGGGGCAGTCGCCCCCTATAAATACAAAATTATCGAAAAAAATAATTATTTTTAAAGGTAATTAGTGACAGTTTAGAATTTTGACCCCTCAAACGTGATAGAAAGAAAAATAAAAATAAAAATTTTGCCCCCTCTTCTGAAAATTCCTAACTCCGCCCTTGCCGTGCTCTGACTCAAACTCCAAACATGGGACCCACTTATTGCGAAGAAGGTAGTCGATCTCCTTAGCCAATGATGACTAAGGGGGAGGTGGAAGGTATGAAAGTGTCTTGTACTATTTTAATCCAAGTGGGGGCCACACTTTCATACACCCGACTCTTCCGCCATTTGTAGGGAGAGATGAGAAGTCGTTGTTGGCCTTCTTTGTGATAGGAAAAGCGACATTGGATTTGAGGCAATTGAACGGGCCACCAAGTTAGCTTGAACAGGGTCAATGACAGTTGGGAAGGTGATTGAGGCCATATTTGTAATTTGAAAAGATGTTTGATTTGTACTTGTTGATGAATGTTGATAGAAATGTGTATGTATATATAGTAGTGTGAGACATCAAATAGATCCGAAAAAGGAAAGAAAAAATGGACTCAATCTTGTTGCTAGTGTTGTTGATGGTGTAGCAAGCGTAATAGCCACAAAAGGAGTGGTATATCAGGATAGGAAACAATGAACCAGAAGTTTGAACCTTACAATCGATTTCATAACGATATAAGGTCGATGATTTTGATAACTCGTTATTTTGTTTGATGCGTTTGTTAAATGACCCAAAACTTGGAAACAAAAATATATTTTTTATGTAACTTTTCAATAAGATCGAGCGCTTGATGCTCAAACCAAATGGCCTTGATGTACACATTATGGCAAATAAGGGTTGGCAATTAAATGGACAATTTGCATATAGTCCTTTAGAATCACATGACATTTTCTAGCGTGTACAAGACTCTATAAGACCACTCCCAACCCTGAAAAAAACTGACTGAAAGCGTTAGCGCCACATCAGCCTTTTCAAAAAACTGACTGAAAACGGACCACTCTCATCCCTACTCCGTCACTTCATATTTCTGAGACCCACATTTACCAATTTGCCTTTAATATATACACACAAACAATAAAACAAAAAACAAAAAAAAAACCACACACGTTGGTTTGGCGATGAGCCTCACCGGCGAGGTGGTAACATTGGTGTCGGTCTCGTCACTTCCAACCAACGGGAAGTGACGAGTAGTGATGGGAGCAACCTAAGCAAATGCTATTAAAACTAGTTCTATGTAATATCCTCCTTAGGGGCCTAGTGGCAATGTAGTAATTTTCCGATTTTAAATTATTATTTAATATGTTAGGAAATTAAATTGTTATTTTATTAAGTATTGCAAATACTTAGTTAAAATGTCAAATGACTTATTGTGACTAGTAAATTATCAATTGTTTTAACTTTATACATGTCACACCCTCAATTTCATGCTTTGTGGAAGTGATTATTTTTTAGAGTGACTAATCAAATATCAAGCACAAAGATTAAGCAAACGACTCTAAATGAGACATTTTTGAAAATACATTACATTACAAAAGTAGTACAAGGTATTAAGTCATAAGTATACATCCTTAGCGAGTTCGCAAACTGATTATGAAGATTTTAAATACATAATCAAAGTACAAAAGATAATGCAAGTAAAATCTTCATAAGTGTGTATGCATGCGACTCGTACTAGCTTAGCATATCATGCGGGCCATTCCTACTATTGTTGTGTACCTGAGAATGCATCACTAAAAGCGTCAACCAAAAGGTTGGTGAATCTCACAGGTTTGTAAAAAAAAATAACAGGAATTTGTACACAAAACAGTATGTAATTTATTGTACGAATAGAAATAGTCAGTAGTAAAGAATTCACAATGTATGTATCAGTAAGTAAAGAATTTCCAAATAAATAAGACAGTAAAGTATAATTGTACAATGGTAGTAGGTCCGTAAGTAAAGATTTCACAAGTATAGTAAGGTCGGTGTAGTCTGCCATGAGCCATCATAGTCGAAGCTTAACAAGTCGGTAATTTGCCCCCGTGAGTGCTAATCCAAAAACACTCATACGAAACGAGTAGAAAATGCCCATTTATACGAGTACGGTTCGTGGTAGTGCGTGCTACCCCATGCGGGGATTGTCAGTCCTATATGGATCCATATACTAAAAGTCGCGCTTATCCCATAACTAAGAACTATGATTCAGAGGACTTCATTGGATTAAAACGTAACTCATACAATTTAGTAAGTTTGTTGGTCTGTAAGTCGTTATAGTTTATAAAATGGTAAATTTGTAAGTCGATCATGCAGTAAATATATAAGTTGGTAAAATAGTAAGTATACAAGTCGATAAGACAGTAAGTTTGTAGAGTAGCAAGTCAATAAAGTCTGTAAAGTAGTATTCCAGTAAAACAGTAAGTTTGTAAGTAGTAAAGCCTGTCAATAAGTCGGTATGTTTGTAAAGTAGCAAGTTTATAAAGTAGTATGTCTATTAAGTAGTAAATTTACAAGTCGGTAAAACCATACATACATATATGTATACAAGTAAAACAAGCAATGCATCTCCCCCAAAGTAAAGATAGTAAAAAGGGGCTGTGAGACTCACCTGAGGAGCAAGCAATCTTAAAGTACGCTCATTGTACAAATAGTAAATCTCCTAGTGCCCTAGACATGTGAGATTTATAATGAGTATGTGGATGTTCAATACCTCATTCATATTTATGATTTTTTTTTTCAATTTGAATTATGTCCGAGTGTTCGTTTATATGTTTGAAACCAATTAAGTTTGTAGTTTGTAAAAGTGTATGGCCCGTTGGTGGCGACGCGAGATTGTATCACAAAAATATATAATAATGGTTGTTTCGTATATAAATAACTTGTATGTTTGCGTATTGTATTGTTTACGATTATCCGTTAATGTATAAAACCAATACTTAGTGAAAAGTGTCATGGTTTGACTAGGATCCGCCGGATCCAATTCCAATCCGCCGGATCCGGGTTATTTTTGGTGAATCCTCCGGATTAGATTAAATCCGTCGGATTGTGCAATTTAAAAGGGGATCCGCCGGATCCAATGTATGATCTGCCGGATCAGTGTCAAAATATAGGGAATCCGCCGGATTCGCCTGAATCCGCCGGATTGGCGTGGTTCTTAAGTGAATCCGCCGGATCCACCATGGATCTGGTTCTAGGGTCTGTTCGAGTAGTTTACACATCAACAAAGAGTGGGATTCGGTTTTGGACACAATCATCTTAATGGAGCAATATAATATGATAATATGAACGTTTTAAACACGAATTTAAGTAAAGTTCAAAGTTTCCTTACAATTTTTAAAATGGAGCTCTGAGGATGATGATGATCAATGAAGATGATGATTATGAAGAAGAAGATGATGATAGATGGTAGCTGTTGTTGTTGTTGTTGTTGTTGTTGTTTTATGTTATTGTTGTGTTGTTGATGATGATGATGATGATGATGATGATCGAGCAAGAAAGAGGCTGAGAGATAGAGCAGAGAGTAGAGATAGATAGTTGTGTCGTGTGTGTGTGAATTATTGGGGGTCGGTTGATTATAACTGGCCTCCAATAATTGAGGTAGGTTTGTATTTTGGCCTCGCGTTCGCGTACCCGATTGTAAAGTAGTATAATGTTTTAAAATAATAAATTTCTAAAGATAAGATCGTATAAGTTTTTAGTCGAAGTATTTTATAAAAATACTTTTAACTATATATAAAAATATGTCTTTATCTCAATTCGTTTTTACGGATAGTTTTCTGTGTTCAAAATGTCTTTAAATTTGTAACGGAGTAAATAATTATTATTCTTGACGATAATACTTTATTTGAAAATGTTCTGCACCAACGTCCATTTTAAGTTTTTGTATTCTGTCAGATTCGTATATACATGATTATTAAATAATCGTGTTGAGTTATATATATATAATCATACATATAATACTTGTACACTTTGGTATTTTGAGTATATAATTCTTGAAATGAAAAGTTTAAATTTGGCGCGAAAAATGCGCTTTTTGACCGGGTGTCACAATACAGTTGACGGTAAAATAAAATTGTTGGAACCGTAAATGGTTTTTAGGTTCTAGACAATAGGTTTAGAAGGGACTAATTTTAAATGATATACGGAGTCAGTTTGGATGAGAACCGACTTATGTTTCCTAAGTTTCTCCAACTTTTTCCCAAATGGTTTTAATAATTGTTTCCCAAAATAGAAAGAAGAGGGAATTATCCCTGTGACTCATGAATGGATCAAGAAACCATTATATTGAATCTTCAATCCAAGTTAGAAGCTTAAATTTATCATCTCCATTTCATTGCTTATCTAAAGTAAGTATGATTTAATGCTTACTTGACCTAGAACTTGATTGTGATGAATTGATATGGAATTTAACTTGGAAAGATGCGTAGTTGATGCTATTAATCTGTTAACGATAAGTAGCAATCCAGAAATTGAATTATTTGTATGGAAATCGAAGCTAGTATGCAGAAAATATAGTTGCAGGTCTGGAGATGAAGGGGAATCACCACGCGATTTCTCATCTTTCGCGACGCGAAGGATATATAATCGCGACGCGATTCTAAAATAAATTGTGACGCGAAATATAACAAATCGTGATGCGATCCTTGTACAGTGGCGACGCGATATGGGTTGATTGGCGACGCGATTCAAAAGTTTGTTTTGCAAATTTTGAAAATGCACAAGCGACAAATTTCATTAACTCGGATTGGGTTGAAATTCGCATGGTCACTCGAAAATGGCCCAATGATCACAGCTCTATACCAAGAGCCTAGGCGGTTTTAGCCCTTTCGGGGTGGTCTAGGGGCCGAAATTGACATTTTTCAGTTTTTAAACTTCGTTTCAGGACTTTCTGATTACATTCCGGATTGGACTTTTGTTTTCTTAGACCTCAGGGATTACCTTCTTGGGTAAATGTGTTATGATGATGATTTGGATCCAGATAACTGAGTAAATGATTATATAAGTTGACTTGTTATAACTTGGTAAAAACTATTAGTTGTAAAGTAATATGATTTTATTTACAACCTGGTTTTGATTTGTATTTTGATACTATGAATTGAGATATGTTATATGATTATGAAATGAATTATATATTATGAGATGAGTTACTAACTCATTATTTAATTGTATTCTTAGATACGGAGAAGGCTCAGTAATATTAGACTTCTGAGCTTGCGGTTGAGGTAACGGTGAGTGGATCTGTAATCCTCAGTGTGATTTAGTTGTAACAAGTTTGGTTACAATGGGTAAACGTATTGTTATTATGGATAGACTGTTTAGTCTGACATAATGCCATGAGGATTATGGATTACGTGAGTATGTGATTATGTGGTACTTGGCCATTGGGCATATGTGATATATTATCAGAGGTCAATGTTTGGGTTGGGCTTGGTTGCTATTGTTTGGCTGGTTCAGGGGTTCCTTATACACATAGTTGATAGGAACCTGTGTCCAGTGAAGATAGCAACAAGCTATCAGTTAACTTCTGTATTGGCCTGCAGTTGTTTAAAGTTTTCTTTGGAGGATACCTCAAGAACCACCGATCCTCTTTGATGTGATGTGTTTACGATGCTTTACGCTGTAAACAGGTTGATTTGTATTTACGATGCTTTATGTTGTAAACAGGTTTGATATGTGTTTACGATGCTTTATGCTTTAACAGGTTTGATATGTGTTTACGATGCTTTATGCTGTAAAAAGGGTTGATTTGTGTTTACAATGCCTTTGTTGTAAACATAAATTGTTATGCTAAGTTGGACTGTTGATTATTTGTTCACTCACTTAGCTTTGAGCTAACCCCACCACCCCACTTCTTGCAGGTTTTGATATAACGGACTAGGCATGAAGCTCTGTTTGGATGAAATATTTAACTAGGTGTATACTCTGATATTTATATTTGGAAGAGTCTACATGGTATTTTGAAATTATATAACACTCAGTTGGATATAATATAGTTTTGAAATAGTATAACCTTGTATACATAAGTTGTAATGTAAATTGTCAATGCATGTTTTGACCTACGCTTTTGAATTGTAGTATAGTATATTATGAAAAAAAATAGTTCTGAAATTAAGGGGTGTTATAAGTTGGTATCAGAGTATAGGTTTGGGTGAATTGGACAAAGTGTTCAATCCCAAATTTTAACTTGTGTTAAGTCAAACATTTCGGGGTGTGGGATTTGGTTATGGTATGGGAATCAATTAGTGTGTTATGTGCTAACACTTAACAACTTGCGAGATATTGTTTTCGTTACAGAGAAGGTACGGTATAAGTACTGACCAGTACTCACAACATTCTTCTATATCCTATGGTTTAAGCGTATCAAGTAATCCACGATAAGCTTTCCTGGATTTAATTTGTTTACTTTACTATGATGATTATGCTTAGTAGTAAAGTTAATTGGGTCAGACTTATATGATTCCCCAGCTATGAGTCAGGGATGATTATTACATGATGATGTAATGATAGAAATATTAACTGAGACGTTTAGTGTCATAAGTAGTTCTAAATGAACTTTAAATTATGAAATATGTGTTGAACTGAGTAGACAAAGGGTTGGCTAAGGGTTAATAGTGATACTATTTGAACCTAAAGGTATTTAAATATTGAAATAAACAATGAAATTGGTAGTATTACCATGGTATGTTGAATGCAGGGTGTTGTTATAAATCCTTGCTAATAGATTGTGTGATATTTGACTAAAGTATAATTGATCCTTTGGGAGAATATGTGAATATGTGACTAGAAAAGATTGTTTTGACTACGGTCAAATAGGTGAACGAAACATACGTAGATATATTTATGAAATATGTAGATAGTAATGTTATTTTATTTGATCGGGGAAGAGCACCTTACTGGTCTGATGTAAATTGGTAAACAATAACATAATTTTATATGTTATTAACATGTGGCTAGTTGTTATGTGATTAGAGGCAAGTAGAAATGCCAGATGATGATGTTAATCAGGTACTCTGAATTACTTGTTTAAGTAGAGTTAATGATGTTGAATAAATCAGCCATATGGGGCTGTATTAGCAAGTAAATTCTAAAATATTTTGAATTTGGTTGATAAGGAGTAATTAAAGTAATGATTATTATTGAATACGTGTTTGGAATTGCATGTAATGTTAATAAAATACTTGATAATTGATATAGTACTTTGTATTGACTGTTGATGTTTAAGTATACGTACATGATATTGTATTTGTTGTTGTAATACTAGTGTTTAATAATGTATCATATGCTAAAAATATGATAATAATCTAATATGGTTAAAATTTTAGATGACAAAGATAATGACTTATGTCAAGTATTGAATTGAAATTCTATAAGAATATATACATATTAAAAGATGTTTTGAAGAGTATTTTAGTTATTGCCAAGCTATTATGCTATGCGGGTAAAGAAAGAAATTACATTAAAGATTGATGATATGAAGTAGCCTGAGAAGGAAGTGTGAAAAACATAATCTAGCAACGCCTGATCATCGTTGTTATATTATGCTATGTCACATGAACTTGTTGAGGTTACCAAGTATCAAAGAAATTTAATGTGACCGGGGAAATTGAATATGAAATCGTGCCAAACTAATTAAGTGTTGTTTCAATGGGAACGAAGTTAATTGGTAGAATTTTATAATATTACGTGATTTTAAATTGCAAGTGTATATAGTACTTGCCATTCAAAAAAAATTGTGAGGATATACATATATAAAAGTTGATTTTGCTAAATATGTAATTGGTTGTGTAACACCCCGCAATTTCAATATAGTTATAAACATCAATTGCACGCATTTTTAGGCTAATTCGCTAACTTAGAGTGAATTCACAACACATTTTAGAGATAAGTCTAGCAAAGCCCGGCTAGTTAATACGCGTAGTATGTGACACCCGTCAAATTAGGACTACTAATTAGTGCCTAATCAAGTGTAATACATGTAATTAGTTCCGTGTTAGGCTAATTAATGTATCAATATATATATTGTTGAATATATACAAGTATGCAATTTGATTAAATCGTACAAGTTTCAAATCGAATGCAATTCGGTTCAATTAATACGGACGTTGGTGAACAATTTTATTAAATATTATAACATTATTTAATAACTCTATTTTATCCAAAATATTATTTAGATAATATTTCAACTCAAATTCGTATCGTACAAACAACATTTACGCGATTAAAATAATAAATGCGCGAACGATCAAAACAAGAATAAATTATATTTTATAACTCAAATAAAAGTATTTGATGAAATACTTCAACAAAAACCCTAATAAATATTCGTATTTTAAAATAATTATTTATACGATTAAACGATCGGGGAAATGAACACCGCACGGAGCACAGACGCGGGGGTTAAAAATTTGGGAGATTCCCTCCCCTTTTTCTCCAAAAAAATCTGCCAAACCCCCCCTCATCATTTCACTCTCTCTCTCTCTTTCTTGCTTTCTCTCTTTTTTCTCTAAATATAACCACCACACCACCACCAATAACTACCACCAAACGGTCTTGGATCGTCACACTCATTTAGAAGAAAACGTTCCTCTCGTCGAGATCTACATTTCCCTCTTTTCGGATTCCTCCGACGTTAAGTTTGTAAGTTTCCGACAAAACCCGAAACACTCCAATTTCACTTATTTTTACTTGTTTATGGGTTATTTAAGCTTATAATGTCCAAATATGGGTTGGGTAAAAGTTTCAAGTCAAACGGAAACCGGAAAACACCTTTTCGGTTCATTTTCCGGCCAACAGCGCGTTATATCGCAGAGGCTCCAGGCCACCTGCGACATAAACTATTATGTCACTAAATCAGGTCTTATGTCGCATATAGCGACATAAGCCACTATGTCGCACTAATCACGAATGTCGCATATAGCGACACAAATGGTTATGTCGCAGAAATTACGGACGTCGCATATAGCGACACAAAACACTATGTCGCAAAACTTATTCCCGTCGTATATAGCGACACAACGCCTTATGTCGCATTAAATTGCGGATGTCGCACTTAGCAACACAATCCTTTATGTCTCAGACATGATCTGCAACACAACAGACTACGTCGCACTTAGAGACACAAAGCCTTATGTCGCACCTAATGTCGCATAAGACAAAACCTTGAAAACATGGATTTTTACTAAGTGTCAAACTTGTGTCACTTCAAACACTTATACGATATGACCTTTTAAACACATCGAAATACGTTTATGAACATGAACACTCGAAATCATAATAATAATAATAATGAGATTATTATTACAACCAATCACCAACGGGCTGTACACGTTTTCAAAACATAAATCAAATCAACCAAGTCGTAGTAACTTGGACAAGTTAAACAACCAAATCGTAGTAATTTGGACATTCTAAGTTGGACGAACAACTACAAGGGTAGTCTTTCGAGATACCAACTCATGTTATAACCATCGCGTGTCTTGGACACCCTCAGGTTACAAGTCTTCGGACATCAATTCACGGCTAATCAAAGAAGTTTATTAAGTTAAACTTTTCAAGACTCAGGTGAGTCTCATAGCCCCTATTTTACGGTTTTCATCAGGGGTGTGATTACATTGCTCGTTTTATTTTTCAATATGAACACAATTACAATACAAATCAAATACTACATGAGTTGTTTTCACTTATCATTTCAAAGCCCTCCACAACATAGTTTGGTAATACATCTGTAGCGTGAATGTTAGTATATGATATCATATAGGATTGACAATCCTCGTCCGGGTTAGCACGCACCAACTGGTCAAACGGACATATTAGCATTTGGGAAGACGAGTGTAGGTTAGGCACTCGTAGGAGGCACCTCCGTTGGGTTTCCTTAATTGGACCTGACACTCAAGTTAAGCTCAGACTATGTGCTCATGGTTGTATAACTTTTATTTTGCTTAATTGCATTTTAAATTCAATTAAATCTTGTGGTTCATACAAATATGTGTTGACATACAAACTTGTGAGCTCACCAGCGTTTCGGTGACCCATTTTAGCATGTATCACAGGTACTCAGCAGTAGGTTGGCTGCCCAATCAGGATTCATTAGCTCGAGTCTTCATTCAATCAATCAGAGACTTAGTTGCATTATTATATTTTTATATAACGTAATTATGTAATGTAAATCTCTCAATTTCAAGGAACTGAGCTAATGTAAACAATATTTTTGATGTAAACTTTGGTTTTATCAATACAATGTAAAACGATGCATTTAGTGGTCGTTCATTATATCTTTGTACTTGTGATTATAGATTAGTCACGCCCCGACCCGATTCGATTCCACAACATTTATTAAATAACATTAACATTTATTAAATATTATGTTGATAATATTTACAATGTATTTTGTAACGTAAAATATTTATCACGTAAACTGAAACAACTCGAAAAGAGTCGGTAAAAACTAAAATAAAACAAAGTTATAATTTTATAACTCAACTAAATTATCTTCAAATAATATTTGAACTAAAAATATATTTGATAACATATTTAAAAATCTATCATTTTAAAACATTGTAACATTTAACGATCGGATAACGAACACGTATTAAATACCAAAAAATTTAAGACAAAACTACCCTCCCTTTGGCACCAAAACCGGCCCAACCCCAACCCCACCCCCACCCAAACTCATTCTTTCATTTTCATTTCACTAAAAACACACACTTCTCTCTCTCTCTCTCTCTCCCTCAAAACCCACCATCACCACCACCACCACAAACCACCCAAAAACTACCACTAAAACGACTTTGTTCACTAAAAGCTAGTACTTTGTTCACTAAAAGCAATCTGAACTCGTAAGGAAATCTCAAATCGCGAGGCAATCTCAACTCGCGGGGTAATCTCAACTCGCTGTCAACTTTGTTCAACATTTTTCAGCACTTCATAATATAATGTAAATGTTTACTAAAAGCTAGTACTTTGACATTAAGTTTAAAAATGATATAAAAACTTGATTTCACTAATAAAAGTACTATTTACAAACACTTTGGACATAATTTAGTTGCGTGAACATTAGGATGGATGGTCAAACTTAGACATCCACATACTTATTACATCTCATACGTTTAGGGCGTTAAGAGATTTCAGACTAGACTTGGGCTTTAGGCTTTGCTAGCACTCACACTTTACTTAACTCATCAGGTGAGTTCACAACCCCACTTTTAACTGTTTTACCGCTTTCAACTTGGGGTGAGAAATATAGTCAACTGCTTTATTGATTGCCATAACTGCTTTTACTTACATGATTGTATACTTGTTTTACTCGAACAATTAGAGTACTTTAAACTGTTGAACTCTTACACTAAACTGGTATTTATGAAACAACGTTTTCATACTATAAACTTGTTAAACTTTGTTTACTTAACAATTATGGCAACAACTGTTTACGAACGTACTTGGTTTAACGAACTGTACTTGTAAATTTAAAACCTGTGAATTCACTCAACCTCGTTGTTGACTTTTTACTATGTTTTTCAGGGAATTAGCAGCACACGTAAGGACCGCCTGCACATATGGAACTTAGGCGACCCTCGAGCTTTAGGATGCCAACTTTTGATGATGGGATTTCTTTAGTATAACTAAAAGCGTTTTAGTCATATTTCTGAAATCTACCTTTGTAAAACAGTAACTACTTTTATACGATTCGGTGAATCGTCAACTTTTGTAAATTATTAACTTTGGCATCTTAATATTGATGTTCTGTTGTAATCATATGCTCTGATATGTATGCATGTACAATGTTGGCATCATTACCCCCATACTTAACTAAATGCTTCCGCTAAACGAAATCAACGAATTTGGGGGTGTGACAGATTGGTATCAGAGCCATTGGTTATAGCGAACTAGATTTCTTAGGTGACTTAGAGACCTTAGAGACCTAGACTATAGCCTTGGCTAGAATGCACATGTATACACACATTTGCATACGTCTAACTATCTATACGACACATCAACACGCGTGATCCAATTATTGAACCTCACTACATCCTATTCGTTCAGTCTCACTCTGATCTCATGTGAACCGGATCGTATTAAGCGGTTGATGAAAAGAAGTATGTATTTAGCATCATATAATAACGTCTGACCAATGTGATTATATTATACTAAGTACATATGGGCGTTTCATAGTCGTAAAATACGTGATGGAAATACCGTTAAGCCATCTCGTTGTTTGATAACATATTTGTGTGAAACATCTTTCTTCACATTTCTTACTTTGGCGTTGACTACTATTTGAACTACTACCCAATCACGCCTGACTAATATTTTAACTACTATTCAGTCATGGTTGACCATGGTACAAACAAACTCTTACTCCCTAACGGACCGAATAAACTTGTACTAAACGATTAACGAATGGAACCGATGATTCACAAATCAAATGGACGGAGGGAACAAACAGAGATCGTTACACATATTGAAAATTACAAACTTTTCAGGCACTACGCGAACGAAGCATAGTGGTATGCTAGTATACGATAATCGAGACGGAGTCTCACACAATCACTTGGGTGATCGGACTTAGTCTTGCGAAACGAATCGCGAGTAGCAACTTTATCCAACTAAAAACTACGAGCTATATTTTGAAATGTTTATTTCACAAGCAACAATATTGGAAAGTTTTTCCTACTATTTATTTACCAGGTTGATTTCCAATCGAACACTATAGTTTACGCACTGAAATGATTTTCTAAACACATACGAAAGGATTACTATTTTGACTGAATGTCAACAACCTATACGCTGCCTGTTTATACTTAAACAGCAAGTGGTTTACAATCAAGGTTACCAACTGTTTTCAAACAACTACTCTATCACGATTTGACTACGATTTGGACAACTATTTAATCGCTTCGAATTGTCAACTGTCTTGACAACTGTTATCATTTTGAACTACAACCATGACATTAACGTTCCAACAGCTCCGGGACGCATGTACCTTCTCAGAACAAAGGATACGCAACCGGATTCCTACGTCAACATCGATATGTCCTAGTAAACTCCTAATACGCTTTAACGTTAAACGATTCGAATGTCATTTCGAACCTAACGCTTGGTAACATTGACTACTTTTCAAATGCATGACTTATCCAACTATACCGCGAGTGTACTCAATAGTTAGAACTTATATAGCAACCTAGAGCGCTATACTATAGACAAACGCAAGTTTTCGGAAAACATACGCGATGGGCGTTCCGACTTGATTTTAAATCTCGGTACAAGATTTCTCTAACAGGGGGAGAATGTAACACCCCGCAATTTCGACGTAACTATAAACATCAATTGCACGCATTTTTAGGCTAATTCCCTAACTTAGAGTGAATTTACAACACATTTTAGAGATAAGTCTAGCAAAGCCCAACTAGTTAATACGCGTAGTATTACATATTCTGAGACTTGTATAAATACGTACAAACGATTGGAACAAACGCGACAAAAATGTACAACTGTTGGTGAACAAGACTGTTTAATAAAACGAAATTATTAAATAACATTAACATTTATTAAATATTATGTCGATAATATTTACAAAGTATTTTGTAACGTAAAACATTTATTACGTAAACTGAAACAACTCAAAACGAGTCGGTAAAAACTAAAATAAAACAAAGTTATAATTTTATAACTCAACTAAATTATCTTCAAAGAATATTTGAACTAAACATATATTCAATAACATATTTAAAAATTTATCATTTTAAAACATTATAACATTTAACGATCAGGTAAACGAATACGGATTAAATACCACAAAATTTGTGGCAAAACTACCCTCCCTTTGGCACCAAAACCGGCCCAACCCCACCCCTACCCCCACCCCAACTCATTCTTTCATTTTCATTTCACTAAAAACATACACTTCTCTCTCTCTCTCTCTTTCTCTCTCTATTTCTCTCTCTCTCTCTCAAAACCCACCATCACCACCACCACCACAAACCACCCAAAAACTACCACTAAAACGACTTTGTTCACTAAAAGCTAGTACTTTGTTCACTAAAAGCAATCTGAACTCGTAAGGAAATCTCAAATCGCGAGGCAATCTCAACTCGCGGGGTAATCTCAACTCGCGGTCAACTTTGTTCAACATTTTTCAGCACTTCATAATATAATGTAAATGTTTACTAAAAGCTAGTACTTTGACATTAAGTTTAAAAATGATATAAAAACTTGATTTCACTAATAAAAGTACTATTTACAAACACTTTGGACATAATTTAGTTGCGTGAACATTAGGATGGATGGTCAAACTTAGACATCCACATACTTATTAAATCTCATACGTTTAGGGCGTTAAGAGATTTCAGACTAGACTTGGACTTTAGGCTTTGCTAGCACTCACACTTTACTTAACTCATCAGGTGAGTTCATAACCCCACTTTTAACTGTTTTACCGCTTTCAACTTGGGGTGAGAAATATAGTCAACTGCTTTATTGATTGCCATAACTGCTTTTACTTACATGATTGTATGCTTGTTTTACTCGAACAATTAGAGTACTTTAAACTGTTGAACTCTTACACTAAACTGGTATTTATGAAACAACGTTTTCATACTATAAACTTGTTAAACATTGTTTACTTAACTATTATGGCAACAACTATTTACGAACGTACTTGGTTTAACGAACTGTACTTGTAAATTTAAAACCTGTGAATTCACTCAACCTCGTTGTTGACTTTTTACTATGTTTTTAAGGGAATTAGCAGCACACGTAAGGATCGCCTGCACATATGGAACTTAGGCGACCCTCGAGCTTTAGGATGCCAACTTTTGATGATGGGATTTCTTTAGTATAACTAAAAGCGTTTTAGTCATATTTCTGAAATCTACCTTTGTAAAACAGTAACTACTTTTATACGATTCGGTGAATCGTCAACTTTTGTAAATTATTAACTTTGGCATCTTAATATTGATGTTCTGTTGTAATCATATGCTCTGATATGTATGCATGTACAATGTTGGCATCATTACCCCCATACTTAACTAAATGCTTCCGCTAAACGAAATCAACGAATTTGGGGGTGTGACAGATTGGTATCAGAGCCATTGGTTATAGCGAACTAGATTTCTTAGGTGACTTAGAGACCTTAGAGACCTAGACTATAGCCTTGGCTAGAATACACATGTATACACACATTTGCATACGTCTAACTATCTATACGACACATCAACACGCGTGATCCAATTATTGAACCTCACTACATCCTATTCGTTCAGTCTCACTCTGATCTCATGTGAACCGGATCGTATTAAGCGGTTGATGAAAAGAAGTATGTATTTAGCATCATATAATGACGCCTGACCAATGTGATTATATTATACTAAGTACATATGGGCGTTTCATAGTCGTAAAATACGTGATGGAAATACCGTTAAGCCATCTCGTTGTTTGATAACATATTTGTGTGAAACATCTTTCTTCACATTTCTTACTTTGGCGTTGACTACTATTTGAACTACTACCCAATCACGCCTGACAACAATTTTAACTACTATTTAGTCATGGTTGACCATGGTACAAACAAACTCTTACTCCCTAACGGACCGAATAAACTTGTACTAAACGATTAACGAATGGAACCGATGACTCACCAATCAAATGGACGGAGGGAACAAACAGAGATCGTTACACATATCGAAAATTACAAACTTTTCAGGCACTACGCGAACGAAGCATAGTGGTATGCTAGTATACGATAATCGAGACGGAGTCTCACACAATCACTTGGGTGATCGGACTTAGTCTTGCGAAACGAATCGCGAGTAGCAACTTTATCCAAGTAAAAACCTACGAGCTATATTTTGAAATGTTTATTTAACAAGCAACAATATTGGAAAGTTTTTCCTACTATTTATTTACCAGGTTGATTTCCAATCGAACACTATAGTTTACGCACTGAAATGATTTTCTAAACACATACGAAAGGATTACTATTTTGACTGAATGTCAACAACCTATACGCTGCCTGTTTATACTTAAACAGCAAGTGGTTTACAATCAAGGTTACCAACTGTTTTCAAACAACTACTCTATCACGATTTGACTACGATTTGGACAACTATCTAATCGCTTCGAATTGTCAACTGTCTTGACAACTGTTATCATTTTGAACTACAACCATGACATTAACGTTCCAACAGCTCCAGGACGCATGTACCTTCTCAGAACAAAGGATACGCAACCGGATTCCTACGTCAACATCGATATGTCCTAGTAAACTCCTAATACGCTTTAACGTTAAACGATTCGAATGTCATTTCGAACCTAACGCTTGGTAACATTGACTACTTTTCAAATGCATGACTTATCCAACTATACCGCGAGTGTACTCAATAGTTAGAACTTATATAGCAACCTAGAGCGCTATACTATTGACAAACGCAAGTTTTCGGAAAACATACGCGATGGGCGTTCCGACTTGATTTTAAATCTCGGTACAAGATTTCTCTAACAGGGGGAGAATGTAACACCCCGCAATTTCGACGTAACTATAAACATCAATTGCACGCATTTTTAGGCTAATTCCCTAACTTAGAGTGAATTTACAACACATTTTAGAGATAAGTCTAGCAAAGCCCAACTAGTTAATACGCGTAGTATTACATATTCTGAGACTTGTATAAATACGTACAAACGATTGGAACAAACGCGACAAAAATGTACGACTGTTGGTGAACAAGACTGTTTAATAAAATGAAATTATTAAATAACATTAACATTTATTAAATATTATGTCGATAATATTTAAAAGTATTTTGTAACGTAAAACATTTATTACATAAACTGAAACAACTCAAAACGAGTCGGTAAAAACTAAAATAAAACAAAGTTATAATTTTATAACTCAACTAAATTATCTTCAAAGAATATTTGAACTAAACATATATTCAATAACATATATAAAAATTTATCATTTTAAAACATTATTACATTTAACGATCGAGTAAACGAACACGGATTAAATACCATAAAATTTGGGGCAAAACTACCCTCCCTTTGGCTCCAAAACCGGCCCAACCCCACCCCCACCCCAACTCATTCTTTCATTTTCATTTCACTAAAAACATACACTTCTCTCTCCCTCTTTCTCTCTCTCTTTCTCTCTCTCTCTCTCAAAACCCACCATCACCACCACCACCACAAACCACCCAAAAACTACCACTAAAACTCATCAAATCGACTAGCTCCTTTGGAAGAAAACGACCACAACGACGAGCTCTACACTTCCATCTTTTCGGATTTCTTTCGCGACAACTTTGTAAGAACCCGACACATCCGAAAACTCTTAGATTTCGTTATTTCCTTGATAATCCGAGTGTAAAATACATAATACACCATGTATTAGTGTTACATTAACTTATTATGTCCAAAAACCCCTTTAAAAATGCATTAGAAATCGAAATCTGCACAAAAATCGCGAACAACGAATTTCGCGAGTTGAGATTCAATCTCAACTCGCGGGGCAATCTCAACTCGCGAGGCTATATCAACTCATAGGGAAATCTCAACTCGCGAGGCAATCTCAACTCGCGGGGCAATCTCAACTCGCGGGGCAATTTCAACTCGCGGTCAACTTTGGTCAACATTTTTCAGCATTTCATAATATAATGTAAATGTTTACTAAAAGACAATACTTTGACATTAAATTTTAAAAATGATATAAAAACTTGAATTCAATAATAAAAGTACTATTTACAAACACTTTGGACATAATTTAGTTGCGTGAACATTAGCATGGATGGTCAAACTTAGACATCCACATATTTATTAAATCTCTTACGTTTAGGGCGTTAAGAGATTTCGGACTAGACATGGGCTTTAGGCTTTTCTAGCACTCACACTTTACTTAACTCATCAGGTGAGTTCACAGCCCCACTTTTAACTGTTTTACCGCTTTCAACTTGGGATGAGAAACATAGTCAACTGTTTTATTGATTGCCATAACTGCTTTTACTTACATGATTGTATACTTGTTTTACTAGAACGATTAGAGTACTTTAAACTGTTGAACTCTTACACTAAACTAGTATTTATGAAACAACGTTTCCATACTATAAACTTGTTATACTTTGTTTGGTAAACCAGAGAACGACTGATACTTTTTATGTAAACGCTGGAGAACGACCAGTAACGTATTTTAGTGCCAGAGAACGACTGGTCAAGTTGGACGGGAGAATGAACCGTGCGTGTTTAGACCAGAGAACGACATGTACTGTGTTTCGCTGGAGAACGACCAGCAGTGTTTAGTGCCAGAGAACGACTGGCCAAGTTGGACGGGAGAAAAACCCGTGCGTCTTTAGACCGGAGAACGACCGGTACTGTTTTGGAAACGTTGGAGAATGACCAGCAACGTATTTCAAATTGTGTTTTGGGTAACATCCCACGTAAACTATGTTTTGGGTAACATCCCATGTAAACTGTATTTTGGGCAACATCCCAACCGAACTATATTTAGAAAACATTCCACAACAAGTTTACTTAACTATTAAGGCAACAACTGTTTACGAACGTACTTGGTTTAACGTACTGTACTTGTAAATTTAAAACCTGTGAATTCACTCAACCTCGTTGTTGACTTTTTACTATATTTTTCAGGGAATTAGCAGCACACGTAAGGACCGCCTGCACATATGGAACTTAGGCAACCCTCGAGCTTTATGATGCCAACTTTTGATGATGGGATTTCTTTAGTTTAACTAAAAGCGTTTTAGTCATATTTCTGAAATCTACCTTTGTAAAACAGTAACTACTTTTATACGATTCGGTGAATCGTCAACTTTTGTAAATTATTAAGTTTGGCATCTTAATATTGATGTTCTGTTATAATCATATGCTCTGATATGAATGCATGTACAATGTTGGCGTCATTACCCCCATACATAACTAAATGCTTCCGCTAAACGAAATCAACGAATTTGGGGGTGTGACGGATTGGTATCAGAGCCATTGGTTATAGCGAACTAGATTTCTTAGGTGACTTAGAGACCTTAGAGACCTAGACTATAGACTTGGCTAGAATGCACATGTATACACACATTTGCATACGTCTAACTATCTATACGACACATCAACACGCGTGATGCAATTATTGAACCTCACTACATCCTATTCGTTCAGTCTCACTCTGATCTCAAGTGAACCGAATCGTATTAAGCGGTTGATGAAAAGAAGTATGTATTTAGCATCATATAATTACGCCTGACCAATGTGATTATATTATACTAAGTACATATGGGCGTTTCATAGTCGTAAAATACGTGATAGAAATACCGTTAAGCCATCTCGTTGTTTGATAACATATTTGTGTGAAACATCTTTCTTCACATTTCTTACTTTGGCGTTGACTACTATTTGAACTACTACCCAGTCAAGCCTGACTACTATTTTAACTACTATGGTACAAACAAACTCTTACTCCCTAACGGACCGAATAAACTTGTACTAAACGATTAACGAATGGAACCGATGACTCACCAATCAAATGGACGGAGGGAACAAACAGAGATCGTTACACATATCAAAAATTACAAACTTTTCAGGCACTACGCGAACGAAGCATAGTGGTATGCTAGTATACGATAATCGAGACGGAGTCTCACACAATCACTTGGGTGATCGGACTTAGTCTTGCGAAACGAATCGCGAGTAGCAACTTTATCCAACTAAAAACTACGAGCTATATTTTGAAATGTTTATTTCACAAGCAACAATATTGGAAAGTTTTTCCTACTATTTACTTACCAGGTTGATTTCCAATCGAACACTATAGTTTACGCACTGAAATGATTTTCTAAACACATACGAAAGGATTACTATTTTGACTGAATGTCAACAACCTATACGCTGCCTGTTTATACTTAAACAGCAAGTGGTTTACAATCAAGGTTACCAATTATTTTCAAACAACTACTCTATCACGATTTGACTACGATTTGGACAACTATCTAATCGCTTCGAATTGTCAACTGTCTTGACAACTGTTATCATTTTGAACTACAACCATGACATTAACGTTCCAACAGCTCCGGGACGCATGTACCTTCTCAGAACAAAGGATACGCAACCGGATTCCTACGTCAACATCGATATGTCCTAGTAAACTCCTAATACGCTTTAACGTTAAACGATTCGAATGTCATTTCGAACCTAACGCTTGGTAACATTGACTACTTTTCAAATGCATGACTTATTCAACTATACCGCGAGTGTACTCAATAATTAGAACGTATATAGCAACCTAGAGCGCTATACTATTGACAAACGCAAGTTTTCGGAAAACATACGCGACGGGCGTTCCGACTTGATTTTAAATCTCGGTACAAGATTTCTCTAACAGGGGGAGAATGTAACACCCCGCAATTTCGACGTAACTATAAACATCAATTGCACGTATTTTTAGGCTAATTCCCTAACTTAGAGTGAATTTACAACACATTTTAGAGATAAGTCTAGCAAAGCCCAACTAGTTAATACGCGTAGTATTACATATTCTGAGACTTGTATAAATACGTACAAACGATTGGAACAAACGCGACAAAAATGTACGACTGTTGGTGAACAAGACTGTTTAATAAAATGAAATTATTAAATAACATTAACATTTATTAAATATTATGTCGATAATATTTACAAAGTATTTTGTAACGTAGAACATTTATTACGTAAACTGAAACAACTCGAAACGAGTCGGTAAAAACTAAAATAAAACAAAGTTATAATTTTATAACTCAACTAAATTATCTTCAAAGAATATTTGAACTAAACATATATTCGATAACATATTTAAAAATTTATCATTTTAAAACATTATTACATTTAACGATCGAGTAAACGAACACAGATTAAATACCACAAATTTGGGGCAAAACTACCCTCCCTTTGGCACCAAAACCGGCCCAACCCCATCCCCACCCCAACTCATTCTTTCATTTTCATTTAACTAAAAACACACACTTCTCTCTCTCTCTCTCTCTCTCTCTCTCTCTCTCTCTCTCTCTCTCTCTCAAAACCCACCATCACCACTACCACCACAAACCACCCTAAAACTACCACTAAAACTCATCAAATCGACTAGCTCCATTGGAAGAAAACGACCACGACGACGAGCTCTAAACTTCTATCTTTTCGGATTTCTTTCGCGACAACTTTGTAAGAACCCGACACTTCCGGAAACTCTTAGATTTCATTATTTCCTTGATATTTCGAGTGTAAAATACATAATACACCATGTATTAGTGTTACATTAACTTATTATGTCCAAAAACCCCTTTAAAAATGCTTTAGAAATCGAAATCTGCACAAAAATTGCGAACAACGAGTTTCGCGAGTTGAGATTCAATCTCAACTCGTGGGGCAATCTCAACTCGTGAGGCAATCTCAACTCATAGGGAAATCTCAACTTGCGAGGCAATCTCAACTCGCGGGGCAATCTCAACTCGCGGTCAACTTTGGTCAACATTTTTCAGCACTTCATAATATAATGTAAATGTTTACTAAAAGATAATACTTTGATATTAAGTTTAAAAATGATATAAAACTTGAATTCAATAATAAAAGTACTATTTACAAACACTTTGGACATAATTTAGTTGCGTGAACATTAGCATGGATGGTCAAACTTAGACATCCACATACTTATTAAATCTCATACGTTTAGGGCGTTAAGAGATTTCGGACTAGACTTGGGCTTTAGGCTTTGCTAGCACTCACACTTTACTTAACTCATCAGGTGAGTTCACAGCCCCACTTTTAACTGTTTTATCGCTTTCAACTTGGGGTGAGAAACATAGTCAACTGTTTTATTGATTGCCATAACTGCTTTTACTTACATGATTGTATACTTGTTTTACTCGAACGATTAGAGTACATTAAACTGTTGAACTCTTACACTAAACTGGTATTTATGAAACAACGCTTTCATACTATAAACTTGTTAAAATTTGTTTGGTAGACCGGAGAACGACCAACAATGTATTTTAGTGCCAGAGAATGACTGGTCAAGTTGGACGGGAGAATGACCCGTGCGTGTTTAGACCAGAGAACGACAGGTACTGTGTTTCGCTAAAGAACGACCAGCAGTGTTTAGTGCCAAAGAACGACTGGCCGAGTTGGACAGGAGAAAAACCCGTGCGTCTTTAGACCAGAGAATGACCGGTACTGTTTTGGAAACGCTGGAGAACGACCAGCAACGTATTTCAAATTGTGTTTTGGGTAACATCCCACGTAAACTGTGTTTTGGGTAACATCCCATGTAAACTGTATTTTGGGCAACATCTCAACCGAACTATATTTGGATAACATTCAAAAACTTTGGTTACTTAACTATTATGGCAACGACTGTTTACGAACGTACTTGGTTTAACGAACTGTACTTGTAAATTTAAAACCTGTGAATTCACTCAACCTCGTTGTTGACTTTTTACTATGTTTTTCAGGGAATTAGCAGCACACGTAAGGACCGCCTGCACATATGGAACTTAGGCGACCCTCGAGCTTTAGGATGCCAACTTTTGATGATGGGATTTCTTTAGTATCACTAAAAGCGTTTTAGTCATATTTCTGAAATCTACTTTTGTATAACAGTAACTACTTTTATATGATTCGGTGAATCGTCAACTTTTGTAAATTATTAACTTTGGCATCTTAATATTGATGTTCTGTTGTAATCATATGCTCTGATATGTATGCATGTACAATGTTGGCGTCATTACCCCCATACTTAACTAGATGCTTCCGCTAAACGAAATCAACGAATTTGGGGGTGTGACAGATTGGTATCAGAGCCATTGGTTATAGCGAACTAGATTTCTTAGGTGACTTAGAGACCTTAGAGACCTAGACTATAGACTTGGCCAGAATGCACATGTATACACACATTTGCATACGTCTAACTATCTATACGACACATCAACATGCGTGATCCAATTATTGAACCTCACTACGTCCGATTCGTTCAGTCTCACTCTGATCTCATGTGAACCGGATCGTATTAAGCGGTTGATGAAAAGAAGTATGTATTTAGCATCATATAATGACGCCTGACCAACGTCATTATATTATACTAAGTACATATGGGCGTTTCATAGTCGTAAAATACGTGATGGAAATACCGTTAAGCCATCTCGTTTTTTGATAACATATTTGTGTGAAACATCTTTCTTCACATCTCTTACTTTGGCGTTGACTACTATTTGAACTACTACCCAGTCACGCCTGACTACTATTTTAACTACTATTCAGTAATTGTTGACCATGGTACAAACAAACTCTTACTCCCTAACGGACCGAATAAATTTGTACTAAACGATTAACGAATGGAACCGATGACTCACCAATCAAATGGACGGAGGGAACAAACAGAGATCGTTACACATATCAGAAATTACAAACTTTTTAGGCACTACGCGAACGAAGCATAGTGGTATGCTAGTATACGATAATCGAGACGGAGTCTCACACAATCACTTGGGTGATCGGACTTAGTCTTGCGAAACGAATCGCGAGTAGCAACTTTATCCAAGTAAAAACCTACGAGCTATATTTTGAAATGTTTATTTCACAAGCAACAATATTGGAAAGTTTTTCCTACTATTTATTTACCAGGTTGATTTCCAATCGAACACTATAGTTTACGCACTGAAATGATTTTCTAAACACATACGAAAGGATTACTATTTTGACTGAATGTCAACAACCTATACGCTGCCTGTTTATACTTAAACAACAAGTGGTTTACAATCAAGGTTACCAACTGTTTTCAAACAACTACTCTATCACGATTTGACTACGATTTTGACAACTATCTAATCTCTTCGAATTGTCAACTGTCTTGACAACTGTTATCATTTTGAACTACAACCATGACATTAACGTTCCAACAGCTCCGGGACGCATGTACCTTCTCAGAACAAAGGATACGCAACCGGATTCCTACGTCAACATCGATATGTCCTAGTAAACTCCTAATACGCTTTAACGTTCAACGATTCAAATGTCATTTCAAACCTAACGCTTGGTAACATTGACTACTTTTCAAATGCATGACTTATCCAACTATACTGCGAGTGTACTCAATAGTTAGAACTTATATAGCAACCTAGAGCGCTATACTATTGACAAACGAAAGTTTTCGGAAAACATACGCGACGGGCGTTCCGACTTGATTTTAAATCTCGGTACAAGATTTCTATAACAGGGGGAGAATGTAACACCCCACAATTCTGACATAACTATAAACATCAATTGCACGCATTTTTAGACTAATTCCCTAACTTAGAGTGAATTTACAACACATTTTAGAGATAAGTCAAGCAAAGCCCAACTAGTTAATACGCGTAGTATTACATATTCTGAGACTTGTATAAATACGTACAAACGATTGGAACAAACGCGACAAAAATGTACGACTGTTGGTGAAAAAGACTGTTTAATAAAATGAAATTATTAAATAACATTAACATTTATTAAATATTATGTTGATAATATTTACAAAGTATTTTGTAACGTAAAATATTTATTACGTAAACTGTAACAACTCGAAATGTGTCGGTAAAAACTAAAATAAAACAAAGTTATAATTTTATAACTCAACTAAATTATCTTCAAAGAATATTTGAACTAAAAATATATTCGATAACATATTTAAAAAATTATCATTTTAAAACATTATAACATTTAACGATCGGGTAAACGAACACGGATTAAATACCACAAAATTTGGGGCAAAACTACCCTCCCTTTGGCACCAAAACCGGCCCAACCCCACCCCCACCCCCACCCCAACTCATTCTTTCATTTTCATTTCACTAAAAACACACACTTCTCTCTCTCTCTCTCTCTCTATCTCTCTCTCTCTCTCTCTCTCTCTCTCTCTCTCTCTCTCTCTCTCTCACAAAACCCACCATCACCACCACCACCACAAACCACCCAAAAACTACCACTAAAACTCATCAAATCGACTAGCTCCATTGGAAGAAAACGACCACGACGACGAGCTCTACACTTCTATCTTTTCGGAATTCTTTCGTGACAACTTTGTAAGAACCCGACACTTCCGAAAACTCTTAGATTTCATCATTTCCTTGATATTTCGAGTGTAAAATACATAATACACCATGTATTAGTGTTACATTAACTTATTATGTCCAAAAACCCCTTTAAAAATGCTTTAGAAATCGAAATCTGCACAAAAATTACGAACAACGAGTTTCGCGAGTTGAGATTCAATCTCAAATCGCGGGACAATCTCAACTCGCGAGGCAATCTCAATTTATAGGTAAATCTCAACTCGCGAGGCAATCTCAACTCGTGGGGCAATCTCAACTCGCGGGGCAATTTCAACTCGCGGTCAACTTTGGTCAACATTTTTCAGCACTTCATAATATAATGTAAATGTTTACTAAAAGCTAGTACTTTGACATTAAGTTTAAAAATGATATAAAAACTTGATTTCACTAATAAAAGTACTATTTACAAACACTTTGGACATAATTTAGTTGCGTGAACATTAGGATGGATGGTCAAACTTAGACATCCACATACTTATTAAATCTCATACGTTTAGGGCGTTAAGAGATTTCAGACTAGACTTGGGCTTTAGGCTTTGCTAGCACTCACACTTTACTTAACTCATCAGGTGAGTTCACAACCCCACTTTTAACTGTTTTACCGCTTTCAACTTGGGGTGAGAAATATAGTCAACTGCTTTATTGATTGCCATAACTGCTTTTACTTACATGATTGTATACTTGTTTTACTCGAACAATTAGAGTACTTTAAACTGTTGAACTCTTACACTAAACTGGTATTTATGAAACAACGTTTTCATACTATAAACTTGTTAAACATTGTTTACTTAACTATTATGGCAACAACTGTTTACGAACGTACTTGGTTTAACGAACTGTACTTGTAAATTTAAAACCTGTGAATTCACTCAACCTCGTTGTTGACTTTTTACTATGTTTTTCAGGGAATTAGCAGCACACGTAAGGACCGCCTGCACATATGGAACTTAGGCGACCCTCGAGCTTTATGATGCCAACTTTTGATGATGGGATTTCTTTAGTATAACTAAAAGCGTTTTAGTCATATTTCTGAAATCTACCTTTGTAAAACAGTAACTACTTTTATACGATTCGGTGAATCATCAACTTTTGTAAATTATTAACTTTGGCATCTTAATATTGATGTTCTGTTGTAATCATATGCTCTGATATGTATGCATGTACAATGTTGGCATCATTACCCCCATACTTAACTAAATGCTTCCGCTAAACGAAATCAACAAAGTTGGGGGTGTGACAGATTGGTATCAGAGCCATTGGTTATAGCGAACTAGATTTCTTAGGTGACTTAGAGACCTTAGAGACCTAGACTATAGCCTTGTCCAGAATGCACATGTATACACACATTTGCATACGTCTAACTATCTATACGACACATCAACACGCGTGATCCAATTATTGAACCTCACTACGTCCGATTCGTTCAGTCTCACTCTGATCTCATGTGAACCGGATCGTATTAAGCGGTTGATGAAAAGAAGTATGTATTTAGCATCATATAATGACGCCTGGCCAACGTGATTATATTATACTAAGTACATATGGGCGTTTTATAGTCGTAAAATACGTGATGGAAATACCGTTAAGCCATCTCGTTGTTTGATAACATATTTGTGTGAAACATCTTTCTTTACATTTCTTACTTTGGCGTTGACTACTATTTGAACTACTACCCAGTCACACCTGACTACTATTTTAACTACTATTCAGTCATGGTTGACCATGGTACAAACAAACTCTTACTCCCTAACGGACCGAATAAACTTGTACTAAACGATTAACGAATGGAACCGATGACTCACCAATCAAATGGACGGAGGGAACAAACAGAGATCGTTACACATATCGAAAATTACAAACTTTTCAGGCACTACGCGAACGAAGCATAGTGGTATGCTAGTATACGATAATCGAGACGGAGTCTTACACAATCACTTGGGTGATCGGACTTAGTCTTGCGAAACGAATCGCGAGTAGCAACTTTATCCAACTAAAAACTACGAGCTATATTTTGAAATGTTTATTTCACAAGCAACAATATTGGAAAGTTTTTCCTACTATTTATTTACCAGGTTGATTTCCAATCGAACACTATAGTTTACGCACTGAAATGATTTTCTAAACACATACGAAAGGATTACTATTTTGACTGAATGTCAACAACCTATACGCTGCCTGTTTATACTTAAACAGCAAGTGGTTTACAATCAAGGTTACCAACTGTTTTCAAACAACTACTCTATCACGATTTGACTACGATTTGGACAACTATCTAATTGCTTCGAATTGTCAACTGTCTTGACAACTGTTATCATTTTGAACTACAACCATGACATTAACGTTCCAACAGCTCCGGGACGCATGTACCTTCTCAGAACAAAGGATACGCAACCGGATTCCTACGTCAACATCGATATGTCCTAGTAAACTCCTAATACGCTTTAACGTTAAACGATTCGAATGTCATTTCGAACCTAACGCTTGGTAACATTGACTACTTTTCAAATGCATGACTTATCCAACTATACCGCGAGTGTACTCAATAGTTAGAACTTATATAGCAACCTAGAGCGCTATACTATTGACAAACGCAAGTTTTCGGAAAACATACGCGACGGGCGTTCCGATTGATTTTAAATCTCGGTACAAGATTTCTCTAACAGGGGGAGAATGTAACACCCCGCAATTTCGACATAACTATAAACATCAATTGCACGCATTTTTAGGCTAATTCCCTAACTTAGAGTGAATTTACAACACATTTTAGAGATAAGTCTAGCAAAGCCTAACTAGTTAATACGCGTAGTATTACATATTCTGAGACTTGTATAAATACGTACAAAGGATTGGAACAAAAATGTACGACTGTTGGTGAACAAGACTGTTTAATAAAATGAAATTATTAAATAACATTAACATTTATTAAATATTATGTTGATAATATTTACAAAGTATTTTGTAACGTAAAATATTTATTACGTAAACTGAAACAACTCGAAACGAGTCGGTAAAAACTAAAATAAAACAAAGTTATAATTTTATAACTCAACTAAATTATCTTCAAAGAATATTTGAACTAAAAATATATTCGATAACATATTTAAAAAATTATCATTTTAAAACATTATAACATTTAACGATCGGATAACGAACACGGATTAAATACCAAAAAATTTAGGGCAAAACTACCCTCCCTTTGGCACCAAAACCGGCCCAACCCCAACCCCAACCCCATCCCCACCCAAACTCATTCTTTCATTTTCATTTCACTAAAAACACACACTTCTCTCTCTCTCTCTCTCTCTCTCTCTCTCTCTCTCTCTCTCTCAAAACCCACCATCACCACCACCACCACAAACCACCCAAAAACTACCACTAAAACGACCATGACGACGAACTCTACACTTCCAATTTTCAGAGTTCTTTCGCGACAACTTTGTAAGAACCTGACACTTCCGAAAACTCTTAGATTTTGTTATTTCTTTGATATTTCGAGTGTAAAATACATAATACACCATGTATTAGTGTTACATTAACTTATTATGTCCAAAAACCCCTTTAAAAATGCTTTAGAAATCGAAATCTACACAAAAATCATGAATAGCGAGTTTCGCGAGTTGAGATTCAAATTCAACTCGCGGGGCAATATCAACTCGCGAGGCAATCTCAACTCGTAGGGAAATCTTAACTCGCGAGGCAATCTCAACTCGCGGTCAACTTTGGTCAACATTTTTCAGCACTTCATAATATAATGTAAATGTTTACTAAAAGATAATACTTTGACATTAAGTTTAAAAATGATACAAAAACTAGATTTCAATAATAAAAGTACTATTTACAAACACTTTGGACATAATTTAGTTGCATGAACATTAGCATGGATGGTCAAACTTAGACATCCACATACTTATTAAATCTCATACTTTTAGGGCGTTAAGAGATTTCGGACTAGACTTGGGCTTTAGGCTTTGCTAGCACTCACACTTTACTTAACTCATCAGGTGATTTCACAGCTCCACTTTTAACTGTTTTACCGCTTTCAACTTGGGGTCAGAAACATAGTCAACTACTTTATTGATTGCCATTACTGCTTTTACTTACATGATTGTATACTTGTTTTACTCGAACGATTAGAGTACTTTAAACTGTTGAACTCTTACACTAAACTGGTATTTATGAAACAACGTTTTCATACTATAAACTTGTTAAACTTTGTTTGGTAAACCGAAGAACGACTGGTACTTTTTATGTAAACGCTGGAGAACGACCAACAACGTATTTTAGTGCCAGAGAACGACTAGTCAAGTTGGACGGGAGAACAAACCGTGCGTGTTTAGACCAGAGAACGACAGGTACTGTGTTTCGCTGGAGAATGACCAGCAGTGTTTAGTGCCAAAGAACGACTGGCCGAATTGGACGGGAGAAAAACCCGTGCGTCTTTAGACCAGAGAACGACCGGTACTGTTTTGGAAACGCTGGAGAATGACTAGCAACGTATTTCAAATTGTGTTGTGGGTAACATCCCACGTAAACTGTGTTTTGGGTAACATCCCATGTAAACTGTATTTTGGGCAACATCTCAACCGAACTATATTTGGATAACATTCCACAACACGTTTACTTAACTATTATGGCAACAACTGTTTACGAACGTACTTGGTTTAACGAACTGTACTTGTAAATTTAAAACCTGTGAATTCACTCAACCTCGTTGTTGACTTTTTACTATGTTTTTCAGGGAATTAGCAGCACACGTAAGGACCGCCTGCACATATGGAACTTAGGCGACCCTCGAGCTTTAGGATGCCAACTTTTGATGATGAGATTTCTTTAGTATAACTAAAAGCGTTTTAGTCATATTTCTGAAATCTACTTTTGTAAAACAGTAACTACTTTTATATGATTCGGTGAATCGTCAACTTTTGTAAATTATTGACTTTGACATCTTAATATTGATGTTCTGTTGTAATCATATGCTCTGATATGTATGCATGTACAATGTTGGCGTCATTACCCCCATACTTAACTAAATGCTTCCGCTAAACGAAATCAACGAATTTGGGGGTGTGACAGATTGGTATCAGAGCCATTGGTTATAGCGAACTAGATTTCTTAGGTGACTTAGAGACCTTAGAGACCTAGACTATAGCCTTGTCCAGAATGCACATGTATACACACATTTGCATACGTCTAACTATCTATACGACACATCAACACGCGTGATCCAATTATTGAACCTCACTACGTCCGATTCGTTCAGTCTCACTCTGATCTCATGTGAACCGGATCATATTAAGCGGTTGATGAAAAGAAGTATGTATTTAGCATCATATAATGACGCCTGGCCAACGTGATTATATTATACTAAGTACATATGGGCGTTTCATAGTCGTAAAATACGTGATGGAAATACCGTTAAGCCATCTCGTTGTTTGATAACATATTTGTGTGAAACATCTTTCTTCACATTTCTTACTTTGGCGTTGACTACTATTTGAACTACTACCCAGTCACACCTGACTACTATTTTAACTACTATTCAGTAATGGTTGACCATGGTACAAACAAACTCTTACTCCCTAACGGACCGAATAAACTTGTACTAAACGATTAACGAATGGAACCGATGACTCACCAATCAAATGGACGGAGGGAACAAACAGAGATCGTTACACATATCAAAAATTACAAACTTTTCAAGCACTACGCGAACGAAGCATAGTGGTATACTAGTATACGATAATCAAGACGGAGTCTCACACAATCACTTGGGTGATCGGACTTAGTCTTGCGAAACGAATCGCGAGTAGCAACTTTATCCAACTAAAAACCTACGAGCTATATTTTGAAATGTTTATTTCACAAGCAACAATATTGGAAAGTTTTTCCTACTATTTATTTACCAGGTTGATTTCCAATCGAACACTATAGTTTACGCACTGAAATGATTTTCTAAACACATACGAAAGGATTACTATTTTGACTGAATGTCAACAACCTATACGCTGCCTGTTTATACTTAAACAGCAAGTGGTTTACAATCAAGGTTACCAACTGTTTTCAAACAACTACTCTATCACGATTTGACTACGATTTGGACAACTATCTAATTGCTTCGAATTGTCAACTGTCTTGACAACTGTTATCATTTTGAACTACAACCATGACATTAACGTTCCAACAGCTCCAGGACGCATGTACCTTCTCAGAACAAAGGATACGCAACCGGATTCCTACGTCAACATCGATATGTCCTAGTAAACTCCTAATACGCTTTAACGTTAAACGATTCGAATGTCATTTCGAACCTAACGCTTGGTAACATTGACTACTTTTCAAATGCATGACTTATCCAACTATACCGCGAGTGTACTCAATAGTTAGAACTTATATAGCAACCTAGAGCGCTATACTATTGACAAACGCAATTTTTCGGAAAACATACGCGATGGGCGTTCCGACTTGATTTTAAATCTCGGTACAAGATTTCTCTAACAGGGGGAGAATGTAACACCCCGCAATTTCGACATAACTATAAACATCAATTGCACGCATTTTTAGGCTAATTCCCTAACTTAGAGTGAATTTACAACACATTTTAGAGATAAGTCTAGCAAAGCATAACTAGTTAATACGCGTAGTATTACATATTCTGAGACTTGTATAAATACGTACAAACGATTGGAACAAACGCGACAAAAATGTACGACTGTTGGTGAACAAGACTGTTTAGTAAAATGAAATTATTAAATAACATTAACATTTATTAAATATTATGTTGATAATATTTACAACGTATTTTGTAACGTAAAACATTTATTACGTAAACTGAAACAACTCGAAACGAGTCGGTAAAAACTAAAATAAAACAAAGTTATAATTTTATCAACTAAATTATCTTCAAAGAATATTTGAACTAAAAATATATTCGATAACATATTTAAAAATTTATCATTTTAAAACATTGTAACATTTAACGATCGGATAACGAACACGGATTAAATACCAAAAAATTTAGGGCAAAACTACCCTCCCTTTGGCACCAAAACCGGCCCAACCCCAACCCCACCACCACCCAAACTCATTCTTTCATTTTCATTTCACTAAAAACACACACTTCTCTCTCTCTCTCTCTCTCTCTCTCTCTCTCTCTCTCTCTCTCTCTCTCTCTCTCTCAAAACCCACCATCACCACCACCACCACAAACCACCCAAAAACTACCACTAAAACGACCATGACGACGAACTCTACACTTCCATCTTTTCGGAGTTCTTTCGCGACAACTTTGTAAGAACCTGACACTTCCGAAAACTCTTAGATTTTGTTATTTCTTTGATATTTCGAGTGTAAAATACATAATACACCATGTATTAGTGTTACATTAACTTATTATGTCCAAAAACCCCTTTAAAAATGCTTTAGAAATCGAAATCTGCACAAAAATCATGAACAGCGAGTTTCGCGAGTTGAGATTCAATCTCAACTCGCGGGGCAATCTCAACTCGTGAGGCAATCTCAACTCGTAGGGAAATCTCAACCCGCGAGGCAATCTCAACTCGCGGTCAACTTTGGCCAACATTTTTCAGCACTTCATAATATAATGTAAATGTTTACTAAAAGATAATACTTTGACATTAAGTTTAAAAATGATATAAAAACTTGATTTCAATAATAAAAGTACTATTTACAAACACTTTGGACATAATTTAGTTGCGTGAACATTAGCATGGATGGTCAAACTTAGACATCCACATACTTATTAAATCTCATACGTTTAGGGCGTTAAGAGATTTTGGACTAGACTTGCCCTTTAGGCTTTGCTAGCACTCACACTTTACTTAACTCATCAGGTGAGTTCACAGCTCCACTTTTAACTGTTTTACCGCTTTTAACTTGGGGTGAGAAACGTAGTCAACTGCTTTATTGATTGCCATAACTTCTTTTACTTATATGATTGTATACTTGTTTTACTCGAATGATTAGAGTACTTTAAACTGTTGAACTCTTACACTAAACTGGAATTTATGAAACAACGTTTTCATACTATAAACTTGTTAA
The DNA here is from genome assembly GCA_963422505.1 of Pseudognaphalium luteoalbum. Classification (NCBI taxonomy): domain Eukaryota; kingdom Viridiplantae; phylum Streptophyta; class Magnoliopsida; order Asterales; family Asteraceae; genus Pseudognaphalium; species Pseudognaphalium luteoalbum. The sequence goes on along the minus strand of OY730198.1, from coordinate 60,900,887 downwards.
ACTTTGTTTGGTAAACCGGAGAACAACCGGTACTTTTTATGTAAACGCTGGAGAATGACCAGCAACGTATTTTAGTGCCAGAGAACGACAGGCCAAGTTGGACGGGTGAACGACCCGTGCGTGTTTATACCGGAGAACGACCGGTACTGTGTTTCGCTTGAGAACGACTGGCTAAGTTGGACGGGAGAACGACCCGTGCGTCTTAAGACCGGAGAATGACCGATACTGTTTTGGAAATGCTGGAGAACGACCAGCAGCGTATTTCAAATTGTGTTTTGGGTAACATCCCACGTAAACTGTGTTTTGGGTAACATCCCATGTAAACTGTATTTTGGGCAACATCTCAACCGAACTATATTTGGATAACATTCCACAACACGTTTACTTAACTATTATGGCAACAACTATTTACAAACGTACTTGGGTTAATGAACTGTACTTGCAAATTTAAAACCTGTGAATTCACTTAACCTCGTTGTTGAGTTTTTACTATGTTTTTAAGGAAATTAGCAGCACACGTAAGGACCACCTGCACATATGGAACTTAGGCCACCCTCGAGCTTTAGGATGCCAACTTTTGACAATGGGTTTTCTTTAGTATAACTAAAAGCGTTTTAGTCATATTTATGAAATCTACTTTTGTAAAACAGTAACTACTTTTATACGATTCGGTGAATCGTCAACTTTTGTAAATTATTAACTTTGGCATCTTAATATTGATGTTCTGTTGTAATCATATGCTCTGATACGTATACATGTACAATGTTGGCGTCATTACCCCCATACTTAACTAAATGCTTCCGCTAAACGAAATCAACGAAATTGGGGGGTGTGACAGGTTGACTAAATGTGGTTGTTTGACTAATAGGGTTGGATTATCTATTAGTGTGTCAAATAGTGTCCAAAGGGATCACTATTGTGGATATGGCTTGTATTAAGCTGAGGTTGAAATATGTTGACATAGTCATTGACTAAAAGTCTATTTTTAAGGTTAAAACCTAAAATAAGAAATTTAAATATGATAATATACATATATGATAGGTGGATAAGGTTTATTAAACGGTGCATATAGTGTTTCAATGAGTTGATAATATGCCCTTGATTTGTAAGGGGCTAGGATTACGATGTGTTGGGTCTATTATGGTTAAATAGGCCAATTGCATTGTTAAATTTGTTAGTGACAAAGAATAGGGATATGAGTCAAACATAATAATATAGTGTTAATATTATGATGTGTCGAATTTGAAATTCAATATGTGAATAACGAGTTTGGGTAAGAGTATGAAATCATTTAATTATGATTGGTCTTGTTTTAGATCAAACTTGTAGAAAAGTTGTTAGAAGTTATTGTTAATTTGTTAGTTGAATTTGAAGTTGACAAATAGTCAACAGTGTTAAAATAATTAAACATGAGTCAAATCTGGTAGTGTTTGTTTGAAATGGAATTGAATTCCCAAATGGGTAAAGTGGTGTTAAAACAACTTATTCATGACCAAAATAAGTTAAATAAGCTATTAAAGGTTATGGAACATTGATTAATTGCTTTAAGTTTGTTTTAGCATGCTGAAAGCGTGTGTAAATGGCTAAAACTCATAAGCATTGTGATATGAGTTGCTAAAGCAAAATGTAAAAAGGATAACCTTTATTATGGAATAATGAAGGTGTTGTGAATTTTTATGTTTAACTATTAAAAAGTTAAAAGATAATCGTGTGCAAAGTTTGTGTGCTCAGAACTACTTTGACAGGTATAGCTATGTAGTCACGAAGTGATTTGTATAGAATCGCCACGTGACTTAAATTTGAGTGTAATGCGATTTTGAAATAATCGCAATGCTTTTGATGTTTGTCAGAATAGTGATTTCAGTTTTCTGGTAGATTGGTTCGCATTTTGTTGTGTCTAATTGCATTAAAACTGAATTGTATAAAAAATTTGTGTAAATTTCATTATTAAACCAATGATTAAAGGGATATGGTTTGTAAAAGAGTAATGACATGAGTCTTATGGGGGAGAGAAAAATTAAAATATCATAAAAGATGATTATGATATAATGAAACATATAAAGTCTGTTGAATTGTACTTGTTCCACTACCTATTGGTGTGGATATGTGTTTATTGTTTTAAGATGCTAAAACCTTAGTAAATATTTTGACAGCCTGAATAGCCTATTTTAAAGAATCAATTTGGAAAAGTGCCAATAAGAAAAGTAAATTACTATGAAAGTATTAATTGAAACTATGAAAATGATGATTATATTTCCACTATTATTGAGTTATGAAAAATTATGTATATTGTTATATATACTTGGTGACAGGATAAAATGATAACTTGCAATTAAAAGAGTTAAAAGGTGAAATAAATCAATGTAGAGATTAGTAAATGTGGGTAATATGATATTGTAATACGTGTGCTGATTTAGCAAAGTACTAATTGATTTTGACTTAACCCTATTCCCTGGAATTTGGTGTTAAGTAATCATGGGATTATAGTTTTACCTATAGATTATGACCTCTACCTTACTTATTTATGTGTGGTTAAGGTTGTATAACTTCGATGTACTTGCGAGTAAGAAGTTTTATATAAATAAGCGGTATTTGAAATTAGGAATTTAAATTAGTAATAACTAAGATTCCTAATATTTTACCAGTTAAAGTGATATGTGAATACTGGTTTGGCGGCTAGTGTAATATGAATTTAAAATTTATTATTGGTTTGTGTATTGTGGTTTCATAGTCACTGTTCTTGTTGCTATAAAGATATATATAGTTATATTGGTTTTAAGGATTCTAACATATTGCTAGTTTCTAGTTATAATTTGCTTCACTTATTATTAGCGATTGTGTGTTCTAAAAGTGATTACTTGACTAATTAAACGATTCATGTAAATGGTCATTATATATATATATATATATATATATATATATAGAGAGAGAGAGAGAGAGATAGAGAGAGAGAGAGTTTATGCACAATATATGTGCAGGGGGTGAAAGACAGAAGCTTGTACATTGGGATATGTGCAAGTGAAAAGAAATGAAAGTATATAATTATTATTATAAGCTGCTCAATATTGGGCAACGTATGATAAGCTACTAAATTGAAAGGTAACTAATACGTGATTTTAATATTCTAAATCATTTTAGCATGATCAGATTTCAGGGATGAAATCTCTTTAGGGGGGAGATTTGTAACATCCTCCTTAGGGGCCTAGTGGCAATGTAGTAAATTCCTGATTTTAATTATTATTTAATGTGTTAGGATATTAAATTGTTATTTTATTAAGTATTGTAAATACTTAGTCAAAACATCAAATGACTTATTGTGACTAGTAAATTATTAATTGTTTTAACTTTATACAATTGACGGTAAAATAAAATTATTGGAATCGTAAATAGTTTTTAGGTTCTTGACAATAGGTTTAGAAGGAGACTAATTTAAATGATATACAGAGTCGGTTTGGGTGAGAACCGACTTATGTTTCCTTAAATTCCCCAACTTTTCCCCAAATGGTTTTAATCATTGTTTCCCAAAATAGAAAGAAGAGGGAATTATCCCTGTGACTCACGAATGGATCAAGAAACCATTATATTGAATCTTCAATCCAAGTTAGAAGCTTAAATTCATCATCTCCATTTCATTGTTTATCTAAAGTAAGTATGATTTAATGCTTACTTGACCTAGAACTTGATTGTGATGAATTGATATGAAATTTAACTTGGAAAGATGCTTAGTTGATGCTATAAATCTGTTAACGATAAGTAGCAATCCAGAAATTGAATTATTTGTATGGAAATCGAAGTTGGTATGCAGAAAACATAGTTGCAGGTATGGAGATGAAGGGGAATCACGACGCGATTTATCATCTTTCGCGACGCGAAGAATATATAATCGCGGCGCGATTCTAAAATAAATCGTAACGCGAAATATAACAGATCGTGACGCGATCCTTGTATAGTGGTGACGTGATTTGGGTTAATTGGAGATGCGATTCAAAAGTTTTGTTTTGCAAATTTTGAAAATGCACAAGCGACAAATTCTATTAACTCGGATTGGGTTGAAATTCGCATGGTCACTCGAAAACGTCCCAATGATTACAGCTCTATTCCAAGACTTCTGAGCTTTCAGCTGAGGTAAGGGTGAGTGGATCTGTAATCCTCAGTGTGATTTAGTTGTAACAAATTTGATTACAATGGGTAAACGTATTGTTATTATGGATAGACTGTTTAGTCTGACATAATGCCATGAGGACTATGGATTACGTGAGTATGTGATTATGTGGTACTTGGCCATTGGGCATATGTGATATATTATCAGAGGTCAACATTTGGGTTGGGCTTGGTTGCTATTGTTTGGCTGGTTCAGGGGTTCCTTATACACATAGTTGATAGGAACCTGTGTCCAGTGAAGATAGCAACAAGCTATCAGTTAACTTTTGTATAGGCCTGCAGTTGTTTTAAGTGTTCTTTGAAGGATACTTCAAGAACCACCGATCCTCTTTGATGCGATGTGTTTATGATGCTTTATGCTGTAAAAAGGGTGATTTGTGTTTACGATGCTTTATGCTGTAAATAGGTTTGATATGTGTTTACGATGCTTTATGCTGTAAACAGGTTTGATATATGTTTACGATGCTTTATGCTATAAAAAGGGTTGATTTGTGTTTATAATGCCTTTGCTGTATATAACACCCCTCTTTCTAAAGATATTTCTTTATTATTTTCTACTACGGAAGTGTATTAAACAAAATATTATTTTATAAACTTATAATATAAACATAAACCACAAGTTTAACGTTTACAAAACCAACATTTACTTAATACAAACGGGGTATTATATTGTGCAAAAACATAGTTTCATATAAATTATATCAGAGTTGCTAGCATCAAACATTCTTCATTCCCTTCTTGCAACTCACATATTAAAATAACACCTGCAAGAAGTAGATTGAGGGATTAGCACGAAGCTAAGTGAATGAATTTATCACACACTAATCAACTTAGTATAACCACTTGTTTACACCACACAACGGTAAACATCTATATCAACAATCAATAGTTCAACTATGAGGATCGGTGGTCCTTGAGAAACCCTACTGCTGTGGTGACTCTCAAGAACACTTGTCCAACAATCCGTATGGCCAATACGAAATAGACCGATAGCTATTGGTTATTGTACTCAAACACAAGTCTCACACACAACAAATGAAGCAAGACTACGTGTAATTCACACAATAACCAACTAGCTCAACCAACGTGTTGACCTCAAAACAACATGTATTCACATGTCAACTAGCATATAACGTCTCAAACAACAATGCTAAATAAGTAATTCTATTTGTAACACCCGCCAAATTAGGACTAGTGATTAGTGCCCAATCCTTTGTTAATACATGTAATTAGTCAGTTTGAGGCTAATTAATGTAACAACTCGCAAATTTAAGCGTAAATACGAGCATTAAACATTTGCATTATAAGGCTAATTCCCTACTTGAGTGAATTCACAACTACTTTTAGAGGTAAGTCTAGCAAAGCCCGACTAGTTAATACGCGTAGTATTACATATTTCGTAATTAGTATAATTGCGTACAAAACATTCAGAACAAATACGACAAAATATACGACCGTTGGTGAACAAATTATGTGATAATATGAAATTATTAAACAACCTTATTTAATTATTAAATATTATATTGATAATATTTACAATGTATTTTATTACAATTAACATTTATTTCGTACAACTGAAACAATTTGAAACCCATTTGTAAAATTTAAAATAAAATTTAGTTATAATTTTATTACTCAACTACATTGTTTTAAATAAAATAATACAACTAAAAGAATAATCGAAAACGTATTTAAAAACCTATGGTTTAAAAACGTTTGAACATTTAACGATCGGGTAAATGAACACGGGTAAAATACCACAAAATTAGGACAAATCCCCCTCCCTTTTTGGTTGAGAAAAATCTGCCCAAACACCCCCCCAAACCCCAATCCCATCCTCATTCTATCTCTTTTCTTCTTCTTTCCCTCATCTCTTTTCTCTCTAACTCACTACCAACAACAACAACAAAAATCAACAACAACAACAACATCACCACCAACACTTGTATTTTCGGATTCATCACCAACAAGAGCAACAACAAGCATTCATCATCATCATCTTCATCTTCTTCATCTTCAAGACTCACCATCTTCATCCTCAAACCCCAAATCTTCAAATCGTAAGGATTTCTTCACTTTTTCTTATGATTTCTTGTTAAAAACACTTAATATGCCATGTATTAGTGTTATATCAACTTATTATGCCCAAAAATCCCTTGAAAAACACTTTAAGAGTCAAAATCCACACAAAAATCGCGAACAGCTCGTTCTGCGGATCGAGATCGATTTTTGCGAGTCGAGATTTGGACTTGCGGGTCGACTTGACTTCCGGATCGACTTGACTTGCGGGTCGACTTGACTTGCGGGTCGATTTGACTTGCGGGTCGACTTGACTTGCGGATCGACTTGACTTGCGGGTCGACTTGACTTGCGGATCCACTTGCGAGTTGACTTTTTGACTACGAGTTGACTTTTTGAAAAAAATGCATTTTTGACCCTAAACGATGAATTTTGTCACATTCGGACATATATACATATATATATTTATATATATGTGTGTGTGTGTACTTTCGGATAAAATAACAGAAATTTTAAGGACATTTTCACGCTAATCATTAAACATCTTCAAGAATCAACCCTTTATGATATAACTCGCACATGAAACACATATACTGTGGGAAGTATACAACACGAAATATATAATAATAATACTTTAAATTATAATTACGAAAACTCACCAACAAGCCGTACATGTTTTTTTTTCAAAACATAAAATGTATAAACAAACATGTGGACATAACTTGGTTGTACGAACACTAGCATGGATGGTTAAACTTAGACCTCCACATACTTATTAAATTTCATACGTTTAGGACGTTAGTGACTTACCCGGACTACGCTTTGCTAGCACTCGCACTACTACTTAACTCAACATGTGAGTTCACAGCCCCTACTTTTACTGTTTCAACTGCTTTTGAACAGGGGTGGAAAACATAGTCAACTGTTTTACTTATTGCCATAACTGCTTTTACTCATATGATTGTTTATCATACTTGTTTGCTCACACGATTAGAGTGCTTGAACTGTTAAACTCATACACAAAACTGGAATTTATGATACCACATTTTCATACGAATGTCGTGTTAAACTTTGTTTGGTATACCGGAGAACGACCGGTACTTTTATAAAAACGCTGGAGAACGACCAGCTACGTATTTTAGTGCCAGAGAACGACTGGCCAAGTGGACGGGAGAACGACCCGTGCGTATTCTGGACCGGAGAACGACCGGTGCGTATTTCGCTGGAGAACGACCAGCAGTGTTTGGACGGGAGAACGACCCGTGCGTATCTAGACCGGAGAACGACCGGTAAACTGTTTTATTGGACGGGAGAACGACCCGTGCGTATCTAGACCGGAGAACGACCGGTAAACTGTTTTATTGGACGGGAGAACGACCCGTGCGTCTTTTGACCGGAGAACGACCGGTACTGTTTTGGAAAATGCTGGAGAACGACCAGCTACGTATTTTAAACTGTATTTGGGTAACATCCCACGTAAACTGTATTTTGGGTAACATCCCACGTGAACTGTATTTTGGGCAACATCCCAACCGAATTATATTTGGATAGCATTCCACAAAATGTTTATTCAACTATTATGGCAATACTACTTGTGAACATATTTGATATTCAACAACTGTTTACGAATGTATTTGGTTAAACAAACTGTATTTGCAACATGAAACCTGTGAATTCACTCAACCTCGTTGTTGACTTTTATTATATTTTTCAGGGAATTAGCTGCGCATGTAAGAACCGCCTGCACGTTGGAATTTAGGCGACCCACGAAGAATAGGATGCCAACTTTTGAGAATTGGATTTCTTTTATATAACTGAAACTGTTTAGTCATATTTACGAAATCTACTTTTGTAAACTTAATACTTTTAATTTGTACGGTTCGAGAAATCGTAAACTTTGTAACTAATACTTTGGCATCTTAATATATTTGTTCTGTTGTAATCATATGCTCTGATACGTATGCATGTTCAGTATATTGTGGCACTCCTCATACTTAACTAAATGCTTCCGCTAATTAAAACCAACGAAATTTGGGGGTGTTACAGATTGGTATCAGAGCCATTGGTTATAGCGAACTAGATTTCTTAGGTGACTTAGAGACCTTAGAGACCTAGACTATAGCCTTGGCTAGAACTCACGTGCATACACACATTTTCATACATCTAACTATCACTACGACTCATCGATACGAGAAAATCCATTGTTTGAACCGTACTACATTCGATTCGTTCAAACTCACTCTGATCTCATGAGAACCTGATCGTATTAAGTGGTTGATGAAAAGAAGTATGTATTTAGCATCATATAATGACGCCTGGCCAACGTGATTATATTATACTAAGTACATATGGGCATTTCATAGTCGCAAGATACGTGATGGGGATCTTGTCAATCCTTTTAATGTTCTATAACTAAGAACATGTAAAACTTTATTCTTCACATCCTTTTCATTGGCATTGACTTCTGCACTCCTTCATCGCAGAACGTCATCATGCCGCCTAAACGAAGAAATACCCGAAATAGTCGCCGAGCGCCTACACCTCCTGTCGTCGAAACAACCGAACAAATCATTGAACGCCGCGTGGCTGAAGCTATTGCTCAGTACGAGGCCAGCCGCAACCGTGAAAACGTGGCAAACAACAGTGGAGCCACCCCGGTCAACAGTGAAACCCCGGCGAATACCCAACAGGGGTGTTCATACAAAACTTTCCAGGCCTGCAAACCAAGCACCTTCATCGGGACTGAAGGGGCCATTGGCCTAATTCACTGGATCGAGAAAATGGAATCGGTCCTCGACATTAGCAACTGTGATACCAACAACATAGTGAAATTCGCCACGTGTACCCTAGCTGATAAAGCGTTAACTTGGTGGAACGCTCAGGTCCAGATCATTGGACGCCCAGCTGCTTACTCTATGAACTGGGAAACTTTGAAACAGATGATGATGGAGGAATTTTGCTCTCCCAACGAGATCCAAAAACTCGAGACCGAACTCTGGAACATACAGATGACCGGCGCTGACATTACCGGTTATACAACTAGATTTCAAGAGCTTGCACGACTTGTGCCCCACATGGTGACTCCTGAAAAGGAACGCATCAAACGATACATCAGGGGTTTGGCCCCACAGATTAGAGGCATGGTTATGTCCTCCAAACCAACCGCCTTTAGGAGCGCAGTTGACCTGGCTCAGAGTTTGACCGACGATGCCATTCTGATTGGCACGTTGAAAGCTGCTACTGGGAGGATCGAACCGAGCAGTCGTGAGATTGTCGGTCACGGGGGAGAGAAATGGAAATGGATCAATGAGGGAAACAACAACCAGAATCAAGCAAACAAGAAACCTACGGGTAACACCCGAGCATACATTGCCACCACCGCAACTGGACCCAAACCCTACCTTGGCAACAAACCAAAATGTGACAAGTGTGGAAAGCACCATGCTGGCGAATGCGCCTTTTGCCAAGACTGTCGGAACTGGGGTCACTTGGCCCAAAACTGTAAAACCAACCCTCCCGCTCGAACGAACAATGGGTGCTTTGAGTGTGGCGAACCTGGGCACTACCGAAACCAATGCCCACAACTCAACAACAATAACAACCGCATCGCCAATGTTCCAAACGCTCGCGGACGCGCATACATCATTGGAGCGCGGGACGCGCCTGTGGTTCCCTGAATCAGTACGGTACGTCTTAAACAACCGCTATTACGTTTTAACGATACGTTATCCGGATGTTGATCCGAACCTGATGCTGACCAAACGTAGACTATGTTTCGAAACGTACCACTTACCGAACTATACCGCGAGTATACATTGATTGTTAAAACTTTTATGGCAACACTTGAGCGACACGTAAACTATTACTATTTCTAACAAAACGACTTTTCGGAAAACATACCGACGGGCGTTCCGACTTGAATTTAAATCTCGGGACGAGATTTCTCTAACAGGGGGAGAATGTAACAACTCGCAAATTTAAGCGTAAATACGAGCATTAAACATTTGCATTATAAGGCTAATTCCCTACTTGAGTGAATTCACAACTACTTTTAGAGGTAAGTCTAGCAAAGCCCGACTAGTTAATACGCGTAGTATTACATATTTCGTAATTAGTATAATTGCGTACAAAACATTCAGAACAAATACGACAAAATATACGACCGTTGGTGAACAAATTATGTGATAATATGAAATTATTAAACAACCTTATTTAATTATTAAATATTATATTGATAATATTTACAATGTATTTTATTACAATTAACATTTATTTCGTACAACTGAAACAATTTGAAACCCATTTGTAAAATTTAAAATAAAATTTAGTTATAATTTTATTACTCAACTACATTGTTTTAAATAAAATAATACAACTAAAAGAATAATCGAAAACGTATTTAAAAACCTATGGTTTAAAAACGTTTGAACATTTAGCGATCGGGTAAATGAACACGGGTAAAATACCACAAAATTAGGACAAATCCCCCTCCCTTTTTGGTTGAGAAAAATCTGCCCAAACACCCCCCCAAACCCCAATCCCATCCTCATTCTATCTCTTTTCTTCTTCTTTCCCTCATCTCTTTTCTCTCTAACTCACTACCAACAACAACAACAAAAATCAACAACAACAACAACATCACCACCAACACTTGTATTTTCGGATTCATCACCAACAAGAGCAACAACAAGCATTCATCATCATCATCTTCATCTTCTTCATCTTCAAGACTCACCATCTTCATCCTCAAACCCCAAATCTTCAAATCGTAAGGATTTCTTCACTTTTTCTTATGATTTCTTGTTAAAAACACTTAATATGCCATGTATTAGTGTTATATCAACTTATTATGCCCAAAAATCCCTTGAAAAACACTTTAAGAGTCAAAATCCACACAAAAATCGCGAACAGCTCGTTCTGCGGATCGAGATCGATTTTTGCGAGTCGAGATTTGGACTTGCGGGTCGACTTGACTTCCGGATCGACTTGACTTGCGGGTCGACTTGACTTGCGGGTCGACTTGACTTGCGGGTCGACTTGACTTGCGGATCGACTTGACTTGCGGGTCGACTTGACTTGCGGATCCACTTGCGAGTTGACTTTTTGACTACGAGTTGACTTTTTGAAAAAAATGCATTTTTGACCCTAAACGATGAATTTTGTCACATTCGGACATATATACATATATATATTTATATATATGTGTGTGTGTGTACTTTCGGATAAAATAACAGAAATTTTAAGGACATTTTCACGCTAATCATTAAACATCTTCAAGAATCAACCCTTTATGATATAACTCGCACATGAAACACATATACTGTGGGAAGTATACAACACGAAATATATAATAATAATACTTTAAATTATAATTACGAAAACTCACCAACAAGCCGTACATGTTTTTTTTTCAAAACATAAAATGTATAAACAAACATGTGGACATAACTTGGTTGTACGAACACTAGCATGGATGGTTAAACTTAGACCTCCACATACTTATTAAATTTCATACGTTTAGGACGTTAGTGACTTACCCGGACTACGCTTTGCTAGCACTCGCACTACTACTTAACTCAACATGTGAGTTCACAGCCCCTACTTTTACTGTTTCAACTGCTTTTGAACAGGGGTGGAAAACATAGTCAACTGTTTTACTTATTGCCATAACTGCTTTTACTCATATGATTGTTTATCATACTTGTTTGCTCACACGATTAGAGTGCTTGAACTGTTAAACTCATACACAAAACTGGAATTTATGATACCACATTTTCATACGAATGTCGTGTTAAACTTTGTTTGGTATACCGGAGAACGACCGGTACTTTTATAAAAACGCTGGAGAACGACCAACTACGTATTTTAGTGCCAGAGAACGACTGGCCAAGTGGACGGGAGAACGACCCGTGCGTATTCTGGACCGGAGAACGACCGGTGCGTATTTCGCTGGAGAACGACCAGCAGTGTTTGGACGGGAGAACGACCCGTGCGTATCTAGACCGGAGAACGACCGGTAAACTGTTTTATTGGACGGGAGAACGACCCGTGCGTATCTAGACTGGAGAACGACCGGTAAACTGTTTTATTGGACGGGAGAACGACCCGTGCGTCTTTTGACCGGAGAACGACCGGTACCGTTTTGGAAAATGCTGGAGAACGACCAGCTACGTATTTTAAACTGTATTTGGGTAACATCCCACGTAAACTGTATTTTGGGTAACATCCCACGTGAACTGTATTTTGGGCAACATCCCAACCGAATTATATTTGGATAGCATTCCACAAAATGTTTATTCAACTATTATGGCAATACTACTTGTGAACATATTTGATATTCAACAACTGTTTACGAATGTATTTGGTTAAACAAACTGTATTTGCAACATGAAACCTGTGAATTCACTCAACCTCGTTGTTGACTTTTACTATGTTTTTCAGGGAATTAGCTGCGCATGTAAGAACCGCCTGCACGTTGGAATTTAGGCGACCCACGAAGAATAGGATGCCAACTTTTGAGAATTGGATTTCTTTTATAAAAATGAAACTGTTTAGTCATATTTACGAAATCTACTTTTGTAAACTTAATACTTTTAATTTGTACGGTTCGAGAAATCGTAAACTTTGTAACTAATACTTTGGCATCTTAATATATTTGTTCTGTTGTAATCATATGCTCTGATACATATGCATGTTCAGTATATTGTGGCACTCCTCATACTTAACTAAATGCTTCCGCTAATTAAAACCAACGAAATTTGGGGGTGTTACAATTAATGTATCAAAATATATATTGATGAATATATATGATTATGCGATTTGATTAAATCGTACGCTCCTCAAATCAAATGTAATTCGATTCAATTAAATACGGACGTTGGTGAACAATTTTATTAAATAAAATAACATTATTTAATAACGTTATTATATCTAAAAATAATATCTTAATAATACTTCCTATTTGTCTCGTATCACACGATTAAAGCCTACGCGATTTAAAAACAGTAAAATACGTGAATTAACCTAAATTATATTATATGATCCAAATTATTAAGGACTTGATGAAATATTTCAAGTAAAATATTTAATAAATATTCGTATTTTAAAATAAATATGAAACGCGTAAAATAAATAATTAAACGTTTAAACGAACACAGCACAGAACGCGAAAACAGGGAACAAAATTTGGTGAAGCCCACACCCGTGGACCTCACCGAAATTCAGCCCCAAGAGGTGAGGTTACCACCTCCCCACCTCATTCTCACCTTCTCTTTCACTTTCTTCTCTCTTTTTCTCTCAAACATTCACCACCACACCACACCACCAAATTCACAAAATAACACCTCAAAACGACCCTAAATCTTGAAGCTCTTTTGGAGAAAAGATTCACCACGTCACGATCTACGTTTCTACCTTTTCAGAATTTTCCGGCGTTAACTCGTAAGTTTCCGAAAAAACTCGAAAACACTCCGATTTCGTTTATTTTTACATAAATGTTGTTTCTATAAACTTAAAATGTCCATCTAAGGGTTGGGTAAAAGAATCAGACCAAACGGAAACCGGAAAACACATTTTTGGTTCAAAATCTGTCGAACAGACATAAGTGTCGCATAGGCCGGACCAGTATGTCACTTCGTGCATCACTTAAGTTCCGCATTAAGTGCCGCATAAAAACCTAAATTTGCATCACTTGCTTAAGTGCCATATAAAACCCCTTTTTCCTGACACTTACAACCGTCACTTGCCCAGTGACGCCTAACGCTACTTACCGACACTTCCAACGACACTTGTCTAAGTGTCTCATACAATTGAACCCTAATTCCATCCGACACTCGACCCTAGTGACGCATAGAACCCTTACCCGACACTGATAACCGAAACTGCCTTAATGACTCCTCGTCATGCGTCACTTCCCTAAGTGACGCCTTAAACTCAAATTTTACCATTTCATGCGGCACTTCCTAAGTGTCGCCTAAACCCCTAAGTGTCACATCAAGTGACACTAAAAACAGACTGTCTACAACTCTTTTTCACACTAAGTATCGAACTTCTATAACCTCAAACACATTGGAAACATGTTTTCAAGCATAACACTTCTAAAACACATTAGAAACATGTTTTCAAGCATAACACTTCAAAATCATAATGATAATGATAAGATTATTATTGCAAACAATCACCAATGGGCTGTACGCATTTTCAAATACTTAAATAAATCAATCAAATCGTAGTAATTTGGACATTCTAGTTGGACGAACAACTACAAGGGTGATCTTTTGAGATACCCAATCATGTTTATAACCATCGCGTGTCGTGGACACCCTCAGGTTACGAGTCTTCGGACAATCACTAATCGGCTAATCAACTCACAGTTATTGATTAAACGCTTCAAGACTCAGGTGAGTCTCATAGCCCTCTTTTACTGTTTTTACTCAGGGGTGTTATTCATTGCTCGTTTTTAACATGTGAACGCAAGTACAAACATTTTCATATACTACATGAGTTTTTACACAACTAATCATTTCAAAGTCCTCCGTCAGCATAGTTTGGTAATACGTTTTAGCGTGAATATTAGTATACGGTACCATATAGCATTGACCCTCCTCGTCCTGGTTAGCATGCACTAACTGGGTAAATGGATGTACTAATATTTGTTCAGACGAGTGTTGATTAGGCACTCGTGGAGGCACCTCGCTCAGGCACTGATTGTGATCCTGATCCCTCGAGTTAAGCTCAGACTATGTGCTCATGGTTGTATACATTATCATTATCTTTATTTGTTGGATGCAAATCAGTACTTAAATCTTGCGGTTCACACGATATTATTTGATATTCAAACCTGTGAGCTCACCAGTGTTAGCTGACCCATTTTAGCATGTATCACAGGTACTCAACAGTAGATGTGGACTACCCTCAGGATTATTATAGCTCGAGTCAGCATGCACACAATAGAGATTTCCTTGCATTAGTATATTTTGTACAAGTATTTATGTATTGGAATCTCTCATTAAATTGAACACGAGCTATGTACCATTTCAACAATTATAAACATTTTAATATTAATATATTTTTTTCTAAAAAGACGCATATTGAGTCGTTTGCTATACATCTGTGTGCTTTGATTATTGATTAGTAACACCCAAATGATGCTTCCGCCAAACAGTGAATTTGGGGGTATTACAGATTGGTATCAGAGCTTAAGGTTATAGTGAACTAGGTTGTATTTAGTGGGCCTAGACTATGACCGTTAGGCAGTATTCCTTATTAAGTATGCTTAGGTTCAGTGACTACATTGTATTGGTTTAATTTAACATAGCCTGATCAACTATGTACAATTAAGAGAATATGATGTGAGATCTGAAAGGAATCATGACTGAATAGGATACACTAGTTGACTCTGACCTGGAGAGAACCGGGACTCAAACATGTCTGTGTTAGACACTTTAGGCTATTACGTGATATATATATATATATATATATATATATACACATACATAGATAGGCCTCGCTCTCACTCAATATCTTAGGCTATATTATATATGTATTAGATGATATAAGCCTCATTCTTTCTAACGCTTTATATCTGAATGGCAAACACACCACCCAATTTATCACACTCTCAATCCGGATCGCAGAACCAAGGGTAGCTAGGAGGAACACCAGGTTACCTCGAGCTAGCCCGTATCCCACTCACTTCACTCTGCCGGCCTTGGCCGCTAGGCTGAACCGCCACGAGCAACGACTTCGCACCATGGATGTCGCACTTCAAGAAACAAATGAAAATTGGAGACTCACAGCGCTAGAACGTATCAACCAAGTCTCCGAAGATCACGAAAACACCGTTAGCAACATGAACATTCTCCACGACCAAATAGTGGAATCAGGGGTAGAAGTGGAGCTCTTACGATTCAGGTTGGAACAATGTGAACAATGCCTGCAAGAGGACAAATAATACTTAAGGATACTGGTACAGCGACAAGCCCTGGCAGAAGACAACGCCCGACAAACCAGCAGACTTGCAATCACCATGGATCGACTTGTCACACTAATGAAAAGAATCAACTTGCGTTAGAACTAGTGTGACCGTAATCTTGTAATCTATATCTATCTGTGTAGGACTCTTTCAATTCGAACCGGATGTAACAATTCTCGGTACCTTTTGTACTTCCCTAATTATGTAATCTTTTGAAAACCCGTACCATGTATCCAACTTGGTTATCTAAATGAAATATAATTATCACTTTGTACTATCATCGTATATTTCATCATATACACCTGTGATATATCAAAATTTCACGCAAGTATCTCATTGTCTTTTCTTGATCTTGTTCAGCAAGATGCCACCAAAGCGATTCACCTTCAGCGAATCTGAAATCGCCCAACTCATCGCCCAAAGCGTGGCCCAAGCTATGGCTACCTGACATCCCAGTTCGGGCAGTGAAGATACAGCTGCCAACGGGCCTCAATCCAAAGCCTGCTCGTACAAGGACTTCCAAAACTGCAAACCCTTGAGCTTCAAGGGAACTGAAGGAGCCATCGGACTAATCAGATGGTTCGAGAAAATGGAATCTGTCTTCCACATCAGCCAGTGTGCGGAAGAGGACAAAGTCTATGAGAGGATACTGGATCAATCGGTGAAACTATAGGGCTGGTGCTCCTGAGAATCCTGTGACTCTGAACAATGGTGGCTCGTGTAGGGACTCTGGATATCCTACTGCCTCTCGAAGTCTGCCCTCTAGCCGATTCGACAACTGAAGGTTCAAGCTGTCTCAGAATAGGAACCTGTGCTGGTGGTTGTTGTGTCCTAGGTGGAACTGTGCGAGGTGGTAAACTATGGCCACGGTCACGAACTGGATGTCGGTGAGGTGCTGGAGTAGGAACTGCAGGGGGATATAAGTGTGGTGGTGCTCGGCCCAATCCCCAAGGTAAGTCAGGAAGTGGGCTCACTGGTATCCCTGCTGTTTGTTGTCTCATAGTCCTATAACATCGGACCAACATCTGCATCAGCCAGTACCAATAGTCTAGCCCTGGTGGTGTCCCATAGTTGTATATATAAGGGGGCACCTTAGATTTAGGAGCTGGGGTGGAAGGTCCTGCCCTAGTAGGATGTGGCACTACTGGTGGTGGTGCAACTGGGTCATCATAATCATCCTTATCTTTTTCTGAATCTGAGTATGAATCTGAGTTATTTGGCTCTTTTGGTTGTTTCCTCTTTCTTCCCTCTCTTGGTAAAACTATACCTGGTACCAATTCATCCATACTATATGTGTCTGATGATCGTGCCCTGATGTAAACGGTGTCGTCTCTCATAATCTTGAGTATATCCATGCTCCTAAGGAATTCATAATCTATCGGGTGGGCACTCCATACTGGAAGGCTTATGAATTTTTCTACCTCTGCCGTCTTAAGCAAACCCATTCTGCGAATCAGCCTTGTAATTACTGGACCCATATATGATCTCCTTGCACCAAAATCCTTTTCTTCCAGAATCCGCTGGGCAACTAAATGGGAACCTGAATTTTCCTCTTCTCGAGGATGCACATCATCATAGCAATATCAAATCTGGCAACTCGACCGCTTGTCATGTATTTTCCGTCAAATGAACAAGCTATCAGCTTGTGTAGGATTTGTAAGACTGGATCTCTGAGTTTGGTAGCTTTTATACCCGAGAAATATCTTTTTGATGATAACTTACTCCATACCTCAGATGGTGTGATCGAGATGGATATCGAAGTGGCTCCATTAGTGAACAGAGGGGAATGTATTTCCTCTGGTGTGTATAGATCCAAGTGTTGTGCAAACTGAGCCAGTGACAAGGTGAATGAACTTCCCATGTATCGAAATGTGATCAAACTGTCTCCAACTCTACTCCCTGTCTCAAATGTGTATGTGGTCATGAACTCGGTAACCATTTCCATGTATACCGGTTCATCAATACTGAACAGTTTCTTGAAGGACTCGAACTGCTGACCCTCAACTAGATAACTGAGTAGGTTCTCTAGTCTTTTTTTGAATCCCAATACTTGCAACTTTTCCTAGTCCACATATCTAAATCGCCCGAACTTTTTGTCTCTCCAAATGCGTGCCATCTGGTCGTGATCGGGTGATGCACTAAGATAGGCGAGAGATCCTGTAAGTGGTCATGCTGTGTTTAGTTTTTTCTTCTTCGGCGACATAGTACCTGAGAACATGAGAGACTTAAAGTAATGGATTCTCAAGAAGGAGAAAATTTAAAGCACTTATTGAAATTTCCAATGGAAGATTTGAAATGAGGGCTTTAAATTTTTTTGACAGTCCAAAGATCCCCAAGTGACCAATAATTAGTTTAAACTAACAATAAGGCAATCATTAATATGTGAAAAATATATAGTCATTAAATGGCAATAGGTTTATTGCGAAGTAATGTAATTTACAAAGTTTGGTATTACAAAATTTTGAAATGTCATTATTTCACAATTTATAATTATCGGTACGTTTTGACTTTTAAAAGTTCAAGTTGAAGTAAGGTTTAAAATTTCAATTGATTTAAGAAAATGCAATACTTCAAGTTGACTTTTTAGGTCAAAGCTTACTTCAAATGATAACTTCGTATGCCAAAATTTTATCCTATGCATATGACGCAAACTATTTCAAGCATTTCCTAATTGGTAAACAAGATAGGTCATGCAATAAGAGTTGTGTCATCCATGTGTTTTATTTTATTCAAGACTTTTATTTTCACAATAATGATTTTCTAGTTATTTTGCTTACTTTGACTAGTC
Organism: Pseudognaphalium luteoalbum; assembly: GCA_963422505.1. Lineage (NCBI taxonomy): Eukaryota > Viridiplantae > Streptophyta > Magnoliopsida > Asterales > Asteraceae > Pseudognaphalium > Pseudognaphalium luteoalbum. The sequence goes on along the minus strand of OY730198.1, from coordinate 60,881,946 downwards.
AAGCAAGTACAAGATTCTAGTGAGCAAGATTTGTCAAGTGATCTTAATTTACTATTCTATTCAAGCAATATAGCTAATCTTTTGTAGACTTTCAAAAGTCAACTTGCTAATCCTAATTCATTTGCATTGTGCAATTAACATAGAGTAATCATTCAAATCACCATGATCATTTAAATACCTAACAACTACACTTAATCAAGCAAAATCATAGACTTAATTAATAGGTCAAAGTTCATCCTTTTAATAAAGTCAAACATGTGTGAATTAGCATGGGTAAGTGGTAGTAATATGTAATTTCTAAGCATCTAACCAAGAAAGGTAGTAATTCCTAGTTACTAACTTAGCTAATTTCATAAAATAGGATATTCAAAGTTCAAAGTAGGTTTCTCATGATCATACCTTTATTGTAGTGCGTAAAACTTCAAAATAAATGTACAACCGAGAATAATATGCAACGAGGAGTTCAAAAGGACGTAAAATCATAGAGTTTTATGGAGGTTTAATGGTGGTTCATGGTGGTGTGGGGAGGGTGTGGAGTTGTGGCCGGCCATGGGGGATCAAAGGGGAGGAAGAAAGTGTTTTTGTTTTTGAATTATGAGAGTGCATGGAAGTCTTAATGGTCCCCTAAGAATATATGTCCTAGTTCCAAGTACCATATTCCTTACATGGTCCCTAATGTACTTCTAAGCTAATAATCTAAGTTAACTTCTAATGCCCTATTAACAATGATTAGGAATCCTAAGTGTATTTATTGTGACTCGTTACTCGTTAGTTTCTTGTCACGTTATAAATAATTTAGGGAACGCGCAAAATTTTGCGGGACGATTATAATCAACCTAAAATATTAAACTTAAGTTATTTATTATATATATACATATATATATATATATAATTTTTTTTAACAGAAACTTTCAAAAATTAAAAAAAATAAAATAAGTTCATTTAAAGTTGCGAGCCTCGACCTTTTAGGAAAGAATTGTTTTATGATTCGTTCCGATCTCTCCGTAGGGAAAGGGTCGAGATTTGTTCCCTTAAACGAATGTTTTTAGGCACAAAACATTTTGAAAGCTCCCAGATGACGCTATAAATTAAATAATGACCATTCTCTATGTCCCCTAGGGTTTTTCTTTCTTCATATCCTAAATTGACAAGATCACTAATTAACTTATTATATGCCTTTCTTATCTTCTTAGGGTTTGACAATCCGTCGCGAGCTCCTTGATCTTTTTAATTTATATCGTGATTGAGTTTATCCATTATTTACAGGAATGCTTTATCTTCTTGCAAATCAAGTTCTCCGGTTGTAGAATTGACTATTCTTACGAGTTTACTGGTTAGGGCTTTTTGTGTGGAAGTGAAGGGGTATTTGGTGAAAGCGAAGATTTGAACTAGCTTAACGTGAAGGTCTTTCCGTTTAGCGAAGAAAGCGGTGTCAGGTCTTTTGGTGGAATCAGGAAAAACGTCTCGCAATTTTGAGATCAAGTAAGAAGCGGGGTCAACAAAGAATGGAATTTTACCACGGATGATGATAGGAATCATCGGATCCCGTTCTACCCAGAACTCAAGTTCATTGATCATTGCAGCAACATTATGATTGATTAATATCATAGATATTGGATGGAAATCCATGTCGGCAAGTGATTCAAAAAGTAGATCCAAATCTGCTATAAACTTTAGTTCTTGGTCTCTGAATTTGGTGGAACTGCTTTCGCATTCATGATTTGACAGGAGAGATAAGAATTTGAGTTGTTCGTCCAGATTGGTAATCTTTTCTCGTTGGTCATATGAAAAGTGAAAGTCGAAGGAGTCTAATTTCCTAACGAATGCCCTATAAACATCTATTCTGCGAGAAGGATTAAAGGATGCGCCGAGGTGGCGTTCGTCAGAACAAGGTTTTGCTGGCTCGACTGATGGAACTTTAACCACCACTCGATAGATGGTGTATTTGTGTTCTTGTGAAAGGAATGGAAAGATGCTGTCATTACGAGAATTTGACAGAGTGTTGCCATACACTGATGTTTCAGGAATGAGGGTGATTAAGTCACATAATTTCAGAGGTTTTTCTTCATAATCTTCTTTGGAAAGAATATCGAAGTGGACAGAATTTGGTATTTGAGGTGAATGCAAAGTTGGAAAGTGATCTTCTTGAGATGATGCCAGGTCAGGCAACTGATCCGTGTCATCAAAGTCCAGGCAATGTTTTGGAATAGAAAGTGAGGTCCTAAATTCTTCTAGGGTTTTGAGGATTTCTTTAGCTTTAGAGGAAGAGGGTGAAAAGAAATCAGATCCTATTTCTCCAACTAAGTAGTCAAAGAATTCCGTATCATCCATTGCCGTCACTTCATCTTTTGAAATGAGGTAAGAAGTGGGTTTTCGATTTGTCATTTTAAACTAATACTATCCTAATTAACTAATACTAAATTAATACTAAATTAATAATTAATACTAAATTACTCAAATTAACTTTCGAAAGATACCTGGAAAGGTTTCGTTCGGAAGGATCTCCTAAATACTACTACTTAAAGTGGCTTTAAATTGTACGTTTGTGATTCCCCGGCAGCGGCCCCAAAAACTTGATGGCACCCGAAAGCGTCGGTGTCGTTGATGGTAACTAATCGGGCGCCAATAGGGGTTATAAAATTTATATTTAGCGGGGCTTAAATTATATGTACTACCTACTCTGGTTAGTAAGTGACAAGTATAACCTAAGATCGTTCTATGAATCCAAACGTGTGGGCAATTAAAGTTGGCACTTTCGGTAGGGAAGTATCTAGGATGGAACAAAGTAGGTAGGTTTGGGGGTTTTAAACTAAAGACAAGTAATTAAAATGCAGGAAATTAAAGTATAACAAAGCAGATAAAGATAAATGTATGATTGTTGAGATTTTGACAATTAATATTTCGGGATGACAGAATAAATAGGGATGAGACTAATGTGGCTACCAAACTACTAGGTGTAAACTCTAGAACCCTACCTACTCAATTTCCCATTGGCATGTCACTAGGAACTAGGTTATCATGATTCTGATCGGAGCAATACGCAAACTTCTAATACATATCTAGTTGAAAGATAAGCAACCTATTTTGGTTTTATACCGAGGTTCATGAATCAGTAGCGTATCATCTCAGAGGTCCGACCGTTCTTAACCCCTAATATAGTTTATTGTTCTATTAACATACAGATTAATAACTTTGTATGTTTAGACCGTCGATTTTATAAGACTGGGTATTTTAAAGATTCTAGGTCATTACGACTTTGATCTTATTCCGAAGTCATGTTATCATTCATTTAAGCTCATGTTGCTTCGACTTATGATTCAAATCTCTCCTTTTCAAACAGTTATACATCCCCGGATTATTCGCAAGTTGTTAAAACGTGTTTTATATGCGGACCATGCCTTTCAATGATAGACAGTGTACTTTATGTAGTAGTTCCACGGTTTCTCATATCAACATGTGGCCAAGAGTAATTGACAGTGAAAGTGACACTCTATCTAACTAAAGTAAAGCAGTGCAGAAATGTAAACCTAATATATACAACGAGTGATTTCAATGTGTCTTACTTATTGCATGTCATGGGCACAGATAACTACGTACCATAATTAAGGTTGATCAGTTCCTAATTACTAGGTTGCAGTCATGTGGATAACCGAAAAGGGTAATCCATAAATTAAACTTAAATTCATAAAGTCTTAACGCTACAAGGGTTACTAATTCCTATTTTATCTGAACGTATTTTACGAACATCATTTTATAGTGTTTTGACTTTCGTAGGATATACCAGTTAGTTGTGAAGTTGTATTACCCTTTCGGGATTCCAACTATTAAACCAGAGCTGATTCTAGAGATATAACTACCTTCGGTCGTTTACCGACTTCCATACATTTGTACTTCGCCTTAAAGCGTTTCCAGTACTATATCGGATAAACAGTCGATTAGGGGCCGTCATATCTTGTTACGATCGTCGTGCATTAATTATATAATGTTATGCTTACTCATAATTATCTATATCATCAACAATCACAATAATAAACTACTCGCAATTCATGGCAACAAATATATCACATACCAAGCAATAACACATAATTAAAATATGGAATAAAGCAAGTATGATAAAGGTTTAGATATCACCTGGAAATAAATGCGCAACAGCGTATTATTATGATTGACAACTCATTTACACGTACAAAGATGAATCTTCAAACCCCCTAACGTTCGTTCTAGCCGCTATACTAATCCGTAGATTAATTACAATAATCCTAGACTATAAGAGAATTTCTAGAATGAGAAAGTGGAAATGGAAAAAGAGTATGTAAGAATATGTGAGTGTATTAGAATGTAAGAGTGTGTTTTGAGTGTGTCTTCAAATGAGGTCTAAGGGCTGCTATTTATAGGTGAAAAGTGGGTCACGTTAGCATCCCTAGGCTCACATTAGAAAAAGAGTGAAAGGTGGTGCACCGGGTACGAAAAAGTAGCGATAGGTGGTGCACCGGGTACGAAAAAGTAGTGAAAGATGGTGCACCGGGTACACGCAAGGACGGAAAACCGGAAAAGAGACGGGGGGAGAGAGGGCGGCACCGCCCACCACTGGCCGGCGGCGGCTGCTGCTAACCGTCCCGGTCCATCATCTTTCGCTGCGTTGCTTAATTCATGCGTATCTTCTTCGTTATGCTTCCGTTTGCGTTGATTCTTTTTGTGTTGGATTCATAATTCAAAAACGAAGACTTTGATGTAAATATATCCCAAAAATATGTCTCCTATCTCTAGATATTGCGTACGAATCATTTGGATCTTCCGGAGGGCGCAGAATCTTCATTCTTTGTCCGTTTTTGTTGATTCTTCTTCTGTTGGATTCGTAATTTGAAAACGAACATCTTGGATAAGATGGATGTTGATGATGGGCACTTTTGTCTTGAAATCTCGTTTTGATACCTTGAATCTTCAAACATGCGTGAAATCTTTTTTTTTCATCCGTTTTGCTTGATTTTTGTCGTGCAACCTTGTTTTGACCATCTTGGCATAATGTCACTGATTTGTATTGTTTCTTAGTTTAAAATGCCAAGAATCGTTCCAGAATGAGAGAGATATCGGTAGTAAAAACATGACTTTTTACGCGATATCAAGTATCCCACACTTAGAACTTTGCTTGTCCTCAAGCAAACTCATTCTTAAAAAGCTTTTGGAAAGATTCTAATCGCATTAGTTTTTAGAGATACCATTTTCGAAGAATATAAAGTTACAGCTATGAAAGAGTTTTTATCGGAAACTAAGGGTTTATAGAATTTGATACCTTCTTCGAGCAACATATATGATGATCATGACTAGGCAATCCGCACAAGTGGGTCACTCAAATCACTCAAGTGTTTAGGGTTCCCTACTTACTAGTGTCAATCACTCAGATAGCCTGTCATGCAGCATTCTCGTCATAGGCTTGATCGAGAATCAAATCTCCATCACTTTTGATGAGGACGGTACTAACCTTTCGAAATATCTTGGAAGGAATCGTGTGTTTGGTTTGAAGAAAGTGTGATGGTTTTCCTTGTATTTTCTTGAAACTTTTCTTGAGAGAGTTTCTTTGAATTTCTCAGATTTTGAAAGGAGACATAGCCTTTTTCTTCCCTTTTCTTTGGAATTTTTCTTTTCTTGGCCTTTTTCTTGGTTGTGCCAGCATAATCTTTTTGATTTCTTTTTCTTTTGTTTTCTTTTCCAATGCCGACCCTACCGATATATTTTATGTCCTGGAAGATCCCTAATGGTATTAGGTTGTAGAAGTCTTGGGAAATCAAGAGTGTGTTTGAGAATTTGTTGAAAGATGAAACTTCTGTAGTTTCGGGAGAATAATAGGAGGTTTTGATTGGGTGTGAAGAGTGAATGTTGAGTGGGTGGATGTTTGGATTCCTTAGAAGTTATCAAGATGGGTTGTACCTATGCCACGTATGGCACTCATCGATGTGATCTCGAACTGCATTACAGGAGCAAGTTCTAATTCAAATGCATACATCAGCACACACATGAAACAAAAAGTGAAGCATTTTAGATATGAATGCTAATGATGGGCTCAATCCTCACGAATCGAATGTTTTGGTCAATGTGTGCCTAGTTTTGTTTTGTTATCAAAACTCGTTTCTTGCTGTGATTTATAATTTTGAAAGATAGGATTTCTAAATAACGATGTTTTTGAATCTAAAAATTTTGAAATTTTATCCATTTTTAGCTTTTTAATGAAAATATTGTTTGACTTACGGACAAGAGGTAAAAACTTGCGGTTGACGGTCGTATATCCCACACTTAGAGGAATATTGTCCCTAATGTTCGAATCTATTTGTTGAGTACCTCTTGTTGAAGTATCCCACACTTAGAGATTCTACTTATTTTCGGATTGTTTCGTAAGTGTAGTGTGGTCTTGATGATCCTACACTTAGTTTTTTGGAATATCGGATGAGATAATCAATTCTTTAAACGGGTAGAGGGTTTTGGAACGGTGTACCACTTTTGCTGTGCATGTTGTTGGTTACTCGTTAGAAGTCTGCTGGTCTACGGCTTGTAGCTTATGGCTCTCGGCATTCATCGTGTGTCCACAGCTTCCCTTGTCTTGGTCTTCTATAGATAGTTTCTCAAACAAACCACTCAATTCAATCAAGTAATAGCTGCTGATAAAAAATAGTAAAGTAATAGCATAATAAAGTAATAACTGGATAGATGTGATGTCTATGCATCCACAGTACATCAATTACACACAATAATAAGGTCTTGATAGAAAATAGAAAGGAGTTAGAAAGCAGAGCAATCTATTGCTCGGCTGGTGGTGATACTGCAGCTGAAGAAACTATAGGTCCAGGGGATGTCTCATCTGATGAAGGATCATCATGCTGATAGTGGGTGCCTTTGTCTGATTCATCTTGATCAGCCTCTGCATCTGGTGTACCTATGATCAAAAAATTCCCCTGCGGGCATGTCAAAGCTGTCAAGTGGAATCTCAGGTGTCTTCTGCTGAGAGTGTCCACTGAATAAATTAGTCTGTCTATGAGAGGATACTGGATCAATTGGTGCAGCTGCAGGGCTGGTGCTCCTGAGAATCCTGTGACTCTGAACAATGGTGGCTCGTGTAGGGACTCTGGATATCCTACTGCCTCTCGAAGTCTGCCCTCTAGCCGAACTGACAACTGAAGGTACATGCTGTCTCTGAATAGGAACCTGTGCTGGTGGTTGTTGTGTCCTAGGTGGAACTGTGCGAGGTGGTAAAGCATGGCCACGATCACTAACTGGATGTCGGTGAGGTGCTGGAGTAGGAACTGCATGGGGATATAAGTGTGGTGATGCTTGGCCCAATCCACAGGGTAAGTCAGGAAGTGGGCTCATTGGTATCCCTGTTGTTTGCTGTCTCATAGTCCTATAATATCGGACCTGCATCTACATCAGCCAGTACCAATAGTCTGGCCCTGGTGGTGTCCCATAGTGGTATATGTAAGGGGGCACCTTAGATCTAGGAGCTAGGGTGGAAGGTCCTGCCCTAGTAGGTTGTGGCACTACTGGTGGTGGTGCAACTGGGTCGTCATAATCATCTTTATCTTCGTCTGAATCTGAGTATGAATCTGAGTTATTTGGCTCTTTTGGTTGTTTCCTCTTTCTTCCCTCTCTTGGTAAAACTAGACCTGGTACCAAATCATCCATACTATATGTGTCTGATGATCGTGTCCTGATGTAAACGGTGTCGTCTCTCATAATCTTGAGTATATCCATGCTCCTAAGGAATTCATAATCTATCGGTTGGGCATTCCATACTGGCAGGATTTTGAATTTTTCTACCTCTGTCGTCTTAAGCAATCCCATTCTGCGAATCAGCCTTGTAATTACTGGACCCATATATGATCTCCTTGCACCGAAATCCTTTTCTTCCGAGATCCGCTAGGCAACTAAATGGGCAACCTGAATATTCCTCTTCTCGAGGATGCACGTCATCATAGCAATATCAAATCTGGTAACTCGACCGCTTGTTGTCTATTTTCCATCAAATGAACAAGCTATCAGCTTGTGTAGGATTTGTAAGACTGGATCTCTGAGTTTGGTAGCTTTTATACCCGAGAAATATCTTTTTGATGATAACTTACTCCATGCCTCGGATGGTGTGATCGAGATGGATATCGAAGTGTCTCCATTAGTGAACAGAGGGGAATGTATTTCCTCTGGTGTGTATAGATCCAAGTGTTGTGCAAACTGAGCCAGTGACAAGGTGAATGAACTTCCCATGTATCGAAATGTGATCAAACTGTCTCCAACTCTACTCCCTGTCTCAAATGTGTATCTGGTCATGAACTCGGTAACCATTTCCATGTATACCGGTTCATCAATACTAAACAGTTTCTTGAAGGACTCGAACTACTGACCCTCAACTAGATAACTGAGTAGGTTCTCTAGTCTTTTTCTGAATACCAATACTTGCAACTTTTCCCGGTCCACATATCTAAATCGCCCGAACTTTTTGTCTCTCCAAATGCGTGCCATCTGGTCGTGATCGGGTGATGCACTAAGATAGGCGAGAGATCCTGTAAGTGGTCGTGACTTTTATTTTCACAATAATGATTTTCTAGTTATTTTGCTTACTTTGACTAGTCAAGCAAGTACAAGATTCTAGTGAGCAAGAATTGTCAAGTGATCTTAATTTACTATTCTATTCAAGCAATATTGTAGACTTTCAAATGTCAACTTGCTAATCCTAATTCATTTGAATTGTGCAATTAACATAAAGTAATCATTCAAATTACCATGATCATTTAAATACCTAACAACTACATTTAATCAAGCAAAATCATAGACTTAATTAATAGGTCAAAGTTCATCCTTTTAATAAAGTCAAACATGTGTGAATTAGCATGGGTAAGTGGTAGTAATATGTAATTTCTAAGCATCTAACCAAGAAAGGTAGTAATTCCTAGTTACTAACTTAGCTAATTTCATAAAATAGGATACTCAAAGTTCAAAGTAGGTTTCTCATGATCATACCTTTATTGTAATGATCAAAAAATTCACACATGTTTGACATACAGATTAATTCACACCTGTATCAACATGCGGCCAAAAGTGGACAGTGAAAGTGACACTCTATCTAACTAAATGTAAAGCAGTGCAGAAATGTAAACCTAATATCTACAACGAGTGATTTCAATGTGTCTTACTTATTGGATGTCATGGGCACATATAACTACTTACCATAATTAAGGTTGATCAGGTCCTAATTACTAGGTTGCAGTCACGTGGATAACCGGAAAGGGTAATCCATAAATTAAACTTGAATTCATAAAGTCTTAACACTACAAGGGTTACTAATTCCTATTTGATCTGAAAGTATTTTACGAACATCATTTTATAGTGTTTTGACTTTCGTAGGATATACCAGTTAGTTGTGAAGTTGTATTACCCTTTCGGGATTCCAACTATTAAACCAGAGCTGATTTCAGAGATATAACTAACTTCGGTCATTTACCGACTTCCATACATTTGTACTTCGCCTTAAAGCGTTTCCAATACTATATCGGATAAACAGTCGAATAGGGGCCGTCATATCTTGTTACGATCGTCGTGCATTAATTATATAATGTTATGCTTACTCATAATTATCTATATCATCAACAATCACAATAATAAACTACTCGCAATTCATGGCAACGAATATATCACATACCAAGCAATAACACATAATTAAAATATGGAATAAAGCAAGTATGATAAAGGTTTAGATATCACCCGCACCGTATTATTATGATTGACTACTCATTTACACGTACAAAGATGAATCTTCAAACCCCCTAATGTTCGTTCTAGCCTCTATACTAATCCGTAGATTAATTACAATAATCCTAGACTATAAGAGAATTTCTAGAATGAGAAAGTGGAAATGGAAAAGGAGTATGTAAGAATATGTGAGTGTATTAGAATGTAATAGTGTGTTTTGAGTGTATCTTGGTCTAAGGGCTGATATTTATAGGTGAAAAGTGGCTCACGTTAGCATCCCTAGGCTCACATTAGAAAAAGAGTGAAAGGTGGTGCACCGGGTACGAAAAAGTAGCGAAAGGTTGTGCACTGGGTACGGAAAAGTAGCGAACATTGGTGCACCGGGTACACGCAAGGATGGAAAAGCGGAAAAAATATGGGGGGAGGGAGGGCGGTGCCGCCCACCACCTGGCTGGCGGCTGGTAGGCGGCGGCTGGCTGCCACCCATCCCGGTCCGTGGTCTTTCGCTGCGTTGCTTATTTCGTGTGTATCTTCTTCGTTATGCGTCCATTTGCGTTGATTCTTTTTGCGTTGGATTCGTAATTTAAAATCAAAGACTTTGATGTAAAGATATCCCAAAAATATGTCTACTATCTCCAGATATTGCATACGAATCATTTGGATCTTCCGGCGAGCGCAAAATCTACATTCTATGTCCGTTTTTGTTGATTCTTCTTCTGTTGGATTCATAATTTGAAAACGAACATCTTAGATGAGATGGATGTTGATGATGGGCTCTTTTGTCTTGAAATCTCGTTTTGATGCCTTGATTCTTCAAACGTTTGTGGAATCTTCGTTTTTCATCCGTTTTGCTTGATTTTTGTCGTGCAACCTTGTTTTGACCATCTTGGCATAATATCACTGATTTGTATTGTTTCTTAGTTTAAAATGCCAAGAATCATTCCAGAATGAGAGAGATATCAGTAGTAAAAACATGACTTTTTACGCGATATCAGTTACACCGGGAACAAGCCCTACTGTTCCAAGTGCAACCGCCACCCTGAAGGTCCTTGCAGTCCCTATTGCAACAACTGCAAGAGGTACGACCACCTCACCAAGGACTATAGATCCCCCACCAACAGCAAAAATACCAACAACAACACCCGACCACCCCGAGCCTGCTTTGAATGCGGAAATCCCGGGCACTTAGGAATGTGTGCCCGAAACTGAAGAACATGGGCAACAACAACAACAACAACAACAATGCTAAAGGTAGAGCCTTCGTACTCAACTCTGGGGACGCCCATCAGGACCCGAATGTGGTTATGGGTATGTTCCTCCTCAACAACTTAACTACTTCTGTTCTATTTGATACTGGTGCCGATACAAGCTTTATTTCTGATGAGTTTTGCCCCCTACTTGACATCACCCATGTTGCTCTAGATGTTAAGTACACCGTAGAACTAGTGAACGGTAAACTCATTGAAACCGATAGTGTGATACCTAATTGCACTTTAAACTTCGCCAACGAAATCTTTTCAATAGATCTTATGCCTGTTGAAATTGGAAGTTTCGACATCATCATTGGTATGGACTGGTTATCCAAACACTGAGCCGAAATCGTTTGTTATGACAAAATCGTCCGCATCCCTCTCGCCGTTGGTAGAACCTTGATCATACAAGGGAAGACAGGTGGGACGAGACTAAATATCATATCTTGTCTGAAAACCTGAAAATTTCTGAGAAAGGGTTATCCTGCAATCCTCGTGCACATCACAGAGAAAAAGTCGAGAGAGAAGCGACTTGAGGATGTGCCAATCGTTAGAGACTTTCCTGAAGTTTTTCCGGAAGAACCACCTTGTCTACCTCCACCTAGACAGGTTGAGTTCTCGATCAATCTCATGCCGAGTGCTGCACCGGTAGCCCGAGAACCATATCGCCTAGCCCCATCTGAAGTTCAGGAACTGTCCATCCTGTTACAAGAACTCCTAGATAGAGGGTTCATTAGGCCGAGTTCTTCACCTTGGGAAGCTCCGGTCTTGTTTGTTAAAAAGAAGGACGGTTCATTCAGAATGTGTATCGACTATCGAGAGTTGAACAAATTAACCGTCAAGAACCGATATCCTCGCACTGATGACCTGTTTGACCAGCTCCAAGGATCAAGTTTTTACTCATTGATCTGCGATCAGGTTATCACCAGCTACGCGTTCGCGACATCGACATTCCAAAAACTGCCTTCAGAACTCGCTATGGGCATTATGAATTTCAGGTGATGCCCTTTTGTTTAACCAACACACCGACTGTATTCATGGATCTCATGAATCAGGTATGCAAGCCTTATCTCAACAAGTTTGTCATTGTCTTTATCGATGACATCCTCATCTATTCACGCAACGAGCAAGAGCATCAACACCTCAAAACCATCCTAGAACTACTTAATCACGAGGAGGTTTACGCTATAAGTGCGAGTTCTGGATGCAAACCGTTCAATTCCTTGGACACGTGATTGACAGTCAAGGAATTCACGTCGATCCATCAAAAATCGAGGCTATCAAAGACTGGCAAGCGCCACCCACTCCAACCGAGGTACGCCAATTTTTGGGATTGGCCGGGTATTATCGTCGGTTCATCGAAAATTTCTCGAAAATAGCCCAACCACTCACGGCACTGACTCAAAAGGAAAAGAAGTTCAATTGGACTGATAAACAAGAGTCAGCATTCTAACTCCTGAAACAGAAACTTTGCAGTGCTCCTATTCTATCCTTACCCAAAGGCACCGACGACTTCGTGGTATACTGTGATGCTTCCCACCAAGGTCTCGGTTGCGTGTTGATGCAACGAGACAGGGTCATTGCTTACGCTTCCTGACAACTCAAAGTTCATGAGAAGAACTACACAACTCACGACCTCGAGCTAGGGGCCGTGGTGTTCGCCCTCAAAATCTGGAGACACTACCTCTATGGTACCCGAAGTACCGTATTCACCGATCACAAAAGTCTCCAACACATCTTCGACCAAAAGGATCTAAACATGAGGCAACGTCGATGGGTCGAGTTGCTTAACGATTATGATTGCGAGATCAAATGTCACACCCCCAATTTCATGCTTTGCGGAAGCGATTGTTTTTGGGCGTGACTAATCAATAATCAAACACAGAGGTTACAAGCAAACGACTCTACATGAGACGTTTATAAATATATTACAAAAGTAGTAAAAAGTTTTAAGTCATAAGTTATGAGTTTACAATAACAGCGAGTTCACATTTGATTTTGAAGATTTTAATACATAACCATTAATACAAAACATAATGCAAGAAAATCTTCATGTCCATATAGATGCATGCGACTCGTAAGTAGATAGCTTATCCTGAGGGCCATCCTACTATTACTGATCACCTGAGAATACAACACTAAAAGTTCAGCTATAAAGTTGGTGAATCTCATAGGTTTAACATAAACATTGATGTGATCAACATGATTATCTGACGATTTAATACCGATAAAGATTAAATAATACAACCGAACAGTGATAAACCAATTAAGGTTTCCGAACAATGATTAAACCATTAAGGTTACCGAACTATGATTAACCAATTAAGGTTACCGACTATATTTACCGACAATGACATTTGTATTGCATTAAGCCATGGTTCGAGGCCTAACCCGATTTGTGCCTCCCGAACGGTGTCAACACCCATAACAATTACTAAAATGCCCGTTTGTACATGGTTGTAGATAGCAACCCAGACGGGGATGTCACTCCCATGATAGATCTATCTTTTAGTAATCGCGCCTTATTAAGTTAACAAACCATGCAATGATGAGGACTTTCCCGTATTAAAACACTCATGCAATACCCGAACAATGAAAATCAAGACCGACAATGATAACCAACATGTTTAATAGAGTTAATAATTAAATTAACTAACGGAATAACAGTGATCACGAAAACAAGTAAGCATTGTATCTCACCCCAAGTTTAAAAACAGTAAAAGTGGGGCTGTGAGACTCACCTGAGTCTATCCGAGCAATGAATATGTCCGACGTGGAATAGACAATCCCCGAATCTCCTAGTGTCCTAAACACGTGAGATTCTAATGAGCATTTGATTATCTAATATTTCTCCGTATTAATGTTTATCCATTTTGATTATGTCCAAGTGATTATATTTGTACTTCCGATTAAAGTTTATAAAATGTACGACCCGTTGGTGACGGATTGAAATTATATTCTAAAAATATATAACGCGTGTTTTTGCATTTATATAACTCGTTCATGGATGTATTGTATTGTTTACAATTATCCTTATATTCGTTATATTTTATTTCATAAGTTACGAAATTTGGTACGAGGTCTAAAAATTGAAATATGTCATTTTCGACCCCTAGACGACCCCGAAAGGCCTAAAACCGCCTACGCTATGATAGCCTTGATCATTGGGCCGTTTTAAAGTGACCGTGTGACTTTTAGCCCAAACCGTTATAATAAATTTTACAAAAACTGTTCTGTTTGTGTATTCCAGCCGTTCGGCTGTGAAGACCTAGCCGTTCGGCTATGGAAGTCCTAGCCGTTTGGCTATGGAAGTCCAGCCATTCGGCTCATCGAATCCAGCCGTTTGGCTCATCGAATCCATCCATTCGGCTCATCGAGTCCAGCCGTTCGGCTCATCAAATCCAGCCGTTCGGCTGGTAGCCTATTTCAGGCCTATTTCAGTTCTGTTCGTGCAGTTCATCCCCAACCCAGTTTTTAACTTCATTTTCAACCAAATTCTCATATATAAAACACTAGTATATGATAATATAAGTATTATAAACGCGAAATTAAAGTAAAGTTTGAGTTTCCTTACAAATTAAAATTTGAACCCGTGAGGAGGATGATGATGATCCGGATGGTGATGATGATCAAAGAAGATGAAGATGAATGTGATGATGATGATGATTGTTACTGATGCTGTTGTTGTTGATGATACCCGAGAGAGAGAGCCGAGAGATAGAGAAAGAGATGGAGGAAATGGAAGAAGAAAGTGAAGAAGAAGGAGAAGAAGTAGTCGGCCAACTCCAATTATTGGAGTTGGTTGGCTCCCACGCGTAGTACAAAATACCCGTGTTTTTGTACCCGATCGATAACTAGTATAATATTTTCAAATGATAAAATTTTAAATATGAAATTTTATAGATTTTTAATCGAAGTATTTTATAAAAATACTTTTAATGAGATATAAAATTATATCTTTGTTTCTCTTTGGTTTGACGGATAGTTTTCAGTGTACAATATGCGTTTAAATTCGCAACCAAGTAAATAATTATTATTCTCATTAATAATACATTATTTAAAAATGCTTTGCACCAACGTCCGTATTTGAGATTGCGTGTTCTTTCAGATTTGATGGTATGTGATTATTAAATAATCATTTTAATGTTATATATATATTTATATATATAATATCCGAAAATTTTCGTTTAATCACGTATTGAGTACGAATGATGACTCTAAACCTCTGATTGATGGTCGAGGAGGACCAATTGTCTATCCGGAAATTGGTAGAGCATCATTCGAGTTAAAGCCACACATTGTTCATTTAGTCCAAAACTTCTGTCAATTCCATGGCCTACCAAATGATGATCCAAACTCTCACCTTGACAAATTCATTTCCTTATCCAACTCCTTTAAGCCGATTGGGGTTAATCATGACATAGTCTATCTATACCTATTTCCCTATTCACTCACTCTCAATGCACAAACCTGGTTTGAGGAACTAGAAATCAACTCTATAACCTCTTGGGTAGAATTAGCAATCAAATTTTTGGTCAAATATTTTCTCCCATCAAAACAAGCCACGTTTAGGTCCAACATCATAAACTTTCACCAAGTTCACGATGAATCGATCTACGATGCATGAGAACGCTTTAAGAAATTGCTTAAGAAATGTCCAAATCATCATTTTGAGCGCTCAGACCAGTTGCGCATTTTCTACAATGGTCTCCTCCCACATCACCGTCCTTTACTTGATACCGCCTCTCGAGGCAGTTTCATGAATTGTACGACCAATGAAGCTTGGAGCCTTATTGAGGAAATGACAATGCACAACCATGACTGGAACAGTGAAAATCACCCATCACTAGTGAATTCACCTACTACAATCGGGAATGAAGCTATCAAAACTCTCGCTCAGCAAGTGGCAGACCTAACCAAGGAGATCAAGGAATTGAAAAGTCAACAACAACAAGTCTGTCAAGTTCAAACTTGCCTTAACTGTGCTAAATTGAACCACTCAGCCCAAGATTTCCAATCTCATCTAACACCACCCAATACTAACCATTCTCCTTACCCACCTACGAATAGCCCACCAACTCACCAACCTTTTGAACCCTTACAAACCTCTAGTTTTGACAACACCCTGATACAAGTCATTCAAGGACTCTCGGCTAGACAAGACCAAACTGATCTCATCTTAAGAGATCATTTGACTTTGTTAAAAGCTTTCGAATCCCAATTAGGACAATTAGCACATCATATTAACGCTAAAACTCAGGATAGTCCAACTAGTTTCTATAAGGAGGCTTCTCATATTCAAGACTCTCAGGTAGCATATAGCCCACCTAAGGTTTCTTCTCCGGTGAAGAAACCACCTATTGTCCCATCGACAATGGATTTAGAGTCCACACCAAATAGGAAAATAAACATTCCATTTCCGGCTCGTCTTAAACAACGACCCGACAAGCTTAAGTCTTTTAAACTTGATAGGAAATTCCTAGATACCGCCTCTGAAGTTCACTCCAAAAAGTACTTCAGAAAACTTCTTACAACCAAAGATAAGGTACCCGAAGTACCCAATGTCCCGCTGAACGAGGAATGTTCAGCTATCTTGAAAAATACCATTCCAGAAAAACTCGGAGACACCGGACGTTTTACTCTCCCCTGTTCTATCTACAATTCAGGCATCATTTGTTCTCTTGTCGATTTAGGAGCTAGTGTCAATCTTATGCCATACTCTCTTTTCAAGAGGCTTGAGTTAGAAAATCTCCGACCTACCAAAATGACCATACAGCTTGCTGACCATTCGGTTAAATACCCTAGGAGAATAGCTTAAAATATTTTAGTTAGGATTGATAAATTTCTTTACCCAGCAGATTTTGTAGTAATGGATATGCAGGAAGACGTACACATCCCAATCATACTAGGAAGACCTTTCATGAATACGGCCAAGGCAATCATCAACGTCTTCGCACAAACTATTATCTTGCAGTCTCAGGGAGAAACCATCACTTTCCATGTTGACAACCCAAACCCTGGAGAGCAAGCCGATATATACATGATCTCCATGAACAAGACTGCGGATGACGAAGAAACTGCAAATTCAATAAGTGAAAGAAAATCTAGCAAGGAATTGACAATCATGCCATATTTTCCGATTGACCTCCGACGAATAGGACAAAAGATAAAAAATGCATCAGTGAAAAACTCAACGATGGAAGAAATTGGGATGAGAAAGATGGAAAAAGAAAACAAAAGCAGCATACCACCAATTAATCCATTTACCACTGAAGAAATGACGGGAAGTAACCATGACCATCCTACGAGAAGAGAAACACTAGAGGAATATTCAAAACGCACAAGATACCAACCGCAAACCATCATAGATCACAAAGTGCTCGAAGAATTCATCCAAAGATTTGACAAAGTAGTAGGAGGAATAAGCGGCGTAGTGAACATGCTTGCTCTTTCTCCTGCTGAACTGCAATTCTGTCAGCAACAGAAACGGACTTACGCTAGGATCTACAATGCCCTTAAAAGATCTAACATCCCAATCACCTTAACGCAATGGGAGATGTTAGGATCCATTAGAGCACATATGAAAGGAACTACTGGACATCCGAGCAGTCGTGCCGACATTTCAATGATGAATGACCTCGCATCATTGCTTAACTTGCTAAGTAGAGAAGATTACCTCAGTTCCAAGGAAAGCGGATCTATGGTTATCAACTCCACTATGGAAAAACAAATTGAGTTAATGATTGAAGAACTTAGTGATCTTTTTGGGAGGAATCAAGGCGCGAACGACCTTTTAGGGCCACACATGAATCACCACTTGATATCGCTACTTTTGTTACGATCCACCTACGGGAGATTCAACAACAGAAAAGTAACTCCATAAGAAACTTCATATTCCACTCAGGATGCAAGGAGATACTTCGTCAGCTTGCTCTAGTTTTCTCAGAATCCGACTTTCCATTCAACAACCATCAGCACCGGCAAATAGAGGACCTGTGCACGTCCATCAGAAGATTCAACGGAGACCCCAAGACCGAGAATTATGAAGACATAAAACTGCAATTCCTGGCGTTTGTATGCTCTCTCTGGCAAAACCCACCGCCAAGAGAGGTTGTTAAGATAGACACAACCACCATGACCGACCCTAATGGGACTGTCACTAAAGTAGTTGACTACATCACATTCGGACTTCACGGACTTGCAAGGACAACTTCAGAGCATCTTCTGAACTATAAAGAATCATCGAGAGATAGTCCACTCGAATTGATTACGACAATAGTCAATCATTTCATGAGAATCTATCCACCTCGATACACTTTTCTGCAACCTAGGGCCCACAACATCATCACTGGGGATCCCATGGATGCATCCATCTCCATCTAGCTAGGAGAGAAGAAGTTGAGCTCTCGACTTTAAAAGAGCGCTTCTCGGGAGGCAACCCGTGTTTACATTTCTGCAATTTTACATTCCAAGAAGTGATTAAGTCTCTGACTATCTTTCACACTTGGATATACAAAGAAGACCGACGCATCAAGTTTTTGGCTCCGCATCAAACATCAAATTTTTTGCACCGGAATTAAGAAAAGTATATCCAACGTGTTCACACCTACGAGATAAATCACAAAAGACTTGAAGAAATCAGAGCACACAACAACAACGAAGGGATTCTACGGAAAAGTCAGCAATCATGTGCTTCGGAGCACTCCTCATCATCACTAACAAGCCACATATATAAATGGGGAGTACTTCTATACCGTTTCTTTCATTCGTTATAAATATACCATATCCACTATGTTTATCACTAAGTGTTGGATTCAAACCCAAAACACACATCTAAAAGAATACGTCTTAGATGTTTTAAATCCTAAGTGTGGGATTTTACCCCAATCAGAGCTTAGAATAACATCGAGGATGATGTTCCTTTAAGTGTGGGATAGCAGTAGTTACACTACTGTAAAATAGATAATGGTATATGCTTGATTCTAAACTCGTTGCTCTTTAGACCATCCTTCTCCAATAAGCAAACAAAATTTTTCAAAATTAAGTTAAAAATATGTTGAAAATGAAATTTTTTTGACGAAGAATGATTTACTTTGGGGAAGAAGAATAAATAAAATACAAATTCCTTTGGAAAATTAGTTTAGTAATCCCATAAAGAGCATCGCATGACTAGGCACACGACAAACCAACTTTCGATTCGTGAGGTATCTTGAGCCATATAAAGCATTCACCTTTAATGCTTCACATCTTCGATTCTTGAGTGTGCCGATGTATGCGTTTAGAATCAGAACTTGCTCATGTTATGCATTTCAAATCCGAATTGGTGAATGAAAAGGAGGTTGAATCACATCATTCTAAAACCCATCCATACACCCAAACACCCAAAAATAGACACATTACCCTTGCTTTCTCAAAAGCAACCCCAAACATTAAAATAAAGTTCCAAAGATGAAAGAAGATAAATCGCAAGGAGGTGACGTCGAAAAAAAAAAAAAAAAAAAGAGAAAAGAAGTTCAAGAAGAAAAATTTGAAGAAAAAGAAAAGCAATTGGAGAAAAAGACTCCTCCCGCAAACACCAAAAGAAAAAGGGCGTCGATCCTCCCAAAAATTCCAACTTCAACAAAAAGAGACCCACAAAAAACCCAACAAAACCCCCTCTCATATCACCAACACTTCACTTCGAAAAACCCTGCATCACTTCCCTTAGAATGATTGTAGCTAGATCGACTTCGCGCTCACCAAAAAGGGTAACGATTTGATTCTCGATCAAGCATATGACGATAAACGATACATGACTGGCGTTCTGAGTGATTGATAATTTTAGAATAGGAAACCCTAAACACTTTGAGTGATTTGAGTGACCACCTTGAGAGGATCGCCTAGTCATGTATCCAAGATCAAAGATCAAAAGCATGCTCCCAAAGATTACAACCTCATTTTTCAAAGAACAAATATTTCATTTTTCCAAAACCCCCTTTAGTTAAAAGTTCCGCCTCAAAACATTTCATTATCCGCTTATCTTTAACCATGTTGAAGTTCGAGTTTGCTTGAGGACAAGCAAAGTTATAAGTGTGGGATACTTGATATCGCGTAAAAAGTCACATTTTTATTACCAATATCTCTCTCATTCTGGAACAATTCTTGGCATTTTAAACTCACAAACAATAAAAATCAATGATATTATGTCAAGATGGTCAAAGCGACAAAAATCAAGCAAAACGGCAGAAAAACGAAGATTCCACGCACGTTTGAAGATTCCAGACATCAATATGAGATTTCAAGATAAAAGAGCCCATCACCAACATCTATTTGACCCAAGATGTTTGTTTTCGAATTACGAATCCAACAGAAGAAGAATCAACTAAAACGGACGAAGAACGAAGATTCTACGCACTCCGGAAGATCCAAATGATTCGTACGACACATCTAAAGTTCAGAGACATATTTTTGGTATTTCTTCTCATCAAAAGCTTCGTTTTTGAATTACGAATCCAACGCAAAAAGAATCAACACAAACGGACGCGTAACGAAGAAAACACGCACGAATCGAGAAACGAAGCAACCGGCAGCAAACTGGTGCAGCTGGCAGCCAGCCGCCGCCGGCAGCCACCCAGCCGCCGGCTGCTGCCCGCCACCCGCACGGATTGCACTTTTTTGTCCTTTTTCGTACCCAGTGCTAGACCTTTTCCTACTTTTCGTACCTGGTGCCACTACCTTTTTCGCCTTTTGTACCTGGTGCCACTACCTTTTCCACCTTTTGCTAATGTGTGCTTTCATTTGCTAAAATGCACCAAAAATCCTCTATAAATAGGAGGCATGAGGCTCATTTAGACACACACCTTCCTAGCTTATCTTTCTCACTCTAGAAATAAGCTCCCACTTTCTCACTCTATATTTCTTTCTTTAGATTAGTTTTAACTAGTAAGTAAACTAGTTTAGGAGTTTTATTAGAAGTAGAAGGAATGTGCGGAACGCATTGTAATCTTTGGTGTATGCTCGGAATTGTGTCAATTAATTCAAGTCTATTCTCTCTCGCATTTAATCATGGTTCTTTCTATCCCTATCTGTCTTAATTAATTACGTTTTTATTGATTATGCTAGATTTAGTTATTGCCATGATTAGAGAGTAGTATACTTGTTGTGTTTGTTTGCGATGTAGTTAATTAATTATGGGATGATTTATAATTAAATATTAAAGATCGGTAGTATCGCTTTGATCGTCTTATTGCATGTTCTTGTTTGATTGTTGCCTTAGGATTATCATAGTGGTAAAATATAAACGGTCTTAATTATCGTAAAGTAATATGATGGCCCATATTCGACTGTTACTCGATATAGTACTGGAAACACTTCAAGGTGGAGTACAAATGTATGGAAGTCGAGGAACGACCGAAGGTAGTCATATTATGAAACGGTACAATATTATGAAGTAATATGATGGCCCCTATTCGACTGTTACCCGATATAGTACTGGAAACACTTCAAGGTGGAGTACAAATGTATGGAAGTCGAGTAACGACCGAAGGTAGTTATATTAAGGACTAACATATAAAATGAGAAACCTAGTTTAATTAACCTTTCTAAATAGACTTTTAATTCAAGTTAATCTATCGCCTTTCAACTAACAAACATGATTACAACACCTTTTTAACGACGTCTAATTAAAAGGTAGTCAGTCATTTGTGTCAACATAATTTGTCAAAGGTATGAAACTATGAAACTGCAAGGCTACATGGGGGATTATCGTAGGACAAGACATGGCCAAGGTTTGAAGCGGCGGAACCACTTTAAGTGAGGAACGCTGTGGATAATTAGGGGATTTATTGGGTAGTCTTAAGCAAGGGCTAGTTTCAAGTCATAAATGAACCATTTTAAATATACAAATCTGTTAGGATGACGAGGAATCGTTATATGATTCAGTTATGTCTAGTACCTTAAGATTTTGTTCCCGTTCATATGAAAGTATTATTAAACCATAATTAAGATTTTGCTTATTATTCTAAATACTTTGTGATGTTACCATAACCTAGCTCCCGATGTGACATGCTAATGGGATTTTAATTAGTAGGGAATCTAGTGTTTACATCACGAGTATTCAAGATTAATAATTAACAAATATCTTTCAACACAGTTTCTCCAAACATCATCCCATAACTTAATTAATGAAATCTCAGCAAACACCATCTTTATTTTAGCTGCTTTATCTTTTATTTTTATTTCGCTTTTATTTATTTACTTGCCTAAGTTAGTTAATATAAAAACAAAAATTCCCTCACTATTTTATAAAACCTTCACTATTTTGAAAGCCCTCATCTACCACGCCTTAGTTTCAATTCAGTCGGTTTGAAGAACGACTCTAGGTCATACCTACCACTTGCTCACCCTTAGGATTAGCATTGTTAGGGAAAACTTAGGACCCGCAATTACAAATTTAAAACATCCACTGATGCCCGCCGCCGGTAGCCGGTGCAACGACAAGGGTTGAGATCCTTACTGACCGCTGGTGGCGCATCAACCGAAATTAAGCCCCAAGCGGTGAGGTCACCACCTCCCCACCTCATTCTCACCTTCTCTTTCACTTTCTTCTCTCTTTTTCTCTCAAATATTCACCACCACACCACACCACCAAATTCACAAAATAACACCTCAAAACGATCGTAAATCTCGAAGCTCTTTTGGAGAAAAAGATTCACCATGTCACGATCTACGTTTCTACCTTTTTGGAATTCTCCGGCGTTAACTCGTAAATTTCTGACAAAACTCGAAAACACTCCGATTTCGTTTATTGTTACATAAATGTTGTTTCTATAAATTTAAAATGCCCATCTAAGGGTTGTTTAAAAGAATCGGACCAAATGGAAACCGGAAAACACATTTTCGGCTCAAAATTCGTCGAATAGACATAAGTGTCGCATAGGCCGGACCAGTATAGCGTCACTTCGTGCGACACTTAAGTGCCGCATTAAGTGACGCATAAAACCCTAAATTTGCATCACTTTCTTAAGTGTCGCATAAAACCCCTTTTTCCCGACACTTACAACCGTCACTTGCCCAGTGACGCCTAACGCTACTTACCGACACTTCCAACGACACTTGTCTAAGTGTCGCATACAATTGAACCCTAATTCCATCCGACACTCGACCCTAGTGACGCATAGAACCCTTACCCGACACTGATAACCGACACTGCCTTAGTGACGCCTCGTCATGCGTCACTTCCCTAAGTGACGCCTTAAACTCAGATTTTACCATTTCATGTGGCACTTCCTAAGTGTCGCCTAAACCCCTAAGTGTCGCATCAAGTGACGCTAAAAACAGACTGTCTACAACTCTTTTTCACACTAAGTGTCGAACTTCTATAACCTCAAACCCTAATACGATACGACTTCTAAAACACATTGGAAACATGTTTTCAAGCTTAACACTTCGAAATCATCATGATAAAGATAAGATTATTATTACAAACAATCACCAACGGGCCGTACGCAATTTCAAATACTTAAACAAATCAACCAAATCGTAGTAATTTGGACATTCTAGTTGGACGAACAACTACAAGGGTGATCTTTTGAGATACCCAATCATGTTTATAACCATCGCCTGTCATGGACACCCTCAGATTATGAGTCTTTGGACAATCACTAATCGGCTAATCAACTCACGTTTATTGATTAAACGCTTCTAGACTCAGGTGAGTCTCATGGCCCCTCTTTTACTATTTTTACTCAGGGGTGTAATTCATTGCTCGTTTTTAATATGTGAACTCAAGTACAAACATTTTCGTATACTACATGAGTTTTTACACAACTAATCATTTCAAAGTCCTCCGTCAGCATAGTTTGGTAATACGTTGTAGCGTGAATATTAGTATATGGTACCATATAGGATTGACCCTCCTCGTCCAGGTTAGCATGCACTAACTGGGTAAACGGATGTACTAATATTTGCTGAGACGAGTGTTGATTAGGCACTCATTGAGGCACCTCGCTCAGGCACTGATTGTGATCCTGACCCCTCGAGTTAAGCTCAGACTATGTGCTCATGACTGTATACATTATCATTATCTTTATTTGCTGGATGCAAATCAGTACATAAATCTTGCGGTTCACACGATATTATTTGATATTCAAACCTGTGAGCTCACCAGTGTTAGCTGACCCATTTTAGCATGTATCACAGGTACTCAGCAGTAGATTTGGACTACCCTCAGGATTACTATAGCTCGAGTCAGGATGCAAACAATAGAGATTTTCTTGCATTAGTATATTTTGTACAAGTATTTATGTATTGGAATCTCTCATTAAATCGAACATGAGCTATGTACCATTTCAACAGTTGTAAACATTTTAATATTAATATATTTTGTTAAACGACGCATATATAGTCGTTTGCTATACATCTGTGTGCTTTGATTATTGATTAGTAACACCCAAATGATGCTTCCGCCAAACAGTGAATTTGGGGGTGTTACACTATCAACATATCAACAATTACTTGTTGCAACCAAACGGTTACAACTAAATCAAATAGTGAGTTCTAAATCCACTCACAGATACCTCTAGCACCTCCACACTCAGGATCACTATGTCACTGAGCTTTCGATTTATCTAAAATAATCAAACTACTAGTTAGTAACTTATTTTGAATGCATTAACTTCAAACTACAAGTCACTAACTAACTTATAACACATACATGTCAATTAGGCATATTGCAAAATATTAGAGTCAAATTAAGTCAAACAAATCAAATGCTGATGTATTGGGCTTTACCCGCTGGGTACAAGGGTTACCCGCCGGGTACACACATTTACCCGTCGGATTCACTCTTTACCCGTTGGGTACAAGTGGCTCATCCGAGCTCATTTTTTATTAGAAAATCACTTTAGTTACCCGGTACCTTTTACCCGCCGTATGAAGGTTTACCCGACCCATTACCTGCCGTGTACCCATCTACCCGCCGGGTACTCGGCTTCATTGGTTTTGCCTGGAACACGGGTTACCCGCCGGGTAAAAGAATACCCGTCGGGTACCTGCTACCTGCAGGTTTACCCTGCTCTTGTTCCTGCACAACACACATACGAACCAAAACCAAATTTTTGACCAAATTCAAGTTGCGACTCTATTCTAATCTTATAACTAGCATAAGTTATTACTCTAGATGTATATAAACAACATCAACAATACTTCATATGCATCAAACATCAAATTCTTGAAATTTTGACCTAAAGCAAGTTCTTCATCAATATCACTAGTTTATGAGTTCTTTGATTCAATTAGCATAATCATAACAACAATTTGCATCCACTAATACCAATCATACTCATAAACACAATCAACAATCATCATTTCACACCAATTGCTCAATTTCAACTATTTGACCTAAAAGTCAAAATAACACTCAAATATAAATTAAATACTTATAACTCTTGAGAACAAAGATGATGATGATGAAGAAGAACACAATGGATTCAACTTTGTCTTAAGATTATACTTGCAAGAATTTAGTTTATGTATGAATTTTGGGTTTCTTGAAGCTAGCTATGAGTTTTCCTGACTTAACAAAACAAATGCGGAAAAAGAAATAAAGGAGGTCGGCCCTCCTTTTAAAACCGACTCACTTTTGGGTATTTTGATATCCATTCTAAATCTACAGTCTGGAACCTAAAAACCGATTGCGAAAATAGTTATTTTATTTTACCGTCACCTATAACTATTTAAAGCAAATAATATTTCACTATTCACATTAAGTTACATGTAAGCAAATAATATTAAATTTACTTATAACTTATTAAATAATCAATTACAAGTAAAGAAATTACTAGACCGGTATTGAGGATGTTACAAATCTCCCCTCCTTAAGAAGATTTCATCCCCGAAATCTCATCACGGTTAAACATTCAAGGATATCTGGATCTCATACTCTCTTCGGTCTCCCAGGTAAGGTTTGCACCTAAACTGTGTTTCCACTTAACTAACACCATAGGAATTTGTTTCTTTCTAAGTTTAGTAACCTTACGATCTAGAAGTTCAACAGGCTCTTCAACTAGGTTTTGACTCTGGTCCATACAAAGGTCTTGCAATGGGAGGATTTGGGATTGATCCTCCACATTATATTTTCTTAGGTAACAAATATTGAAAGTGTCGTGAATACCAGACAATTCAGGAGGGAGATCTAAAGCAACTGTCTGATCGTTTACCACTTGCCTAACTTTGAATGGACCAATATACCTCGGGGCAAGCTTTCCATGCTTTCCAAATCTGATCATACCTTTCCACGGGGAAACTTTGAGATAAACCATTTCACCCTCAGAAAATGACATGGGTCGTCTTCTCTGGTCCGCATATTGTTTATGTCTGTCACGTGCAGCTTTCAACTTCTCACGTGTTATCGCAACTTTATCTATTGTCATCTGAACAATGTCGGGCCCAGCAAATTGTTTCTCCCCTGCTTCTTACCAACAAGTAGGTGTTCTTCAACGACACCCATATAACATTTCATACGGCGGCATAACGATACTGGAATGATAAGAATTATTATAGACGAATTCCACTAACGGTAAATGGGAATCCCAAGAACCACCATACTCAATCACACAAGCACGCAACATATCCTCGAGTGTTTGAATCGTTCTTTCTGATTGGCCATCAGTTTGAGGATGATATGCAGTACTTAAATTCACACGTGTGCCTAACTCATGTTGTAAGCTCTGCCAGAAATGTGAAATAAATCGAGAATCTCTATCCGAAACAATCGATAATGGAACTCCGTGTCTCGATACAATTTCGTTGACATACAACTGTGCAAGTTTACTTAAAGAAAAGGTTTCACTGGTAGCGAGAAAATGTGCACTTTTGGTCAACCGGTCAACGATAATCCAAATCATATCGTTTCCACGTGGCATTCTTGGAAGTTTGGTCACGAAATCCATAGTCAAATGTTCCCACTTCCATTCCGGAATATCTAGCTGTTTAAGTGACCCGTACGGTTTGTGATGTTCAGCTTTAACCTGAGCACAAATTTGACAAGAACCAACAAACATCTTGGTACTTCCGGGATGAATGGTTAATTTCAAATCATTATACATCTTGGTACTTCCGGGATGAATGGTTAATTTCGATTTATGAGCTTCAGTCAAGATTATATCCCGAATACCACCAATGAGAGGAATCCACACACGAGACTGAAAGTCTTCAACCCTCTAGAATCATCAATCAAGTCATCTTTTCTTTTCAACATAATTTCTGATTTCAGATTACAATCTAATAAAGCTTCCAACTGTGCAACTTTGATTCTATCCACTAAATCAGAAGATATATCAACTCGCAAAAAATAAAGTTTATCAGAAGTACCTTTTCTGCTCAAGGCATCCCGACCACATTTGCTTTACCTGGATGGTATTTAATTTCACAATCATAATCTTTGATTAACTCTAACCATCGCCTCTGACGCATATTCAATTCTTTCTAAGAAAGAACATACTGAAGACTTTTATGATCTGTACAAATAATACAACTGCTGCAAGTTCTAAGTACAACTGCTGATAATGTCTCCAGATCTTTAATGAAAATACAACTGCTGCAAGTTCTAAGTCATGAGTGGGATAGTTCTTTTCGTGTGGTTTCAACTGACGAGAAGTATAAGCAATAACTCTATCCCGCTGCATTAGAACACAACCTAATCCAGAGTAAGAAGCATCACAGTATACAACAAAATCATTGGATCCATCTGGTAATGCTAACACTCTTCGTTCCCTTCTTGCAACCTACATATCAAAATTACACCTGCAAGAAGTAGATTGAGGGATTAGCACGAAGCTAAGTGAATGAATTTATCACACACTAATCAACTTAGTATAACCACTTGTTTACACAAACAACGGTAAACATCTATATCAACAATCAATTGTTCAACTATAGGATTGGTGGTCCTTGAGAAACTCTACTGCTGCGGTGGCTCTCAAGAACACTTGTCCAACAATCTATATGGCCAATACGAAATAGACCGATAGCTATTGGTTATTGTACTCAAACATAAGTCTCACACATAACAAATGAAACAAGACTACGTGTGATTCACACAATAACCAACTAGCTCAACTAACGTGTTAACCTCAAAACAACTTGTATTCACATGTCCACTACCAAATAAGGTCTCAATCAACAATTCTAAATAAGTAATTCTTTCAACATAACCACAATTACTTGTAGCAACCAAATGGTTACAACTAAATCAAAGAGTGAGTTCTAAATCCACTCACCGATACCTCTAACACCTCTACACTCAGGATCACTATGTCACCGAGCCTTCGATTTATCTGAAATAATCAAACTACTAGTTAGTAACTTATTTTGAATGCATTTACCTCAAACTACAAGTCACTAACTAATTTATAACACATACATGTCAACTATGCATATTGCAAAATATTAGAGTCAAACAAATCAAATGCTGATGTACTGGGCTTTACCCACCTGGTACAAGGGTTACCCGCCGGGTACACACATTTACCCGCCGGGTACAAGTGGCTCATCCGAGCTCATTTTTTATCAGAAACTCACTTTAGTTACCCGGTACCTTTTACCCGTCGTATAAAGGTTTACCCAACCCGTTACTCGCCGTGTACCCGTCTACCCGTCGGGTACTCAGCTTGATTGGTTTTGCTTCGAACACAGGTTACCCGTTGGGTAAAAGAATACCCGCCGGGTACCTGCTACCTGCAGGTTTACCATGCTCTTGTTCCAGCACAACACACATACGAACCAAAACCCAATTTTTGACCTAATTCAAGTTGCAACTCTATTCTAATCTTATAACTAGCATAAGTTATTACTCTAGATGTATATAAACAACATCAACAACACTTCATATGCATCAAACATCAAATTCTTGAAATTTTGACCTACAACAAGTTCATCATCAATATCACTAGTTTATGAGTTCTTTGATTCAATTAGCATAATCATAACAACAATTTGCATCTACTAATACCAATCATACTCATAAACACAATCAACAATCATCATTTCACACCAATTGCTCAATTTCAACTATTTGACCTAAAAGTCAAAATAACACTCAAATATAAATTAAATACTTACAACTCTTGAGAACAAAGATGACGATGATGAACACGATAGATTCAACTTTATCTTAAGATTATACTTGCAAGAATTTAGTTTATGTATGAATTTCGGGTTTCTTGAAGCTAGCTATGAGTTTTCCCGACTTAACAAAACAAATGGGGAAAAAGAAATAAAGGTCGGCCCTCCTTTTAAAACCGACTCACTTTTGGGTATTTTGATACGCGTTCTAAATCTACAATCTGGAACCTAAAACTGATTGCGAAATAGTTATTTTATTTTACCGTCACCTATAACTATTTAAAACAAATAATATTGCACTATTCACAATAAGTTACACATAAGCAAATAATATTATATTTACTTATAACTTATTAAATAATCAATTAAAAGTAAAGAAATTACCACACCGGTATTGAGGACATTACACTGTAAACATATTTGTTATGCTAAGTTGGAC
Source organism: Pseudognaphalium luteoalbum (assembly GCA_963422505.1). Taxonomy (NCBI): domain Eukaryota; kingdom Viridiplantae; phylum Streptophyta; class Magnoliopsida; order Asterales; family Asteraceae; genus Pseudognaphalium; species Pseudognaphalium luteoalbum. The sequence continues at coordinate 60,852,426 of OY730198.1, read as the reverse complement.
TGTTGATTATTTATTCACTCACTTAGCTTTGAGCTAACCCCACCACCCCACTTCTTGCAGGTTTTGATATAACAGACTAGGCAAGAAGCTCTGTTTGGATGGAATGCTTGACTAGGCGTATACTCTGATATTTATATTTGAAAGAGTTTGTGTGGTATTTTTGAAATTATTTAGCACCCAGTTGGATATACTATAGTTTTGAAATAGTATAACCTTGTATAGATAAGTTGTAATGTAAATTGTCAATGTATGTTTTGACCTACGCTTCTGAATTGTAGTATTGTATATTACTAAAATAAAAAAAATGGTTCTGAAATTAAGGGGTGTTATATTCCAGCAGTGAATCGGACAAAAGAATGAATATTATTAAATGTTCTAAAATACTCCTTGTGTCCCAGAATTATAGTACATGTTTCCTTTTTTGGACGCCCCAAATTATTTGTCCATTTCCAAAAATAGATAGTGAAGTTTGATCGTAATTACTATATTACCCTTAATTGCAGTTATTATCACACATTTTCAAAAATGTAGTAATTAATTGGTTAAGAGTATAATTGTCATTCTGCATAAGGTAAGAAATAGAAAGTAGTGATGATTATGTTTTTATTAAACTGCATGTTTTTTTTGTGGAGTGACAATAATTTTGAGACGGAGAGAGTACTTTTTTAACAATTATGATTTCAGTTTAACTTTGAAATAATACCAAATGCTAAATAAATCACAAAAAATTACAAAAATACATCCACGCGGTGACATGGACCAATCATTTGATAAGAGGGAAGTAAGAGAGGGAAAAAATAAACAATTTTTATTGGTTCATCTTCGTGTCCATATCATTTTATGGGTATTTGTTTGTAAAATTTGTGTGAGTTTAGTATTTCTCTTACAATTTTATTTAGAAAAAAGAAAGGTTCAAAAAACCCACTTTTTTCTTATATGTACACAGGAAAATCGGGTAGTTCACACCGGTTCAAAAATCATAATTGAACAGGTCTATTTCAACTACTAGGGATGACGAAAAGTCCTGAACAAAACTGGTTTCGCTGGACCCCAGAACTTTCAGGTCGGGTTTGGGGAGAGCTTCGGGACATAAACGGGATTTTTATCGGGTATCATCTCTGACCTGTGTTGTATCGAATCATTAGGTCCACAGAAAACATCTTCTTCCACATATAGGAAATAACTTCAGACTTTACAGCTCTCAAGCGTAACCCTTGATCGATATTTTCGGACATGAAAAAAGGATTTTTCTTGTAGTGTCTGTGTGATAGACAAACAGATATGCCTTCTAAAAATAATTTACAAGTGTGAATATATAATTTATATCTCTGAATTCCCATTAAATCTAAAGATAAAAAGTAACTATTTCTCTAAGATAATATTTCTTGAATTCAACAACTAGTTTCTAAATCCAAGTTTTAATTTGGTTCATCGTGTTGGTATATGTACACGACTTAAGCATGTCCAGAAATGATTGAGCCTACTGGGTTACACGCGTTAACTCGTAGATACCACTCATTTAATCAAGTCGAGTTAATTATAATAACTAGTTGAGTTATTTAATTAATTTATGATAATTTAATAAATGTTATTAAAATTATAAGGTTCAAAGTGAAAGTAATTAGAATTAAACTGTTATCTCTAATTACTAAATGGTTTAGAATTAATTAATAATAAAAGGTTATTATTATTTAATTATAAAAGAATTATTTATATATTATATATATACAAACCGAGTTTGATCTCAATTTATATATAGATATACGTACGGAGGAAGAAAACTAATATATATATATATATATATATATATATATATATATATATAGATGACCCTTGGCCATTCTCCCCAATCGAGATATCCTCTGTTTCGCCCACGAAAGATTCATTGAATCATCAAAAATTTGGAGCGTGAAGTGTAGTACGCCCGGTTCACCAGGTTCTACCACTGTAGGGCCAAATCATAGTCAAAAGACCAGCCAAAAGTCATCTACGTATTATTGTAACATCTGCTGATGTACTTCATAGTTGGGCTGTACCTTCCTCAGGTTAATAAATGAAGGGAAATTAAAAAAACGCCATTTTTTACGAGTGTATATGGTTTTGTCCAACGCGAAAAAAAAATTGAGGATATACCCCCAGAAATCGCAAAAGTAGTTTCGCTTTTTGCGATTTGCAAATGGCTAGAATAATTTTGCGATTTGCGACCCAACTAATGGGACATATAACCTCTTCCCCCGTAAACCCGACACACTAAACCCTAACCCCCTTTTCTTCTTCCCCCGAGCGCAATACCCAACCCGATGGTAAATCGCAAGGTTTGCGATTTACGATCCCCATTTACCATCGTTCTTGGCACCACCACCCCGTCCCCCTTTTGTGTCTCGGCCCGCCACCATCCTCATGACCAAAATCCACCACCACCGTACCACAGTCGCACCACCACCACCGTACCACCCTCCGTTGCACCACCACCACCGTAGCACCCTCCGTCGCGATTACTACCACCACCACCATACCACCGCGTGTTAGGCCACGGGATTCACGACCCCCAGGGTCTCGGCCACGGTTTGAACGAAGGTGGATGCTCACATCTTCGGGTTTCGGGATAAACGATGGATGATTCTCAGATATTATGTTATTTTTATATAATAGTTGCTAAAGTTACCGTTTGTTTTTGAATGTAGTGTGTTTAAACCCGAAATTTCATTGTGGTATTTCATCGAACACTTGGTGTGCAACATATTTTTTTGATTGTTCAACAGTTTGTTTGGTTTTTAAGCTATGATTGTGTGATATTACGAAGGTAGTGCGGTTAATACAATGTTTGTTTGATAATACATATATTATGGATTGTTGTAACTCGTTATATGTTTTCATGTTGATCTTAAAATGCCATTTTCCTCACGAATATGTTGTGATATTGATGATCGTTATAATTCGTTATATGTATTTGTTGTGATAACTCGTTATAGTATTCTTTTTATAATTAAACGTTATATGTATTTGTTGTGATAACCTACCTAATTCGTTATATGTATTTGTTGTGATAACTCGTTATAATATTCTTTTTATAATTAAACGTTATATGTATTTGTTGTGATAACCTACCTAATTCGTTATATGTATTTATTGTGATAACTCGTTATAGTATTCTATTTATAATTAACCGTTATATGTATTTGTTGTGATAACCTACCTAATTCTTTATAAGTATTTGTTGTGATAAGTCGTTATAGTATTCTTTTTAAATTTGTGACCTAAATAAGAAGTTATATGTATTTGTTGTGATAATGATGATCGATATGATTAGTTATAATGGTTAAGTCATTATATAAAATTTAAAGTCTTTGGCATATTATTTTAAGTTTGAATATGTCGTTTGTTAATGTGATAAAATTTAGTTATAATGCAATTCGTTATATGTATTTGTTGTGATAACTCGTTATAGTATTCTTTTTAAAATTAAACGTTACATGTATTTGTTGTGATAACCTACCTAATTCGTTATATGTATTTGTTGTGATAATGATTATCGATATGATTAGTTATAATGGTTAAGTCTTTATATAAAATTTAAAGTGTTTGGCATATTATTTTGTAAGGTTTGAATGTGTCGTTTGTTAATGTGATAAAATTTAGTTATAATGCATTTGATTAGTATAACCACTTGAAATGAACATGTATATAATTAATTTATTTAATGTCGATTATAGTTGGTAGAGTTAAAGCTCAATTGTTTGTTATTTATCGCTTTTATTAACGACACTTGTATGGGTTGATTGATCAATGTGCAGAACATTTTTAATGGAAGGCTGACTTTGAAAAGTCAACTCACTGTTACTGGGCGTATCAAGTTGCATTTATCTAGCGATAAAGAAAAGATATTTAGAGACCACTGTTTTAGGCATTGGTTGGATGTGAAGGCTCCGGAAAATGACCCTGGTTTTGTGCATCATATACTGCAGTTTCGACGAAAGGAGCGTCCAGGGTTAAAGCACCCTCGTGCGGAGGCGGGTGAGTTGCGGTTTAGGGTGGCGGATACGGATGACCATTTTATACGATTCGAACGCAGGGAGTTTTGTCTGGTAACAGGTTTATGGTTCGGGTCCAATGAAAACATAGCGGATCATATGCCCAAGGAGGTTCAATGGAGCACACCGACATTTAGAGAGCGTTTGTTCCCTGAAACTCTGAAACGCAGCGTACGTGTGTCAGACCTTTCTAATAAGTTTCACGATAAAGGTTTGTTTTGTGGGCCGAGAAAATTGAGCGATGAGGATTGTGTGCGCGTGTGTATGCTTATGTTGTTATATAAAGGATTTTTAGGAAAGCAGGGTGTGCATAACATTGAGGATGACCATATGCATATAGTTGAGCATTTTGATGTTTTTGACCAGTACCCTTGGGGTAATATTATTTGGCCGAGAACTTATGAGCAGCTGGATAAGGGTTTGGAGACTCGGCTGACTCAAGACGGGATGCAGTACACGTTGAGTGATTTCGGCTGGGCGTGTAAGGTAGCAGCATCTTAATTATTAATGTTAGATTTATTTCATACTATTGTTTATTTAATTTATAATATATTAAAACATTTAAATACTTGTTTGTCGTTTGCTTATTGTCTACAAGGTTTGAATTTGGGAAGCTTTTCATCGTCAGGTAGAGAAAATTGCTACTAGGCCTAAGCGAGATCAAATACCACGTGGGATCTACTTGGAGCAAAAAAGGAAGGTTATTGAATTTAAAGAATTCGGTCATTTTTTGCGGATTGCGGTAAGCGACTTTATGTTTATGTGTACGTGTCTATGGACATAAGTATAGTGTTTTGCATTGGTTGATATTGATGAATTGTTGGTCATTTGATAAGCTAAGTTATTAGCTGGTATATCCGTTTTACAAAAAGGACATTTCCAATTTTTTTAAATTATTTTTGTATACATATGTATATATATAGTCATGTATACGCATATATATATGTATAAGTAAATGGATATATATATTTTTATTTATATGTATGTGTATGTTGATTTGGTATGTATATGTATGTGTATATGTATGTATATATATATATATATATGTATGTGTATGTGTATATGTATATATATGTATATATATATATATATATGTTAGCTATTATAAAATTAGTTTGATGAAAAATTGATGACTCATTTTATGCAGAAGGATACTACACCAGAGCATCTTCCGAAATTAACTTTGAAGTCGAATAAACATGAGAAGAAGTGCCAATGGTTGCTTGATAGTTGGAAGTACTTTGACGAGCAGCTAGTTGCTGAGAGGCCATTGAAGAAGGCACGGAAGAGTGAAGAGGTGGATGGCGAGCCATCAGATCCCACTCCATCTCATGATGCAGAAACGTTTGGTGATGGTCCCGGTACAGATGTGCGTCAGACCTATCAGTCGACGTCTGAGGTGGAGTGGCGCTCCTTACGCGAAAGGGTGGATGCTCAGTCTACGCTTATTGAAACCCTGGTTAAGCGGGTTGATGCGCAAGACAAGCGGGCCGATGAGCAACACGTGATTATACAAAAGTTATTGAAGCAAGTTGGGATGAATGAGACGAATGAGGTATTTATTTTTAATTTACAATTATTATACTGTATGTGAAGTTATAGTACAATTGTTTCTAACTCGTTATTTTTTAACTTTTCAGTTTGACGGTGATGACCAGGATGGTTTCCATGATGGTTATGTATCTGACACACCACTCACCACTGCTAGGAAGCTCTCGGGTCCCTTTATGTTGCGTCGCAGTATGAGAGAACGACGATGTGGGCCAGTCGTACTCTCACCGTATCTTACACCCACATATTTTAAAAGGTGTGTGTATTTTATTTTTGTATATGTGTATGTAAATGTATGTATATATATCTTTCATCGACATATTTTAAAATGTTTGCTAGCAGACCTGTGCAGGTGTATGATGAACCACCTATTGACTTGGGAGACGATCATGATACGTTTGGTCATGTGGTGGAGCCGGTGGTGGAGGCGGTGGTTGAGCCGGTGGTGGAGCCGGTGGTGCAGCCGGTGGTTGAGCCGGTGTTGGAGCCGGTGGTTGAGCCCGTGGTTAAGCTGGTGGTGAAGCCGGTGGTGGAGTCGATTGTTGAGCCAGTGGTGGAGTCGGTGACGGAGCCAGTGGTGGAGCCGGTGGTGCAGCCAGTGGTTTAGCTGGTGGTTAAGCCGGCGGTTGAGCCGGTTGTTGATCGGGTTGTGGAGGAAGATGTGTCTGTTAAACGCGTCAAAAGGGTGAAGCGTAGGGCAAGAAGGAGGAATGCGGATGAAGATGAGGATGAGCTACCCGAGGACACATTGATGGACATGGTCTCGATATGTGTGGACGAGACTGGTTATTTGACGACTCCACCCCCTGCTCCACCGGGGACTATCGACGGTCCATCCACTATTCGTGATTTATATATGTCTGGTGGCACTATGCGATGTATGTTTGTTCGACAAGTCAGGATGTCTATGTGTCTCGATAAAGAATTTTGGGGGTGGTTGTATGGAACCATCGATAAAGGATACTTAGATAACAGTGTAAGTTGAGATATTTTTCTTATATTTGATAACGTTATATTAATATAACTTCAACACTATATTGTATTCAATAATTTGTTCTATTATATTTTTCTTTTCAACATATTGACGGTTGGGCGAGCCTACTATTGTGGTGGAGATACAGGACCTACACACGCCCAACGCAACTTGATAAAGCGGTTGAGCTGGACGATTATGCCTGTAGGTTTTATCGGGCTCATACAGTGTTTTGCAAACTACAAGGAGGACATGAAGCAGAAGAAAATGAAAAATTATAAGTTCTTGAAGGGATTCGCAGACGGGACTCGTGTACCGTTTCCTCCATGGTGGGTGATCGATTTGGTAAGTAATGTTTGCTTTTAACTTTCCGTTATGTTTCTTGATAAATAAGTGTTGTTGATTGAGGAATATTGTTAAAAGTTTGATGACTTGAAAAGCTAAACATATTAGCTGGTTTGTCCGTTTTATAGAAAGGACATCTCCATTTTTTTTTAAAATCTATTTTTTCGTTTCTTGTCATATATCGTCCGCCAATATATATATATATATATATATATATATATATATATATATATATATATATATATATATAGATATATATATATACGTATACGTATATGTACATTTGACTAATATTTTTTGGACATTTACAGATACTATTTCTGGTCCTCGTTCCGAACAGAAGCCACTAGATACTAATTGTGTTGGATCTTCGATATTGGGCTGTGATTGGATATGATAGCATGGTGGGCCACTGCCGGGATGAGAAGCGTAATCGTATTGTAGAAGAATTGGCTCGTAAAATAGTTAGATTTTTGGACGCCAATTAGTATTGGAGGCATGCCCATAGGAAAAGGGAACTGCAATATACTACAGAGTTCATATTAGACATGTTAGATGATGTGCCTCAGCAGGTTGGGGATTTAGGGGATTGTGGAGTATGGGTGTGTAGAAATATGGAGACGCATGTCAACAGACAAGAGAGGATGGTTAGTGGAGATAGACAGTGGTTCGCTCGGGAATATAGGAAGCGGATGATGGATACCTTCTTCAGGGCACGTTATGATTGGGAGCCTCCCCCACCACCACCACCACCACCTCCACCAGCATGATTGAGATTTTCTTAGTCGGTCTTATGTTGATACGATGGTTTATGTATTATATTGGATACGTTGTTTATGTAGTATGTTAAAATGTTTCGCCATGTTAGTATATGATCGAACTATTCCTTATCCAATTGATTGGTACATTATTGTATTTGCCACATTACTAATATCTCAATATCTTTATTGATTAGTACATTTGATATCGCATAAAAAGTCACGTTTTTACTACCGATATCTCTCTCATTCTGGAACGATTCTTGGCACTTTAACTCAAAAACATTACAAATCAATAATATTATGCCAAGATGGTCAAAACAAGGTTGCACGATGAAAATCAAGCAAAACGGATGAAAAACGAAGATTTCACACACGTTTGAAGATTCAAGACATCAAAACGAGATTTCAAGACAAAAAACCCATCACCAACATCCACCTTACTCAAGATGTTCGTTTTCAAATTACGAATCCAACAGAAGAAGAATCAACAAAAACGGACGAAGAATGAAGATTCTACGTACTCCGGAAGATCCAAACGATTCGTACGACACATCTAAAGTACATAGACATATTTTTGGGATTTCTTTTCATCAAAAGCTTCATTTTTGAATTACGAATCCAACGCCGAAAGAATCAACACAAACGGACGCATAACGAAGAAAACATGCACGAATCGAGAAACGAGGCAATAAGCAGCGGGCTGGTGCAGGTAGCAGCCAGCCGCCGCCGGCCAGCCACCAGGCCGCCGCCGGCTGCCACCTGGCCACCGCCGGCTGCCACCCACCGGCACGGATCTCGCTTTTTTTGTCCTTTCGTGTACCCGGTGCTAGACCTTTACGTATTTTTCCGTACCCGGTGCACCACCTTTTCCACCTTTTTTGTACCCGATGCCACCACCTTTTCCACCTTTTGCTATTGTGAGATTCCACTTGCTAAAATGCATCAAAACTCTCATATAAATAGGAGGCATGAGGCTCATTTGCAAAAACACACCAAGGCACCAGGATACCATCATACCTAGGCACTTTCACACTTTCTTTCCCTAGCTTCTAGCTTTTCTTTCTTTCTTTATTTTAAATTAGTATTAGGCTAGTTAAAATAGAAGCAATGAACGTGCTTGGTGAGGAACGTATTTGTAATCTTTGGTGTAGGCTTGGAGCAACTCTTATTAATTCAAGCCTATTCCTTCTCGCATATTAATCTCGGTTATTTCTATCCTTATCTATCTTGATTAAATATGTATACTTTAATTATGCTAGAGATAGTTTGTGCCATGATTAGCGAGTAGATTACTATTATATTTTTTGTGATGTAGTTAGCATATGTAATTGTGGGATGACTTTAATCGCGTCGTGAAATAATATGACGGCCCCTATTCGACTATCTACTTGGTATAGTGCTGGAAATGCTTTCGAGCAAAGTACAAACGCATGGAAGCCGGTAACGACCGAAGGTAGTTGTATTATGGATCGACGTTAAAATGGGAACCGTATGAACGGATTTACCTTATGATTTTAAACCTAAAACTTACATTCGCCTTTCGATTAACAAACGTGATTGTAACCTTGTAAAGAGGAGTCGCGAACCTTACTACTTGGTCAATAGTTATCTGTGTAAAACTATGGTTTTAATTGTAACGTCATGCGAGCATCATAAAATGCAATGTGATTATGTGGAATTTCCATGAGTATTGTACACTTGAAATCACAATGTACTTATCATGTAAACATCGCGAAGCAATTGAATTCACAATAGAAACATCGGTAAACGATTAAATACATTGTGGACTACCATAGCATTTTCCGACATGGTCTGGGTTCAACTTTATGCAAAAAGCCGTCAGCATTTTAATTAACGCTTTAATTAGATTAGTTAGTTTAGATTAGATTAGGTAGGCTATAGGCTAAATAACCATTTACGAAAACCTAGGGATTTGTTGATTGTATTGAGAAAGGCAAGTTTAAAATCCAACTTAAATCGATACTTTTCCTTAACCTATGAAATTTAAAGTAAGGTACGCAAGAAACTTCAACACTTTCCTTCGCTTACCGTGCTTAAACTTCATTAATTGGAATTGATCAACTAAGTCCGAACATATTTGCTAAGTTAGTTGTCTACTAAATTTATAGTCTTTATGGTATTAAGAACAGTTAGACTTGTTGTAGACTTGCTACTCTATTCCTTCGCCCACGAGCAAATGTGTTCAATAACAAGGGCCACTGACTCCCTCACAGGAGAGTGTGGAGAGTTGAGCATTGTCTGTCTGATCATAATCATGACACCGTGGTTCCTCGTGACATATTAGTTGATAACCGACTAATATTGAATCTATCAGTTATACCATAAACTACCAAGTTTAGTGAACATTCCAAATTTAGTAAACATTTTCCCTACAAGTCATCATCCCACATTATAAGCTAATGAACTCACAATAAATACTCCTTTTATTATCTGATTTACCATTATCTTTTATTCGCTTTATTTAGTTTACTTAATTAACTGAACCAAAAACCCCCAACGCACTCTTTTAAAATCTTTACTAGAAAAGAAAGGTTGATTGGATCACCTCTGTTTCAATTCAGTTTCTCTTTAAGAACGACTCTAGGTCATACTTACCATCTACTAGCCTTTGGTTCAGTATTAGTAAGTCACACTTAGACCCCAGCAAATACAAATTTAAAACACCCACCGATCGGCATTGCGAACCGCTCGCGATGTGCGCATCAAGTTTTTGGCGCCGCTGCCGGGGAGACTAACTGTCCGATACAGAGGCCCAACCAATCCCAATTCTAGTAAACCCTTAGGATAAACCTTCTATATATATATATATATATATATATATATATATATATATTTTATATTTTCCCTATTGTCTGTTTCTCTTTAGTGTATGACCTGTTCCCCTAGATCTGCACCACTGTTTAATTTCCCTGATCCAGAACTTATAATACGTACCATTCGACGAGAAAAGAAGCCTCTATCGAAGGAAGAGGAGGACCAATTCTCTACCCTGAAACCCCTGGTCAATCTTTCGATCTTAAACACCACATCATTCAACTAATCCAAAACCACTATCAATTTCATGGATTACCAAGTGATGATCCCAATTCTCACCTCGACAAGTTCATATCTCTTTGAAATTCCTACAAAAAAAACAGAATTAGCCAAGACACGATCCGCTTGTATCTTTTCCCTTATTCGCTCACTCATCATGCGCAAACATGGTTTGAAGGTTTAGAGACCGGCTCTATCCCTTCATGGACGGTAATGGCGACAAAGTTTCTAACCAAATACTTTCCGCCTTCTAACCAAACCAAACTTCGAAATGACATCATGAATTTCCAACAAGCTTTTGATGAGTCATTATACACCGCATGGGAACGATTCAAAGGAGCCTTGAAGAAATGCCCCAATCACCGTCTCGACAAATCCGCGCAATTGTGTACCTTCTACAATGGTTTAGACCCCAACCACCGAACCACCCTCGATGCTGCTGCACAGGGAAGCTTCATGGCAAAGACCGACGAAGAAGGATGGAACCTGATAGAGAACATGACTATGCATCACCATGATTGGAACTCTGGAGATCACTCAACATCTTCAGCACCTATCGCTGCATCGAATCCAGTTCCAGTTGAAGCACTTAAAGTATTAACGGAGAAAATGGACTCACTTGTCAAACAGTTTGGAGAACTCAAGAAACAACAGCACCAAGTACAAGTCTGTCAACATTGCACCAACTCGCAACCATCTGGTGAATACCAAGTGGAATACGAAGAAGCAAATGGCACAATCTACTATGCTCAGTTTCCCGCTCGACCACAGAATTTTCCACCCGGTTTCAACCAAAACAGTAACCAACCTAGAGGACCTCCATTCCCACAAAGAACTAACCAACCATACCAACCCCGATACCCACCTTACCCACAACAATCACAACCTTCTTATAACCAACCCCTCGCACTTCCTGCACCCACTTCCGATAAAAACCAAACCGCTGAACAACCTGCAAAGACAAATGCCCCAACTTCAAGTTCAGATGACGCCTTCACCCAATTCACGCAAGGTCAACACCTACTCAACCAAAAGACGTCCACTAGACAAGATCAAGCTGACCTCTTTATGAGAAACTAATTGGTCGTGCTAAAGAATTTGGAAGCCTAAATTGGACAATTGGCACAACATCTTGATAACATACCCAGAGGAAGTTTGCCTAGCAACACGGTTCGCAACCCACATGTTGAGGAAGCAAAGCAACTCACTACCACAAAGGAAGCAGTCACTCCACCTCCTGCTGCTGTACCAGTAAAGGAAAAAACAAAGATCAAGATACCAGCTGTAGAAACCACTCCGACCATGAACAAAGAGGTTAGAATCCCTTATCCCGCTAGACTTAAAGCCCAACCTAAGAAATTATCATCCTTTAAGCTAGACGGAAAATTCCTTGATACCATGTCTAGAGTTCCCGGTCGTAATAAATATATCAGGAAATTGCTATCTACTAAGGATAAACTGCCCGAAGTAAACAACATTCCCCTTAGTTCTGAAACATCAGCCCTACTTAAGAATAGCCTTCCCGAAAAACTAGGAGACACCGGTAAATTCACAATCCCTTGTTCTATTTACCAATTCTGAGATATCAGAGCTTTAGCCGACCTAGGAGCTAGCATTAACCTTATGCCCTACTCCCTGTTTAGGAGGCTAGAACTTGAAAATTTGAAACCCACTAAGATGACTGTCCAGCTAGCTGACCAATCTGTTAGATACCCAAAAGGAATAGCTGAGACCGTCTTAGTTCAAGTTAACAAATTCTTCTTTCCGACGGATTTCGTGGTAATGGATATCCACGAGGACATAAACATCCCAATTATCCTTGGAAGACCATTTATGAACACAGCCAGAGCAGTGATTGAGGTGTATAACCATACGATTGTTCTACACATGGTGAAAGCATCACCTACATGATCGACCAACCGGACTGTACACCAGAACAAGAAGAATGCCACGCTATATCAACAGGCAGAATTTGTTCCGATGATGAATCAGACCCCGAAGAAGAACGATGCTTCACTCGACCAACAACCTTGATCTACGACACTGAAACAGACCGATACGAGGACGAGGAGTATCAAGACGCTGAGGAAGAAGAAGAATCCGAGGAGGACGAATCAGAACCTGAGGAAGAAGAGGAAGAACCCGCTGAGGAAGATGAAAGAACGGAAGAAATGGAAGAAGAAGAACCTGAAGAGGAGGAGGAAGATGAAGATCAAATTGATTCACCACAGATGGCTGAAGTCAAAAGAATACAAGACTGCAAAGACTACACTTAATCAGAAGAATCCTTTGATTATGGAGCCATCCACCAAGAGCTTAGATCCACTCATCTCAAAAGAATGGGAAACATTCTCGACTCTTATCTCGATCCATCGAAACACTTTACCAGAACCCGACTCCGAGACATAGATACTTTTGAAGAAGAACTCCGAACATCACAGCACCCTGACCTGTATGCTAAACTCCTACAAAGAATTTCTGCATATAAGGCACGACAACCAGGAAGCTTTGCTGAAGAAAACCTTCAAAACACCATCACGGAAGTCAGAACCATCAAAGTCGACAGTACTCAACCTTTCAATAATGCACCCTCAGACGAAGACTTCCACCAATTCCCAGACACGCGAGACAAAGATTCCGACTACCAGAGTGTTGAATTTGATGGCGATTTTATTGATGTCACTATCGATGAACGCTCTATTCCAAAAACTCCTCTTGCTCCACCAAATTCACCCGTCATCACAACTGAAAGACTAGATATTCCCCTCATCGACACTCACGAAGAGATGATTGACCTGATTGTAGAGGCTATCAAAGAGTCAACTAATGAATACAACACCGCTCAGAGACACCTGATCAGGCAGATTGAACGAGAATACGATTCATATCTCGCAAATTATGGAGAACCAGTGCCCCAAACTTTGCTCAGACATATCTAAGAGTTCTCCGATTCCCTTCAAGAACAAGTCACTAGAGAAGCTCAACAACCAGAAAGACCAGACTACCCAATGGGAGAAATCGAGTTCTGCAACAACCAAAGGCAAATATACCAAAAAGTATATTATGCCTTAGCCGGATCATCTTTTCCCTACTCATCAAGTCAGAAGGCTATACTTGAATCAATGAGAACTCATCTTCAAAGAGCTATTGGAAATCCATAGAATTATGCTGACATAAGAATGGTGGGAGATCTTAGAACCCTTCTAGATCTCATCGAAACTGGAGAACATCTCACAACTCCAGAAAACTTCAGGATCGTCATTCACTCCACTATAGGTCATCATGTTGAACTAATAGTTGATGAACTGAATCAAACAGCATTCGAAGAAAACACTCGTGACATTCCAATACGTTATTGGCACATGTCACCAGTCAACTTAGCATCCTATGTAATAGATCGACTGCGTGGAATGTATGAGGAAGAAGACATAGAAATTGACGCTTACCGCAATGGATACCGTGAAATATTCAACAAGTTAATCTACGTCTTCACTGACTCAGACTTTCCCTTCAACCGTGAGCAACATCAACTCATCAGACAAGTATGCCGAGCAACCCGATCTTTTGTAAGGAGACCCTTTAGCTGAAGACTTTCAAGAAGTGAAGACTCAATTCATGGCTTTAATCACCTCAATAGGCAGAAACCACCCAAAGCGTGAAATTGTTCAAACTCACACCTGCACTCGAATCGATCCTAACGGACCAGTCACAAGGGCAGTTCGATACATCAGCTATGGGATGGCAATCCTCGACAGATTAGCCACTGATCACTTCAAGAGCTTCAGAATGGAATCCACCACTCCACCAACTCTCATTGCCGACATGATGGAGCAATTCCTACGATACTTCCCTCCACGCTACAGCTTACCTAGGAACCACAGTGACCACTCTAGCACCACGGACACATCCAGCATCATCTGAAGAAAGGACTAAGTCGAGCTCTCAACTTTAAAAGAGCGCTTCTCGGGAGGCAACCCGTGCTTTTACATTTCTGCAATTTAACTTTCCAAGAAGTGATGAAATCTCCGACTATCTTTCACACTCGGATCATACGAAAACATGCTCTAGCCTACAAGGAAGCATCAACACCCGAAGAATCATAGATCCGAAGTGTTCACACCTACGAGACCAATCACAAGAAGACTTGATCAAGAATGCACCAAACAAGACGGAACACTGCAATCACCAGGGAGTACTTCTATACCATCTCTTTCATTCATTTTAAATATACCATATCCAATATGCTTATCACCAAGTGTGGGATACAAACCCAACACACACTGAAAGAATGTGACTTAGATGTTTAAAACCCTAAGTGTGGGATTTTACCCCATTCAGAGCTCGGTATAACATCGAGGATGATGTTTCTTTAAGTGTGGGATAGCAGTAGTTACACTACTGTAAAATGGATAATGGTATATGCTTGATTCTAAAATCGTTGCTCTTTATAAGACCATCCTTCTCAAAAAAGTAAACAAAATTTTCAAAAATGTGTTACTTTGGGAAAAAGGACAAATAAAATACAGATTCTTCTGAAAAATTAGTTTAGTAATCCCATAAAGAGCATCGCATGACTAAGCACACAACAACCCAACTTTCGATTCGTGAGGTATCTTGAGCCATATGAAAAGCATTCACTTGTAATGCTTAACTTTTTCGATTCTTGAGTGTGCCGATGTATGCGTTTAGAATTAGAACTTGCTCTTGTTATGCATTTCGAATCCGAACTGGTGATCAAAAAGGAGATCGAATCACATCATTCTTGAACCCATCCATACACCCGAATATAAATACGTTACCCCCTTACCTACTCAAAAGCATCCTTCAAACTTCATAAAAAGTTCCAAAGATGAAAGAAGAGAAGTCACAAGGATATGACATCAAAGAAAGAAAATATCCAAGAAAACTCGAAGAAAAGAAAGTCAAATGGAGAAAAGACTCCTCCCGAAAGAAAAGGGCGTCAATCCTCCCAAAAAATTCAAACTTTCAATTTTCCGCTTCGCCAAAAAGAAAGCCTATGAAGAACCAACACAACCCCATCTCATACCACCAACCTTCCACTCCAAAAACCTTACATCCCCTCTCCTTGAATGATTGTGGCTAGATCAACTTCACGCTCACCTAAAAGGTAACGATTTGATTCTCGATCAAGCCTATGATGATAAACGTTACATGACTGGCGTTCTGAGTGATTGATAATATTAGAATAGGAAACCCTAAACACTTTGAACGATTTGAGTGACCACCTTGAGAGGATCGCCTAGTCATGTATCCAAGATCAAAGATCAAAAGCATGCACCTAAAGATTACAATCCTTCCTTTTCAAAGAACAAGTATTTTACTTTCCCAAAACCCCTTAGTAAAAAGTTCCGCCTTAAAATTATTTTATCTTTAACCACGTTGAAAATTGAGTTTGCTTGAGGACAAGCAAAGTTCTAAGTGTGGGCTACTTGATATCGCGTAAAAAGTCACGTTTTTACAACCGATATCTCTCTCATTTTGGAATGATTCTTGGCACTTTAACTCAAATACATTACAAATCAATAGTATTATGCCAAGATGGTCAAAACAAGGTTGCACGATGAAAATCAAGCAAAACGGATGAAAAACGAAGATTTCACACACGTTTGAAGATTCAAGACATCAAAACGAGATTTCAAGACAAAATAGCCCATCACCAACATCCACCTTACTCAAGATGTTTGTTTTCAAATTACGAATCCAACAGAAGAAGAATCAACAAAAACGGACGAAGAATGAAGATTCTACGTACTCCAGAAGATCCAAACGATTCGTACGACACATCTAAAGTTCAGAGACATATTTTTGGGATTTCTTTTCATCAAAAGCTTCATTTTTGAATTACGAATCCAACTCCGAAAGAATCAACGCAAACGGACGCATAACGAAGAAAACACGCACGAATCGAGAAACGAGGCAACAGGCAGCGGGCTGGTGCAGGTAGCAGCCAGCCGCCGCTGGCCAGCCACCAGGCCGCCGCCGGCTGCCACCCACCCGCACGGATCACACTTTTTTTGTCCTTTCGTGTACCCGGTGCTA
Source organism: Pseudognaphalium luteoalbum (assembly GCA_963422505.1). Lineage (NCBI taxonomy): Eukaryota > Viridiplantae > Streptophyta > Magnoliopsida > Asterales > Asteraceae > Pseudognaphalium > Pseudognaphalium luteoalbum. The sequence continues at coordinate 60,835,651 of OY730198.1, read as the reverse complement.
GACCTTTACGTGTTTTTCGATACCCGGTGCACCTCTTTTTCCACCTTTTTCGTACCCGGTGCCACCACCTTTTCCACCTTTTGCTATTGTGAGCTTCCACTTGCTAAAATGCACCAAAACTCTCCTATAAATAGGAGGCATGAGGCTCATTTGCAAAAACACACCAAGGCACTAGGATACCAACATACCTAGGCACTTTCACACTTTCTTTCTCTAGCTTCTAGTGTGACATCCGTCACTAAAACTCTATTCTTAGGTTCGTTCTCATAATCATTTCTCATTTTCATTTACTTGAGTGGGATTATTTGAGAAATTAATCAAGTACTTCATATTTTAAACTATGTGAGAAATTTAATTCTCGCATAGTGTTCAACAATCCGAACCGATACACGTACGCGGTTAAATTAAAAGTTAGAATAATAATAAAGATTAATAATAATAATGACTAATAAAATAATAAGAATAATAATAGTAATATAATAATAGTAATCATATAACAATAATAATAAACGTAGTATGTTACATTGATAATAAAATAATAATAAAATTTTGATAGAGTTAGTTTCCATTTTGGTCTAAAGGTCGACCGACTCAACCTTTTTTTTTTTTTGTGAGGGTTTCGGTAGCCAAGGGGTACCAAACCCAACTTATCTTCAAACCTAAAATCTAAACTTAACCTCCAAGTATTATTGCATCTATAAATATAAGTCTAGATTTAACCTTCAAACCTTTAATCATCATTATATATATATATAATAAAATAAAATAAAAACGTCCCTGGGGTGTTACTTCTGTGATCGTCGACCAAGGCCAAGAAAAGAAAAAAAAAAAAAAAAAATCGAGTTCAAGCTTTGCCATTGTGTGTTATTCGTTCGTGTACCCGTATAGGTATTTTTTTTTATAAACCTTAATCAATAATTCTTCTTATTATTTTTCTGGATAGGTGTATCTTAGGGATGATTTATGTGGTTGGGGATTGAATATATTGGGTCTAAGTGTCTTTGAAGTCGAAAGTTATAAAACCGCAAGCCGTAAAAAAAAAATATGTCTAGATTTTTCGTAGCTATAATCAGAGACTGTTTTGACCTATCTACGTTCGTTTTCAGGCTTCGGCCAAAACACGAAAGTTGTAGATCTCGAAATTTTACTTAACTTCGCGAGGTTTCGGTCTCTAAAAAGCAACGTATGATTTTATAAAAATTATTTAGTAAACTGTTTATGTTTACTACGAATTTTCAGAAAAAAAAAGTTGATAATGTTAAATCGGTTTGATCAAGTTGTCTCTAGTTATTTTGGGGGTTGTAAAGAATGTTTAAGGATATACTTTTCTGTAAACAAATCACATTTATAAAATTTTAAGATAGTAATTTATATATTTGATTTAAAAAGAATGAGTAATGTAAAATGGTTATTAACAAGTATTATACTTTAATTATATGAGTATAAAGCTAGAGATTTATTGATGTCAATAGAATCCACTTGAACAAAGTACTCCACATACCAATGTTATGTGTAGCCAGATTTTATGGGACTATTAAATCAACTAGGATATAATAAAAGGTATAGTTTTGATTAGGTTATTAATCTATATGTATTTATTTATAGATTGACGAACTGTTTAGTGGACTTATTTGGGAGCGTAATTTGCTTTGCTAATCAAGGTGAGTTTTCGTGGCCCCGTTTTCATTACATGTTTTTAAATTGGGGGAAAAGTATGCTCATGTTTTATTAATGGTTTTTCATGCTGTGAAACTTGTTTATTTCTTCTTTTTGGACATATGCTTGAAATGTGTAACACTATGTGACTATGTGCTTTGGTTGTTGGATTTATTTTACAAGGCCTTGCTCCCTTAGGAGTGAGTACCTGATGTATACTTTATGTATGCATTAAAGCCACGTTTGTTTACAAGGCCTTGCTCCCTTAGGAGTGAGTACCTGATGTGTATATTATGTATGCATTAAAGCCACTGTTGGAGTAGCTACTGCCATTTGAGTTTGTGTGATGTTTGGTTATATTTTATCACTTGTGTACCTTTTCATATGCATTGTCCTAACAAATGATTATCACAGCAAAAAGGTTTATTTTATGGTGTCTTGTTTCAAACCTACGAAACTCACCAACATTATTGTTGACGTTTTTGAGCATAACTTTTCAGGTAACACTAGTGGACTGAAGATAGAGGACAGGAAAGCTTAGTGGACCTCTAGGTTGCATTTAAGCTAAACTTTGTGACTATTGTTTGAGGTAGAACTTTTACATTTTTAATAATTTGGAAAGGCGTGTTTTGCCTTAATCTTTATTTTGTGGAATTATCATTTGTTATTTTGGGATTCATTGTTGGAATGAATGCATGACATGAACCGTTTTTCATGTTAATGACATCATGACACATTGATTAATTATTTCATTTAGTATTCTTTATGAATAATGTGTTGTGATTCTATCTTCGTTATATCCCGTTGTTTCCGCTTTAGGCGGGGTGTGACATCTAGCTTTTCTTTCTTTCTTTATTTTTAAATTAGTATTAGGCTAGTTAAAATAGAAGCAAGGAACGTGCTTGGTGAGGAACGTATTTGTAATCTTTGGTGTACACTTGGAGAAACTCTTATTAATTCAAGCCTATTCCTTCTCGCATATTAATCTCGGTTATTTCTTTCCTTATCTATCTTGATTAAATATGTATACTTTAATTATGCTAGAGATAGTTTGTGCCATGATTAGCGAGTAGATTACTATTGTATTTGTTGTGATGTAGTTAGCGTATGTAATTGTGGGATGACTTTAATCGCGTCGTGAAATAATATGACGGCCCCTATTCGACTATCTACTTGGTATAGTGCTGGAAATGCTTTCGAGCAAAGTACAAACGCATGGAAGCCGGTAACGACCGAAGGTAGTTGTATTATGGATCGACGTTAGAATGGGAACCGTATGAACGGATTTACCTTATGATTTTAAACCTAAAACTTACATTCGCCTTTCGATTAACAAACGTGATTGTAACCTTGTAAAGAGGAGTCGTGAACCTTACTACTTGGTCAATAGTTATCTGTGTAAAACTATGGTTTTAATTGTAACGTCATGCGAGCATCATAAAATGCAATGTGATTATGTGGAATTGCCATGAGTATTGTACACTTGAAATCACAATGTACTTATCATGTAAACATCGCGAAGCAATTGAATTCACAATGGAAACATCGGTAAACGATTAAATACATTGTGGACTACCATAGCATTTTCTGACATGGTCTGGGTTTAACTTTATACAAAAAGCCGTCAGCATTTTAATTAACGTTTTCATTAGATTAGTTAGTTTAGGTTAGATTAGGTAGGCTATAGGCTATATAACCATTTACGAAAACCTAGGTATTTGTTAATTGTATTGAGAAAGGCAAGTTTAAAATCCAACTTAAATCGATACTTTTCCTTAACCTATGAAATTTAAAGTAAGGTACGCAAGAAACCTCAACACTTTCCTTCCCTTACCGTGCTTAAACTTCATTAATAGGAATTGATCAACTAAGTCCGAACATATTTGCTAAGTTAGTCGTCTACTAAATTTATAGTCTTTATGGTATTAAGAACGGTTAGACTTGTTGTAGACTTGCTACTCTATTCCTTCGCCCACGAGCAAATGTGTTCAATAACAAGGGCCACTGACTCCCTCACAGGAGAGTGTGGAGAGTTGAGCATTGTCTGTCTGATCATAATCATGACACCGTAGTTCCTCGTGACATATTAGTTGATAACCGACTAATAGGGAATCTATCGGTTATACCATAAACTACCAAGTTTAGTGAACATTCCAAATTTAGTAAACATTTTCCCTACAAGTCATCGTCCCACATTATAAGCTAATGAACTCACAAAAAATACTCCTTTTATTATCTGATTTACCATTATCTTTTATTCGCTTTATTTAGTTTACTTAATTAACTGAACCAAAAACCCCCAACGCACTCTTTTAAAATCTTTACTAGAAAAGAAAGGTTGATTAGATCACCTCTGTTTCAATTCAGTTTCTCTTTAAGAACGACTCTAGGTCATACTTACCATCTACTAGCCTTTGGTTCAGTATTAGTAAGTCACACTTAGACCCCAGCAAATACAAATTTAAAACACCCACCGATCTACGTTGCGAACCGCTCGCGACGTGCGCATCAACATTACTCAAAATAACAATTAAAAATGAGCATTGGGACCTACACTAAAAAGGCTTAACAAAGATTTGCAATCATTAGAGATTTTTGGCTAAGATTTGCGACCGGCCTTATCCGGTTGATTTTGGCTAAGATTTTCTGACATTTCGTGGATCTTTAGAAATTTTTCAGGACAACCTTATCTAGAATGAAATTTTCCTTTAAATTGCCCTCATTAGATCTATCTGCATTCACATCTTTTCATAGTTAGGCTAGTATTTCAAAATCAAATTGACCAATCAATTTTATTTTTGGTATCTTAAGGTGTTTTTTGGGGGGGAACTTCGTTATGATAATAAGTCGTACGAAAACGGGGCGAAACAAACAATCAAAAATTTTGATGTTACTAAGTTAGATCTCAGTAAATTGTTTTCCTATCTTAAGGAAAATATAAATTTCACCTTTAGTGACGTATACTATTGTGAAGGTGGCAATCTTGAAAATGCAGGTGCTCGTATGCTTATGTCGGATGAAACATGGAGTACAGTAGTAAAACATGCAAAAGAATGGTGTCAATGTATTGAGTTATATCGTGTATACATGGATGAAGAACCCGAATTGAATTTCGGTGAGTATGAGAGTGATGACAGCAACACACATTACTACCAATGAACGTTACGAGAAGGGAAACACACGGCACCCAAATAACTTTGAGCCGTACTGCAAATCTCACTTATTTAACAGTAATTTGTGTGTTCTTTTGTAACAAAACCTCTCTTGAAGGTTGATTTGTGTTATGTGTAGGATTAAAATTCTAGTGTATTGTCTTTTTTATTTCAGTGGGTATGTTAATGCTTCAGCGATCTTTAGATTGTTGTGATGTGCTGTATTAAATTTCTAAGTCTAATAAAGATTGTGGCAAGTCACGGAAAATCCATAAAATCACGGGAAATCTTATCCATAAATTTAAAATTGTGATAAGAATGTTGTGTTGTATGAAATTTCCAATGCTATTCCAAATAATTGATTTGCGATTTGCGACTACCGACTTACGATTTGCGACGTGTGATTTGCGACTAGCGCCCCAGCTTATCCATTATAGATAAGATTCTCGCTTAGATTTTTTGACACTACTTTAGATTTTTCCGTTGTCACTTATCCATTGTGGATAACGTTTTGGCTAGGGTTACCTGACATTTATTTAGATTTCCTTGATTGTTTCAGATAACTGTAGCTTTATTAAATTTTTCCTTTAAATACGTATCATAACAGCTATTTTTTTCACAACTTAACCAAACAAATTATTTTCCATTCGTCCTTGAACAACATTCAGACGGATCCTCCAAAAGGTTAAAAGGTACAACTTTTGATCCATCGTGTTTTTATTTACTTTGACTATGGAGAAGTTCAAATATTATATATGTTATGGAGGCCGTTTTAAATACATTAATAACATGCAGATGTATTTGCCAATAGAATGTAATAGGGTGCCATTGAAACTTCCGGTGGCACCGGAAAAGCCAATGACAGCTAAAGTTTTGTTGAAAAATATTTTAAAGAAAATTGCTCTACCTCTTGATACACGAGTATGTCTAAAATATAAGGTAGATCAGTATGTGGTTGATATAAATGATGATGCCGATGATTTTGGAGATTTTTTATGCCATGAAATAAAAAATGCTCCGATAGAAGTTTAGATAGTTGATATTGTCCAAAATGTATCGGGTAAGGGTAGCAATCAACCTAGCAGTAGTAGCTCCGGTTTTCAACAACAATTTCAACAACTACACACCAATGAATACAATCAACAACACCAATATCAGTCATCTCAACAACCATTTCAAAATTTCCCATATCCTTTTCAACCACAATATCAATTTCATTATCATGCTACTCCTCACAACACATCAAATCACGCATATCCAACACACATCTTTTAAGGTAGATGAAGAACCCCAAAATGCTTATAAATATCATTAGGATGTTCAATATGATCACACTAACTCAAAATACTATGTGGAGGACCCGGATCCACATCCTCATGATTTTGATCATTATGATGAAGAAAATGTCAATCCACCTAAGAATCCTGACCATCCATTTTGTAATCACATTGCTACTCATGATGGGGATGATGATGAGGATGAGCCTGATCCAAGAGATACATACGACATACCAATACCACAAAAACCAGCAGAAAAGGATATATTCTGGAATATGCCTTCGCCACTAGGAAACGAAGAAGAAGAAGTTAAACAACGACCAGTTACCATGTATGAGGCATCTTCCCGGACCCGAGAGGGACAAACATTTGAAACTAAAGATGAATTTCTTCTTTAGTTGCATACTAAGTGCCTCGAAGAAGGTTTTTAGATTAAGCTGAAGAAGTCAGACAAGAAAAGGTACACATCAAAATATATATTGCCTAATTGTGATTGGAAGATAAGTGCAGCGTGCATCAAAGATTGTAACAACTTCCAGGTTAGGAAGTTACGTGATGCTCACACTTGTTCTCGTACTCAAATCATGGCCAACAGTCGTTCTGCGAGCAAGAAAGTGCTTGGTAACATCTTAAAAGAGGTGATGACTTTGGAAGGACGTGTATACAGACGTATGGAGATCAAACTTGATATGACAGAACGCTTTAAAATCAGCCTTACATACAACCAAGCATGGAGGGCAAAATGTTATGCGATAGAGTTATTGCGAGGTATTCCAGCTGATTCATTTACGAAACTTCCTATTTACCTCCACAACCTAAAGCTACATAACCCAGGGAGCATTACAAATCTCCATACAGACGAAGACAATAAATTTGTAATGTGCTACATGTCCTTTGGTGCAGCTGTAAGTTATGATCGTTGGTTTACATCTTATGTTCGTATATGTATATTCATATATGTGTCCTTGGTTTACATCTTATGTTGGTTTACATCTTATGCTACATGTCCATTTGTAATGTGCTACATGTTCTTGTAGATACGTTCTTTTGTCAACCATAAACACCCAATTATCATCGTTGATGGTGCCCATTTGAAGGGGGGTTACTTGGGTACCAACTTGATTGCCGTGACGATGGACGCTAATAACGGCATCTTGCCGCTAGCCTATGGAATTGGGGCGGGAAAGACGTCCGACGTTTGGACGTGGTTCTTAGGGAACATACGTGACGCCATAGAATCTGCTGGTGGGATTGAAAACCTGACATTCATCTCTGATAGGGCTCCAGCAATTGCATCCGGCATCTCTGCTGTGTTTCCAAATGCATTTCATGCCCTGTGTTGTCGTCATCTGCTGGGAAACTTAAAAAGAAAATCTTCAAAGGTCAAGCACTTCGAATGGCATTATTGGAAAATGTGTAAGGCGTACCGTAAGTCAGATTTCAATCACCATTATGGTGCCATTTATAGACATTTACCAGCTTCAGCTAAGGTTCTTACGGACGTGGGGAAACAAAGATGGTCAAGGCACCATTCAATAAAGACACGATATGCTTACACTGCCGCGGGTGTTACAACACCTGTGACACCATATGCGGAGCACAAAATTGGTAAGAGGGTTGGCAAGTCGCTATGCTGGAAGGTCAACCCATAGACAAATATGATATGTGAGGAGCTTGATGGGAACAAGAATGGGACAATTAACTTGGAAGCAAGAACATGCACTTTAATGCAATGGCAATTGTCTGGTTTACCTTGCGGACATGTATCGGCAGTGACCCGCTACTTTAAAATAGACAGCGTGACCTGCTATGCAGAGAGGTATTTCACCACAGAAACATATCGAGCGGCCTACAGTGAGGCTATAAATCCTTTGCCTCATCCTTCAGAATGGGCCGATCCAGGTAATCTACAAATTTGCTTACCACCGATACTTGTGAAGCGGCAATCTGGTCGTCCACCTGGCCGTGCACGTATTCCTTTGAAAGGAGAGGAAAAAGGAAAATACACAAAACAATGTAGTCGTTGCAAGGAACACGGCCGTAGTCGAATTACTTGTATGGCTCCTTACGATAGAACAGATGAGCAAAGCCAATCAACAACCACAGCAAGATCCAACTCAAGGTCTAAATCAAAATCCAAATCAAGATCGCAAAAGGTAACTTCTTACCTATATGAATATAAAAACTAAGATATTACACTGTATTATTAATATCATGGTTAAATTTTTCCTTGCACCAAACGTCCACAAAATCAACAAAAAGCCAATTCGAGGACGAAGCAGCAACGCCGTCTCAACCGACTCAGAGTTATCCAAGTGTTCATTTGAGTCACCCTTAAGTTTTTTATAAGGGCTAAACCTATGTGATGTACTGCTTTGCAATGCTATTCCTGTTTTTTACTAAGGACTTTTAATTGTCGTGGTTAATTTAGGTCAATAAATTTGAAAGCTGTTCACTTTTACTTGTCAACACAATGGTAAAACATCTCTTTAGAAAAGGATTAATGCTACATAACAAGTAAATGGATACTAAATAAACAACATAATGATTAACAAATTACATAATTTGGCAACCATTCAATTGATTGAAACATACATACGAATTGCAAGATTTGACTTATCACTAATCGAATAACCGTCTAGCACTTGAAGCACCAGTCATAATCTTAGAAATTGCTACTGGCATCATTGTCTCAGAATTCGAGGGATGTGACAGATCGTTACATGTAACATACATTTCAATTTCTCTATGTATTTTTGGATAGTCAGTAATCTGCTTCAGTTGGTCGGCATCATCAGTTATCAATTGTAAACCATCATCTAGGTCTTTATCATGCTCTTTAAAGTAACAAAACCACCTCTCTGGAGCCCAATAACCTAGCTCTGACAATGCGTAGTCCAGAAATTTAGTGTCAAATTCATCGACATCTACGCAAACAATAAACGTCAACAAACCTTGCGTGTACATTCTTTGTGCGCCCTGAAAATGTCCACCGTGATGAAAAGCAATTGAAAATAACTCAGGAACTTCTGCGTATAGTTCTTCGGTAAATGATTCTTCATTTGGAGATCGAAATTGCCAAAAGTGACCTGATTGAACCATTTTATAAATTTAATTTCGTATTTTATAAGAATTCATGAAAAAAATGACAATGTGTTCCTACTTGAAGTCCCGGTATTTATAAATGGCAAAAGATAAGGAAGATCATGAAATATATTATTCAAAATCTTTAATCCCGCAAATCACGGAAAATCTTATCCAAGAATCTTAAATCCAGAAAATCACGCCAACTCTAATCCAAAGATCCAGTTATCCGAAAAAATTGATAAAAAATCTTTAATATGTATAGTAATTAATGTGTGTGTATATATATATATATATATATAATTTGTACATATATATTTAATTTGTATTTATGATAAATAATATATATCAAAGTATTTTGGATAATATATATATATGATAAAAATATATATAATATTGTGGATATTATATTTATGATCAAAACATATATATTTAGACAATAATGGATATATAATATGATATATAGACAATAATTTGATATATATACTTCTTATAAGAATATATATACATATATATATTAAATGTACATGCATAAAAAAAAAGGTATACAAAAATTAAATAATGTAAAATGCGACTCGCAAATTGTTCCCAGGAAAACGCAAATCGCAAATCGCAAAAGTAGAATTTGCGATTTGCGATGGCTTGTTTTGCTCGACCACGGATCCAACTCACAGCCGATCGCAAAAAACCTTGGGCGAGGGCAAATTGCAAATCGCAAAAGTTATTTTTGCGATTTGCGATCTCGTTTACTGCTCGTGATGTGAACGGGGTCGCAAATAACAAACACGGGATCGCAAAAGCAAATTTGCTTTTGCGATATTATGGGGCATTTCGTCAAAAAAAATTCGGGGGGGCAAAACCGTATACACTTAAAATATTTTGGGCATTTTTTTTAATTTCCCATTAATGAATTCAATCCATTCTTTTATTTCGTGTGTTCGGTCGACGGAGAAAAAACCCCCAAAGGGTTGTTTTGTTTTGTTTTTTTGTAAAACACAAGCAAACAAAGGGTATCAATGTTTTAAAAACCGAAAACCGGATCGGATTGGAAAGGGCTCCGGTTCCGGTCGAACCAATCGAACCGGTCCGGCCGAACCGCCCCAAAAACCAGCCACACGTATACCATAATTATTTAGATATGTTAAACATCAAATTTGTGAGGGTGTTGTTTTTTGTTTGGTTCGACGCAGCACAAAGTAAGAAAAAAAAACTGTATTTGTTGTGGGGGTTGAGCGACGGACGAACAGAAAGCACAAAGAAGAAAGGAAACTTTTTTTTGTTTGGTTGTGTTGGTACAAAGTTGACTTGTACAGAGAAAAAATAATATATTTTTTTTGGTTTGTAGTCACATGCTACGAAGACAAAACAAACACGGAAGGAGAAAAAAAATTGTTGAGATCCAGCGCAGGAAAAAAAAGGAGGAATTTCTTTTGTAAAATTTAAACCCTATTGAAAATTTTATGTTTAACAAAGAATAATAACATGTTTAATGTAAATTGTTTTGTTATTATTAATGTACCTATTTAATTAGCTAAATAAAGAGTATCCATGAAATTCATACATAATTTGTCATGGATATCACTTTGATACTTAGATATGCTAGTTAAAATTAATTGTTAATTGAGATGGCATGCTTAAAATTGATTAGTGTAATTATGTGTTACTTGTTTAAATTGTTTAATTGACAAGGATTACATATCCCTAGATTGTCATGCTTTATGGTTCCACCCATCAAAGTTGCATGAAAATTAATTGTTAATTGTTCCGTAGTTTAATTTACACATACTAAAACATAGTAGCCATATGATCAATGCCCCTTAAGCTAGTCGATCGTAGTTTAGTTAAATTATTATTTGTCAATTGTTGACTTGTGACGCATGTTGGTGCATTTTGTGTGTCAGTCAGTTGTTCAAACGTTTGTAATTGTCAAAGTCAATTAGTCCGTGTATGTATAGTGTTTAGTGTGTATATGCGAGTCTGTAAACGAATAGTGAAATAGAAAATATACACAAATGTTGACCTGCGACACTTTGGTCAGTATCACAGTATGTGACACTTAGCTAGTGTCGCACGGTTCAGCTCCTGCGACACTTAGCTAGTGTCGCGGGTAGGTCAGGTTACACTATAAATAGAGTGTTATAGTTCAGAATTAGGGTTAGATTTTTTGGTGAGATTTCGTGAGCCATTTTCAGAGGAAGAGAGGAGAGAACGTGTGTGTAAACGTTTATACTCAAGTGTTAATATATACAAAAACGTTATAGAGATTCATGTGTTCGTGAATCAGTTATTGATTGTTTATTATTCCACATTTACAATTGATCAAACGATCTGATCAAATCCAAGCAACGGGACTCACAACTGGTATCAGAGCCTTTGGTGATTTTGGATCGTTTTTGGACGCATTTTCGGTTGATTCGCGAAGGTATTTGTTGATTATAATCAGTTTCTGGTTTATTTGTGTTGATTATATCGATTTTTGGGTTGATTTTTGGTGCTAGTTCGTCTGCTGGTCGTCAATTTTCGTTAGGGTTTTGAAAAGTTTCTGATAATGATCCAGATCATTTAAAGATATATAGGCTTCGAACTATAGTTTATGAAAAACCTATAGTTGGAGCAACAAATTTGTGAGCATCACCACATAAGTCATACATAGGCATGACTCTCGAGGAGAGAAAAACATGGGATACTTAAAAGAAAACTCATGCCACAATTATCAAATGTTTACCAATCGAAGTCCAAAAATTGTTTAAACATTATGATATTGCATACGACCTCTGGCTTGCAATTGAAAAACGATGTGGTGGATATGCAAAATATAGGAGAAATAGAATGGAGCTTGTCAAGAAACAGTTTAACACATTTGATTTACTATCAAATGTATCCTTGGAAGTTCAGTGGAGAGTTCCACAGATACTCCCAACTTGTAAGACAATTGGATGAAGGAGGAATACTTCTTACTAATGGAGAAGTAAATAAGAAATTATTAGGTGTTCTACCTGATGACTGGAATACCAAGGTGAAAGTTTTGGAACAAGATCCAGAACTTGAAATCATGGACTTAGAAGATCTCATTGATAAATTACAGGTATCCGCTCTTGACATGAAGAAGAAATGAAAGATGTCAGAGACTGATACTCAAAATCCCAGTCTCAATGATACTTCCAAATCTAATTCCAAGTCAGCTACATCACCTTCTGGTAGCACTTCATATGCTTCCTATACTTCTCATACTACTCCTTCAAAGGCCACTGAGGATCATGCTACTATCTTTATAGCTTTCATCAACTCTTATGAGAGTTTTCTTCCCAAGAAGGCTAGTACTCTGCAACTTACGGACGAAGACTTTGAACAGATCGACTCTGATGAACTAGAGCAAATGGACATCAAATGGAGTATGGCCATGATAACCCAAAGGACAAAGAAGTTTCTTTAGAGAACGGGTAGAAAAGACCTGGATGATGATGGTGATACAGGTCTTGGCTTTAATAAAAGCAAGGTGAAATGTAAAATCTGTCAGACTCATGGACACTTTGCTAGGGAATGTGAGAAGGAAAAATATTTTGCATCTGGATTTACTACACCTTCAGCTCCCAAGAATCCAGAGAAAGACTCAACATCACAGGTGATGGTGGTGTTTAATCAAGGAATGATTGATTGGAGTGCGCTTCAAGAAAAGGTTCAACACACTGCGCTTTTTGCAAAGATACATGAGGTAGAAACAAAACCTATTATTAAATGTTTATCTTGCCTTAAATTAACTGGTGATAACAACAGACAAAGGGATGAAAATGAAAACCTGGGAACTAATCTTGAAAATTTAACGCGGCCAAATAAAGTTTTAAAAGATAATGAAAAGCTTTTTGAAAATAAGTTCAAAGCTTATCAGACTGAGTATAAAGCGTTGAAAGCTAAAATCTTTAGTCAACAAGATGCTATAGATAGTTACTTGAAAGAGATTTCTTTACTAAATAAAGAACTTGCTGACTCTCAGTCTGAAGTTGTTGATCTTAAACGACACATTTCAAACTTTTCAACATCATCCGTTGTTTTTGATTACATTCTAAATAGGGAGAAGACGAAAAAGAAAAGCAAAGTAGGTCTTAAGTATAAGTTAGTTCCTCCTCCAGCTGATTATTCGCCAATGCCTGATCAGGATGAAATAAAAAATTTTGTGCCCTCTGCTTTATCAAAAGAAGACACAAAATCTGTCAAATCACCAGTTAATGAGCCAGCCAAAAAGGCAGAGAATCGTTTGCCTACTTTTGTCAAGCCTACTAGTAAACCTCCAGTTAATGTAGAGGAGGTAGTTGAGATAGAGGATCTACAGGAAGAGGCTGAAATTAAAGTTGAAAAAGTGAATGTTAAGCCCGAAAATCATATACTTACCAATGAAACTGTAAAGGTTTCAAATAAAAAAAGGTAAAAACAAGGTTTAAAATGAATCCAAAAAGGTTCAAAATCAAATGAAGGATTCAAATGTAAAATCTAAAAGTGAACAACCTTCAACATCAACTTGTTCAACTTCTGAGGCTTCTACATCAACGTGTACACACAAGTATGCACGTTCTGTAAATGTCTCCTTTTCTAAGCCTCTTACAGTTCATTCTCCACCTCAACCTTTTGTTGGTAGTCATTGGCATAGATCGAACGTTGAACGACACTCTTGTTTCCATTGTGGACAACAAGGACATTTAATTAGGGATTGTAGGATATTATCCCTAGAGGGATGCCAAGAACTTCTTCTTTTAGGAATTCATTTCCAAAATCTTTTTCAAGGCGTGGCTCGTATTTGCCTATGTCAAGATATGCATCCTCTTCTCCCAAACCTGTGGAAAGAGTAAACAAAGTTGTGCCTAGTAAACCTCAAGTTCAAAAGCATAACATTGTTAAAAACAAATCATCTGAACCTAAGCAGGTTTGGAAACCAAAATCCACAAACAACACATCAATGAAATCTTCTGAGTTTTTAAAATATCATAAACTCATTGATGTGATGGTTATGGATGACCGACAATCCAAGTCTATCAAGGCTTGGGTGTCCCATAAGTACTAACGTTTAATTGTTTGTGGTGATGCAGTCAGGTTTTTATTAGCTAATATTTTTAGTGACTGCAAGGATGTGGAGATTGTTGGAAGAATGTTTTGAAGGCAGTTATGTGTGATGACTTGTGATTGGACAGATGAAATTTATTGAGTTACGAGATGGTATATCGTGATCAAAAGGATTTGATTTGACTTTATATGTGATTTTGATACTTTTTAAAATTTACTACTTATGCAACAGCCATTCTTTGTACTTTTTAGTATTAAAGAAATGCAATGTTGCGAAATTTTTAAAATTAAAAATACAAAAATATGTTTTTGTGTTTCAGGGGAGTGTTTTTGGATTGGATATAAGAATTTACTGTTCAAGGGGAGTAATTTTGAATATTAAAAATTCTGATTATTTAATTCAAAAATGTGAACAGCAAGATTCTTAATTCTTGCAAAAGACGTTGGATTGTGTCTGTAAATAACTTGGGAAATGATAGTACGTTAGATGACATACATAAAATGGAAATTTTAAGGTTTATGTTTGATGTGTCAGTAGATTTATCTGACATATTTGAAACAGTTTTTTAAATCAAAAACAACATCAACCACAATCAACAACAAAGCAGCAGCACCAACTGTGGATCATCACCATCATCTTCTTCAACATCATCACCAAGCTTCATCTCCATTTTCAATTCCAAAATTTCATAAGTAAGAACACTTACTAATTTTCTTTAAAATTTCGTATTTAAATAACATATATCATCATATATTAGTATCTAACAACTGATTATGTCCAAAGAATTGGGTTAGAACTCGTTTTATAAAAACCTGCACGAACAGAACTGGAACAGGCCTGAAATAGGCTACCAGCCGAACGGCTGGACTGCCTTAGCCGAACGGCTGGATTTCCTGAGCCGAACGACTAGGTCCTCCATAGCCGAACGGCTGGATTTCCTGAGCCGATCGGCTAGGTCCTCCATAGCCGAAGGGTTGGGCTAAAAGTTAGGGTAGCTTCTCGATGAAAAATTTATTATAACGGATTGGGCTAAAAGTCACATGGTCACTCGAAAACGGCCCAATGATCAAGGCTATGTATCATAGCCTAGGCGGTTTTAGGCCTTTCGGGGTCGTCTAGGCATCGAAAATGGCATATTTCAGTTTTCGGACTCGTACCAAATTTCGTAACTTATGAGATAAAATGTAATGGATATAACGAACTTGACTAACAACTAAACTTATACGATACGACTTACACACGAAACACATATACTTTTCTAAGTACAACAAATCATGTATAATAATAATAGTTTGAAATTATTATTAGAAACCGTCACCAAGCCGTATACACTTTCTCAACTTCAAACATAAATATTAACCAAATGATTTGGACATAACTAGTTAATAGAACAACTAGCATAGATAGTCTGTTGAGACATCTAACCAATTAAACCTTGCGCATTTAATATGCCTGGCAGGTTTCAACATCTAATCATTAAAACCTTGCGCGTTTAGGACGCCCAGCAGGTTTCAGTCGTTGGAGATGACATCATTTCTCTTGTAAACCATCAATTGTGCTTGATAGCATCTCATTAGACTCAGGTGAGTCTCATAGCCCCTATTTTACCGTTTTTACTCTAGGGGTGAGAATACAAGCTTGTTTTATTTTACATGTGAACGCAAGTATCAAATATCGCTATATTCTGCATGAGTTTCTCATCTAATCTTTTAAGTCCTCCAAGCATAGTTTGGTAATACTTTGTAGCATGAATGTTAGTGTATGGTACCATATGGGACTGACAATCCCCGTCCAGGTTAGCAAGCACTAACTGGTCAAACGGACGCATTATCATTTATTCATACTGTGTTGATTAGGCACACGCATAGAGGCACCCTCGCTCAGGCACTTAATTGTGATCCTGACACCTCAGTTAAGCTCAGACTATGTGCTCATGGCAGTTATATACATCATTTATCAATTACTTATTTGTTTAATTACAAATATTCACACCTAAATCTTGCGGTTCATACAGTACACTTTATCATTAAACCTGTGAGCTCACCAGCTTTTAGCTGACCATTTTAGCGTGTATTCTCAGGTTCGCAGCAGCATTAGGTCTGCTCACTCAGGATGCCCATTAGCTCGACTTGCATTCAGACATCAAGAGATTGTCATGCATGACTATATTTTGTGTTGAGTCACTGATCGCTGAACTCAAGATGGTCACTGATCACAAAGATTAAGGGGGAGTCATTAATCACTGATAAGTGAAGTCACTAATCATGCTATATGTGCACAGTCTCTGATCTTCTCAATAATGTTCCATGAAGAAAATGATTCAAGTCAAGCTCCTGTTGCTGAAGTTTATGGTCGCTGTTCATATCTTAAACCAGTAGATGAAGATCTTATCAAGATAAAAGACTCAACTATGTGTGTCGCTGATACTCATCTATCAGCGAGAGTCTCCAAGTCTTCTTGAGTTCTCTCTTCTGCTGAATAAAAGAAGTCACTGAAGATTAGCTGTTCAAGTCATTCTTTAGAGCATGTTAGCTCGCATCGAGAATGAGGAGAATTGATGTTTCTATCAGTGACTGCAGCATTAAATGCCGCATTAAATAAGAAGTTGACATTCGGCGTTATTACGGCGCAGCACGTGTTCCTCGTAACTTGAAAAGAGTAACGTGGAAGCATCTGATTGGTTTAAGGTACAAGGTAACATTTTCCAAGACAGAATGTCGAACCATGATGTATCACATCTCAACTACCTCACCAATCAAGCAGCGACACGTGTCCTTCCAGATCCGGAAATTAAGGATTTCAGCGTCTATAAATAGTGTAGTATGTTGTACTTCATTTGGTGTCGATTGTTTGTATTGTTACTTGTTTGTCGGTAACTAGTTTGTCTAAGATACAAACAACACCAGCGAGTGAACTAGTAGCGTGTTTGTCCACTATTAGTTTACCTCAGTGAGTGAGCAAGTTAGCGTGTTTGTCCACTACTGCTCATCTCCTTTTGTAAGAGCTGTATTGTTTGATTTAGATTAGCTTTGGCTAATCTATTCCGCAATCAACAAGAGATAAATTTTATCAATAAAAGAATTTATCTTTCAGCTAGAATTGCATCAGCAACTGAACTGCTTATCTTACTTATATATATTTGTGTTCATATTGCTATCACCTTAATACGGTTAAAAACTTGATAAATAAGTTAACACACTAAAACAGAAAAGTTTTTAATTGTATTCAACCCCCCCCCCCCCTTCTACAATTAACTCACTTTTAACGATTCATAATCACTAACATAATAGTGATAAGGGACTCACAATTGGTATCAGAGCAGAGTTGGTTTAAATATAATTAAATCAGATCTGCAATGGAATCGGTTAAATACAGCTGTGTTGATTCTGAGTACCAGAAGGGAAATGGCTCCACTACCAAACCACCGGCTTTTGATCCATCTAGAATTGAAACCTGGATGTCCAGGATGATGATGTTCTTAGATCTTGCTGATGATCGTCTTTGTGCTATAATTACTAATGGTCCATACACCCCAACTACTATTGTTCCTGCAGTTGCAGCTACTGCAACTACTCCTGCTATACCTGAAATGGTTATGCCCAAAAGGGAGGAACAGTGGTCAGATGAGGATAAACCTATGGTAAGGCTAGATAAACAAGCTAAAATTTACATAAGCATGGCACTCCCTGATGAAGTGTTTGAGTCCATTAGATTATGCAATACAGCGAAACATATGTGGGATACTCTTAGAAACATATATATTGGAACCCCTGATATAATTCGCTGTAGAGAAGTTAATCTAACTCGTCAATATGAATTGTTTGCTATGGAACCCAATGAATCACTGGCATCTACCTATACTAGATATCAAGCTTTAATTAATAAAATGGAAAAGGCAAATATAGGAAAGGAACAGAGATTTGTTGTCAAAAAGTTTCTAGAATTACTACCTAGGAAAATCTGGGGAACCATTGCAACATGCATAAGACAAAGAAATGACTATAACTTTCTCAATCTAACTCAAGTTTATGGAATTTTACTTAATTGGGAACAATCTGAGAAGCTAGCTGATCAAGGTGAGCACATTCGTGCTGCACTAGGAGGACAATAGATTTCTAATGCCCTTGTAGCTGAGCTTGATGAAGTTGACCAAAAGCAGAAAGCAAAGCTCACCAAGATGAGCTCTAAGTCGCTGATCACAGAAGAAGAAGGCAGTGTCGCTGATGATCAGTCAGAAGTCAGCTATGACGAAGGACTTGAGAAGTTAGAGAGAGATATGGCCATGATGGTTGCAAACTTCAGAAAGAACAACAGATTCAACAGATCTGCTAGTGCTTCATCAAATGAGGTTTCTAAACCAAAAGGTGAATGCTACAAATGTGGCAAACCTGGCCATTTTGCAGCTGAATGCAGGTCGAAAGCTGTCAACTCTTTCGCTGATCAAAAACCCAGCTTTAGAAATGACAAGTACAACAAGTACAAAGCAAAGTACAAGAAGCTGAAGGAATTGTCCAAGTCAAAGAAAAAGAATAAAGGATTTATCGCTGAAGAAGGATCCATCAGCGACTCTGACTCAACTTCATCATCTGATGAAGAAGAAGTTATGATCTGTATGGACAGGGATTACTGCCTGATGGCTGACGATGCTGCTTTTCATGAAGACATCAAAGAAGTAGCATAGAAATGTTCAGCATCTGGCTGGGATCCAGAGACTCTCTACAAGGTACATTGTTTTAAGTCAGCATCAGCTACTGAAAAAGAGTTAATCTTTGAAACTTTGATAGTTGACTTATCAAATGCTCATGACATTCAGAAAAGACAAGAATGTATGATCAGTGACTTAACATCTAAACTTCAACTACAAGAAGAAAATTTGTTAAAAATAAAGAATCTTACACTTGATCTTGATGCACAAATACATGCAAATCAAAAATGCATTCAAGAAAAAGTAAAATTTGAAACTAAATTTTCACAACTCAATGAAGTGATGAAGTCATGGTGTAGATCTGCATTAAAAGTGAATCAGTGCATAAGTAATCAAATTCCAAAACAAGTTAAGGCTATTCTGGGAGGTGATTATGAAACTGCTGCTGCTCTCGCTGATGCAACCAAAGTTGATCAAATATTCAATCCTGATGAAACATTCTCAGAGTTTGTCTTTGAACCAATGTCAATTGTCAGTGAGCCTAAACCAAATTACTTTGTAAGAAGTTCATAGATTACTAATAGTTATGATATTGCTGCAAGTATTGATGAACTAGAGAAACTAGAAATTTATGAATCAACTACTTGCACTGCTCTTGTCAAAACTATCACTGATGATCAAGAATCTATCAGTGACTTCACTTCTGACACTCCAGTCACTGATGACCTCATCATCAGTGACTTGAAGTCAAAGAAGCAAAATGAGGTAGTAAACCTGAGAACTTCTATGTCTTCGTCCAGTGTGAACAATAAGTCAAAGAAATCTAAGTCCACAAATAAAAAATGTTACAAATGTGGAAGTAGACATCATGTGTCATCAGATTGTTCATCATCACAAGTTTCACTCAGTCAACCATCATTAGTATGTCAGCATGTGGTATCTGAATGTTCTGCTACATCATCTTCAAAATCACAAATAATCAGTGAGCATTCAGATACTATTGATGCAAGCCTGTGGAAGCCTGAACCAAAGGCTGACCACCATGAACCCATCTCAGGATGGGTTCATCAATTGAACTAATTGTTTGTGTGTGATGCAGGGCATTCTCAGAGAGACAATTTGGTATCTGGATAGTGGTTGTTCCAGACATATGACCGGATGTAAGTCCTTGCTCAGTGACTACCAGGATGAAAGAGGTCCTGATGTAGTGTTTGGTGATAACAACATTGGTAAGACCAGAGGGTATGGGGTCTTGACCAATGGTAATGTTATGTTTAAAAAGGTGGCATATGTTGAAGGACTGAAGCATAATTTATTAAGCATTAGTCAGTTCTGTGATGCCAAAAATAAAGTGTTGTTTGATCATGAAGCTGGAGTTGTTTACAACAAGAATGGAAGCGCTGTCATGGCTGCTCAAAGAAAAGGCAATACATATGTAGTCAATATGGACTCAGCACAATTAGGAACATGCTTTTATTCCAGAACCGTTTAAGAAGAAAAATGGTTATGGCATAAGCGTCTCTCTCACTTGAACTTCAAGGCCATCAGCAAGCTCAGCAAGAATGACTTAGTAAATGGTCTTCCAAAGCTAGCTTATGACAAAGACAAGCTATGTTCAGCATGTGAGAAGGGAAAACATCACAACTCTTCATTCAAAAGCAAACAAACATCTTCAGTAACAGAATGTTTTCAACTGATGCATATGGATCTGTTTGGTCCAGTTAGTTCTCCCAGTCTTGGTGGTAAAAGGTATTGCTTGGTAATTGTGGATGAATATTCTAGATATACTTGGGTATTCTTTCTTAAAGCCAAAAGTGATGCAACACAGGAAATCATATCCTTTATCAAAAAGATGGAAAACTTAAATGATTGTTCAGTTAAACATTTAAGAAGTGATAATGGCACTGAATTTAGAAATGTTGACCTAGAAAGTTTTTGTGATTCAAAAGGTATTTCTCAAAACTTCTCTGCACCAAGAACACCTCAACAAAATGGTGTTGCAGAGAGGAGAAATAGAACCTTGATTGAATCAGCAAGGTCAATGCTCATAGATGCTGGTCTTAAGACCCATTTCTGGGCTGAAGCAGTCAACACTGCCTGCTACACTCAGAATAGGTCTCTGATTATCAAGAGACATGATAAGACAGCCTATGAGGTGTTAAGGGGGAGAAAACCTGACATAAGTTTTCTTCATGTTTTTGGCAGTACCTGCTATGTCTTAAACAAGAGAGATCACTTAGGAAAGTTTGATCCCAAAGCCGATGAAGGTATATTTGTTGGTTATTCAATCATTTCAAAAGCTTTCAGAGTTTATAATAAAAGAAGGAATGTATTGAAGAATCAATGGATGTTACCTTTGATGAATCTTATGATAAATCACTCATTGATCTAAAAGACTATGAAAATCTTATTTTTAATACAATCAGTGATGACAAGCATGAGATTCATCCATCAGATTCTGAAAGGGAAGATGATGTCCCTGAAGGCACTTCTGGCTCTACTTTAGCTAAGAATGATTCAGGAACTTCATCTTTGCCTATTGACATCTCATCATCATCATCTCATCATCTGCATCAAAATGATAACACTCACTGTCCAAATCAAAGCTTAAACATTAATCATGCTTCTAATGCTGATGTGTCTGGTGGATCATCTCTGGATAATCAAGTCACTGCTGAACCTCAGCGAGTGACTAAATGGACTAGACATATTGATAATCAATTGATTATTGGTGATCCACAATCTAAAGTCCAGACTAGATCAGCAACTACTAACTTTTGTTTGTTTGTAAGCTTTGTGTCACTGATGGAACCCAAAAAGATTGACGAGGTACTCACTGATCATCACTGGATAGCTGCCATGCAAGATGAGCTATCTCAGTTTGAAAGAAATAAAGTGTGGAAGTTAGTACCTCAAGTATCTGGGAAATCTGTGATTGGAACAAGATGGGTGTTCAGAAACAAGATGGATGTTGATGGTGTTGTGATAAGGAATAAGGCCAGACTGGTTGCACAAGGTTACTGTTAGCGAGAAGGAATTGACTACGATGAAACCTTTGCACCAGTTGCTAGGCTTGAAGCAATCAGGTTGTTCTTAGCATACGCAGCTCACAAGAAGTTCAAGGTATATCAAATGGATGTGAAATGTGCCTTCTTGAATGGAAAGCTGCAGGAAGAAGTGTATGTGAAGCAACCACCTGGATTCACTGATCCCAAGCATCCAGGTTATGTCTATAAGCTGGAAAAGGCTTTATATGGACTAAAACAAGCTCCTAGAGCTTGGTATGACACTCTCTCTACTTTCTTAACCAAATGTGGATATGTCAGAGGCAAAATTAACAGCACCCTATTTATCAAAAAGGATAAGAGAGATGTCATATTGGTCCAAATTTATGTTGATGATATCATATTTGGGTCTACTAACAATGACTTGTGCAAGGAATTCAGTGATCTCATGACTAAAAGTTATGAAATGAGCATGATGGGTGAACTAACATTTTTCCTTGGTCTGCAAATAAAACAAACCAAGACTGGTATTTTTATAAATCAAGGAAAGTATGTTAAAGATTTATTAAAGAAATTTGAATTCACCAACTGCTCATCCCTTGCTACACCAATGTCATCTGCAGTAAAATTACATGTTGATCCTGATGGTAAATCTGTAAACATCACTGCTTACAGAGGAATGATCGGGTCACTGCTGTATTTAACTGCAAGTAGACCAGACATTATGTTTGCTACTTGTCTATGTGCTAGATATCAAGCTGATCCAAAGGAATCCCATTTGCTCGCTGTCAAAAGAATATTCAGATATCTGAAGGGTACACCAAATCTTGGTCTCTAGTACCCATCTGGTTCAGATTTCTCACTGAAAGGATATTCAGATTCTGATCATGCTGGATGCAAAATGGACAGAAAGAGTACCTCTGGTAGCTGTCAGTTTCTTGGAGAAAAGCTTGTAAGCTGGTCAAGCAAGAAATAAAATTCTGTCTCAACTTCTACTGCTGAGGTTGAATATGTCGCTGCTGGAGCTTGCACTGCTCAAATTCTGTGGATGAGGAATCAACTTGCTGACTATGGTTTTGACTTTGGCAATGTTCCAATTTATTGTGACAGTCAAAGTGCTATTGCCATAGCAAATAATCCTGTGATGCACTCAAGGACAAAGCACATTGATGTCAGATATCATTTCATCAGGGACCACGTCATGAAAGGTGACATTGAATTGCATTTCATTCCAACTGATTACCAACTCGCTGACATATTTACAAAACCTTTAGATGAGAAAAGATTCACCTTTCTCATCAGCGAATTAGGAATGTTGAACTTAAATGATTAAACCTGATTGTTTAATAAAAGGTAATTACAGAATATATGGTTTATAATTCTAACTCACTGGCCTATTATTCTCACTGATATAATCAGCAAGAACAATAAGTTAGCATAGTTATGATCAATAAATTATATACTTTGTAACTACACATGAAAACTCTTTATATCACATAAATAAAATATGTTTTATGCTTTACAATTTGGCTAGCTGATTAGATTAGTATTCTAAGTTGTAATCTGATCAGCGAAATCAAACATGAGACATAATATTTATTTTATTTTAAGATATAACCTATTTTCATCTCGATGAGACGTAATGTATCAGCGAAAGCCTTTCTTATTTAATATGGCATTTATTTCGATATATATTCCTTTACATTTAATACATTTTGTATTTAATTTTTAACGATTTATATTCCTAATAAATGCTTTATTAAATATCTCATGGGACCTCGAAAAGGTACACTTTTTCTGACACCTCGTATACCTTTCCGGCGTACCACTCCCATCACCATTTAATGTTACCACTCACCACCATCATCACCCTACTCCCCTACCATCAACCACCACTTTTTGACCACGTACATACTCATTTTCACCATATAATCTGTACATCAGTAACCCTATAAAAGCAGAGACTCATCTTCCTTTTCATTCTTTACGCTTTCTTATTTTCAAAACTTCATCTTTTTCATTGTCTCTGCAAAAATTCTAGCATTCTAAATCTTCTTTCATTTATTAAAAAATGGCTAGAACTAAGTTTTTCAACAATGCTTACACACCGACCCCAGAGATTAAAGCTCTTCGAGCCTCTGCGGTCAGTGAGACGCTTGTTGTTACAGTTCCCAAATCTAACTATTTGGGAAATGTAACCTGCCCTAAACCAGGTTATGCGGAGGTGATAAACTTTCTTAAAAATCACTTTATCCTCCTTGCTCTTACCTTGTCTCCTGGGGAAATGAACCCAGAATGGCTCAGTGAGTTCTGGTATACCTGCACTCACTCTGTCGTCTCTGGTGTTTCACAACTCCAGGGTTTTATAGACAATGGTACCCATCCCATCACCATAACTGCCAACACCATCCGGTCCATTTTACAATTCCCGACCTATGAGTCGTACGAGTCGCTGCCAGAGAGCGACGTAGCCAAACAAGGCCTCGTCGATCTTACTGAGATTGAGTGTAAATACTCAGTCGATGGCAGTGGCAACCGTAAGTATTCTACGGTCCACAAAACTAAAATGGATGGTGTTTGGAATGCCATTTTCACCAATTTCATTCAATCTTTGGGTACAAAATCAGGGAGCTATGATCAATTCAGCTCCCTGGAGGCCCAGATCAGTTGGTCACTGGTCAACTCTCTACGAGTTGACTATGCAAGTGTGATCTTCAATGAACTGATCACCAAAGTCGCTGAGCCTGCCAGGGCCAAATATGTACCCTACCCTAGGTTTCTCTCACTGATCTTCAAGGATCAGTTTGCTGCCTATGATAGGGTATCTTTTCAAGGTTTTGAGCCGACCCTGGTAGGATCTCAAATCATTGCCAAACCAGCGACTGCGGTGTTACCTGCTTTTATGAAACACCCGGGGATCCTTGCACCCCAGCCAGTAACTTCTGTACACATGTCAGTTGCTGCCCCCCCCCCCCATCGACCACGTCACTGACCACACCCCCAGTGACTACTGTTGGTCAACCACCAATCAAGAAACCACCCACTGCTCCCAAGAAAAAATCCAAATTAGGGTCTCTGACATCAAAGGATCAGGGACATAGCAAAAAGAAGACATTTACGGATGCCAGTGGTGAATCAGTGACTGTACGTTCAGTTACTGAGGGCACCACTGCTAAACCCTCAACCTTACCTGCTTCACTGGACTCCCGAAAGTCCAATGACTCTAAAAAGGGAAAATTACAGACAGCTGCAGTGGATCAAACCACTGTTAGCAGTGATTCGGGTGCATCCCACACCCTCAGATTGAGTCAACCTAGCCACTTGTCATCCTCACAAAAGGGTGACATTTCACTCAAAGGGCTAGTGACATCAGTGGGTGATAACACACTCATTGCTGATGTCACACCACTGGCTACAGACCCGGGCCATCTCTCATCTATCACTGCACCGGCTGTCAATGTCTCACCACTGACCCATGGTGAGATACAGGTCGCTACCTCTATTTCCAATGAACCACCAGCTAAATCACAAGCTGATGATGAGGAAATCATGCCCATGGACACCTCAGAGGACACCCAACCCATTCCTCTACCCACATCTAACTCTCCTATCAGAGAGCTTACCCCCACCTCCTTCTCCAGTGACAACATCCAAGTCACTACTGCTGGTCAGAACACACCCCCTGATCATGTAGCCCAATCTACACCTACCCCCATTATTATTACCCAAACTACTCCCACAAACACCTCCACCCACTCCACATCAGATCAGCTACTGATGGAGTACATTGCCCAATCTCAAACCCTGATTAAGATGCTCACTGAAGACCGTGAGGCACTTATTGGCAATGTCTCTGTCTTACAGAAAGCCGTTACTGCTCTCACTGATGTATACAACTCCATTGAACCATGGAGCACATCTGTTAGTGAGAGGGTACAAACTGTAGCTGATGCTATTGCTGCAATAAACCATGCAGTCACTGAGCTAACCTCCACCTCCACCACAAACTTTACCACTCATGCCACTGCCATTGCCCAACTCACCACCAACCAAAATGACTTTGCTATCTCTGTATCCAACTATCTTTTCAACACTGACAAAGTTATCAAGGTGCTTCCACAGGTTGTTTCACAGCTTACACAGACTAGAGCTGAGGTCGCTGCCCTGCGAGAGGAAAATGCTACCTTCACTGAACAGATTCTTAGGGCAGTAGATCAGTTTGAGCGAACCAGTCAGGGGGAGAGTGAAGAAGAAGATGACATTTCTGTCTCAGTCTCTGATCCTCAGATGCCCCTTCAAATGACTGATCCGTTGTCAAACAAAGCTCACAGGGACATTGTGCTCAACACCTATGCACTACGTCAAATCGCTGAGCAACCGGAGTTGGAAGCCCTTGCAGTTGCTGAACTGCATTGGGTTGATATGGAGTTGGCCACTGATATGGTGGATGTCGCTGAACGCTTTCCTGAGTTCAGTGCTGAAGAGCTCGGGAATTATAATGGGCTGGTACAGCAATGGGCAGTGGATGAGGCTGCTAGGTTAGAGGGTACCTCAGTGAGTCATGAATTGGCTCGCTGGGAGTGGATGAACAGGGAGGTGATAGATGATGTATCTGATGATGAGGAAGATGATACCATCATGCATGATGCTGATAATGATGATGATGACAATGATGATGGTCAGGGAGGTGGTCATGGAAATGGTCAGGGTTCAGAAAGTGAAGATGAAGATGATGTAAATATGGAGGATCAGCAACCCATATCATCTGTCATTAAAAGAAAAAGGACCAGTGACACCTCTCCTGCATCTACTCCTCCATCAAAGAAACAACAGGTCAGTGACCCTCAATCACATATTGTCATATATGAGGTAACTGTACCTTCATCTACACCAGCAACCCAAAACCTACCCTCACCCACAACAACTACAACTACACTCACCCAAATTACCACACCTACCCAAGCAACAATAATACCAATCTCCACAGCAACTCCCTCCAACACCACCACTTCAGACACTTCCCCTACAGCATGCCTTTCCTCTGACTCAGACTCAGAAAGCCTCTGTCCTGATGAAACTAAAGAACAGCGAATTGCCAGAAAAGTAAAGGCAAGACAGGACAGGGAGCAGGAGATGATAATGAAAATAACCTTTCAGGCTGAGTTAAGAGAGGAACAAGAAAGGAAAAGGTTGCTGAAAGAGCAATCAGATGCTGATAGAGCGTACCTACTGGAATTGAGCTCTAAAGATGCAAATGAAAGGGCCAGACTGCTTAAACAAAAGCAAGAACAAGAAGAGTCTGATGCTGCAATTGCCAGGGTACTTGCTAAAATAGAAGAGAGTGAGCTAGAGCAACAAAAACTGAAAACATAAGCTAACAAGAGCTCTAAAAAGAAAGGGGGAGCTGTCAGAACAGCAGTGGATAGAAAATGGGATGAGATAGATAGAAAGAGGTTTGATGCCCGTATGATAGGGAGATCAAACCCTGCACCTATTACCAAGGTAAAATTGAAGAAGTCTAAGAATCAATCTCAATCTCAGCTACTCATTCAAAGAGGTTCAGAGACTCAAGCCATGCTACTTGATCAAGTATGCAAGCTGCACAGAGAAGAATGGAATGAAATCAGGCTTGCTATCAGCCACTCTACAAGTGCAGCTAAAGCTGATGTCCTGAAAGAGATTGATAGGCTATATCAAAAGATGGTGTCACTGCAACTTCTCAGACCAGAAGATACTGTCACATTTGGTGAAGAGATTGTTCAGCCATCAAGCCCGAGGTATAGGTCAGGCACTAGCAGCATCTATCGAATCTCCAACACTTCAAGGTTAAATCTATCTATCCCTGCTGGTGTGCCAAAGCTTGAAGGACATGAAGTCACTGAGGGGGAGAAGGGTCTGGTATACAGGGACTTAAATGGTGCCCTTAGGTTTCAGAGAGAAGCTGAACTTGAGAAGGTTGATCAAGAACAACTCATACACCTAATCAGGTCAGCTAGCATGCTTCCTACAAATTCAAAAATCAGAAAAGCTATTCTCGATGAAGCCTTGGCAAGAAAATTCAGATACCTGCCCTCCAAAGACAAGTATGAACTTGAAGCTGAGCTTGGCATAGTGAAAGAGGAGGAGATGTGGAGAGATAAATAAATTAGATCTTTTGTAATAGTTAGTTTCTGTAAATATTTATTCAATGATATAAATGAGGCTTGACATAGAAAATATACAAGTACAAGTCTCTGGGCGACCAACTTACTGTCAGAGACTAAAAACCTTTCAACAACAAAAATTTACAAGTACAAGTCTCTGAGCAACCAACTTATCATCAGAGACTAAAACTTTCCTGCAACAAGTTTGTCTAAGGGAGCTTTGACTTAAACCATTTAGGGAGAGATTGTTGAGTCACTGATCGCTGAACTCAAGATGGTCACTGATCACAAAGATTAAGGGGGAGTCATTAATCACAAATGAGGCTTGACACAGAAAATATACAAGTACAAGTCTCTGGGCGACCAACTTACTGTCAGAGACTAAAAACCTTTCAACAACATAAATTTACAAGTACAAGTCTCTGAGCAACCAACTTATCGTTAGAGACTAAAACTTTCCTGCAACAAGTTTGTCTAAGGGAGCTTTGACTTAAACCATTTAGGGGGAGATTGTTGAGTCACTGATCGCTGAACTCAAGATGGTCACTGATCACAAAGATTGAGGGGGAGTCATTAATTGCTGATAAGTGAAGTCACTGATCATGCTATATGTGCACAGTCTCTGATCTTCTCAATAATGTTCCATGAAGAAAACGATTCAAGTCAAGCTCCTGTTGCTGAAGTTTATGGTCGTTGTTCATATCTTAAACCAGTAGATGAAGATCTTATCAAGATAAAAGACTCAACTATGTGTGTCGCTGATACTCATCTATCAGCGAAAGTCTCCAAGTCTTCTTGAGTTCTCTCTTCTGCTGAATAAAAGAAGTCACTGAAGATTAGCTGTTCAAGTCATTCTTTAGAGCATGTTAGCTCGCATCGAGAATGAGGAGAATTGATGTTTCTATCAGTGACTGCAGCATTAAATGCCGCATTAAATTAGAAGTTGACATTCGGCGTTATTACAGCGCAGCACGTGTTCCTCGTAACTTGAAAAGAGTAACGTGGAAGCATCTGATTGGTTTAAGGTACAAGTAACATTTTCCAAGACAGAATGTCAAACCATGATGTATCACATCTCAACTACCTCACCAATCAAGCAGCGACACGTGTCCTTCCAGATCCGGAAATTAAGGATTTCAGCGTCTATAAATAGCGTAGTATGTTGTACTTCATTTGGTGTCGATTGTTTGTATTGTTACTTGTTTGTCGGTAACTAGTTTGTCTAAGATACAAACAACACCAGCGAGTGAACTAGTAGCGTGTTTGTCCACTATTAGTTTACCTCAGCGAGTGAGCAAGTTAGCGTGTTTGTCCACTACTGCTCATCTCCTTTTGTAAGAGCTGTATTGTTTGATTTAGATTAGCTTTGGCTAATCTATTCCGCAATCAACAAGAGATAAATTTTATCAATAAAAGAATTTATCTTTCAGCTAGAATTGCATCAGCAACTGAACTGCTTATCTTACTTATATATATTTGTGTTCATATTGCTATCACCTTAATACGGTTAAAAACTTGATAAATAAGTTAACACACTAAAACAGAAAAGTTTTTAATTGTATTCAACCCCTCCTTCTACAATTAACTCACTGTTAACGATTCATAATCACTAACATAATAGTGATTAGGGACTCACATTTTATATAATTTAGTTATGCCATAGAATCTCTACCATTTGGCTCAAGAGATTTTGTAAACTATATTATAACAGTGTAAAACTTTTATAATATCAATGTATTTTGTAAAACGACACATATAGAGTTGTTCATTGTATGCCTTGTGTGCTTGATATTTGATTAGTCGCGCGCCGAACCGACCCGCTTCCGCATCATAATTTGGGGGTGCGACAAAAATAAAATTAAACTTGACTAAATGACTATGAAATATGATTTAGGGTTTGTAATATTACATATTTATGACACATGTGGGTTGGGCTCATATACCAAAATGTATTCTCATCTCATAAAGTATCTAATTGATTACAAATTCAATTAATAAATTGGAATCTTTCATCGCTAAAGAAACACCGGCTCACCCATTTGAACAAACTATAGGAGAGCTATAAGCATGGAGGCTCTGTCTCCTTAAAGAAAGTGGGTTACTTAATCAGCCTTGTGCTAGCCTTACTTCTGCGGTTCTTTGTGCATTCAATTGGAGCTACCGAGCTCTTTATGTTGATGTAAGATAAAATGTTTTTTTATTAAAATTATGATATGAATAAGGTGCATGCATATTCATACATATTTGATAACACATCAAATTGTGTTACCCTAAAACTTAAGTCATTACCATCCAATAGTAAGAACACTTGCAGTTGCTTTTTACTCTGCGTGAGACGTAGGTAAATTGCAATCCCAAGGTAAATTACCACTCATCGTGAGACGATGGTGAACTATTTACAGTTTTTAATTGGACGACTTAAAATGAGTTAAGCGGTGAGATCCTTAAGCCCGTGACAAAAGATGGGATGAAACATGTTTACAAATTCACTTGTGCTTGTTTCATAAGTATTATTTGTAAGTCCCATAAATCTAGGAATTGCACATGTAATGCAATTATTGATCATCACTTACCTTTTGAATACCATCATTACTAGCTAATCAACTGATGTAATGGTGTTATGTCAATAGGATCTTAGCTTTTAAAAAATTAATAGTTTATTTGGTTAAACTTGGGTAAATTAATTATTCTATAAGTGTAAAATATCGAAAATACTGATTTTTGAACTTTATCTGTTTTGTTTGTAGATGGCAACTAATCGTGCCCAAAACCAAAACACTTCGTCTTTCAGGAAACTATTTGAGATAGAGAAACTTACTGGTTCTAATTTCAATGACTGGTATCGTTCATTGAGGATTGTCCTCCGATCTGAAAAGAAAGTTTATGTTCTTGAACAACAGCTTATGAACGCCCCTGCTGAAAATGCTACTAATGCACAAAAGGCAGAGTATTCTGCTGCTTATGATCATTATAATGATGTTGCTTGCTTGATGCCCGCAAGCATGTCGCCCAAGCTAAAAAAGCAACTTAAGTTCCATGGCCCATTTGATATGATAAATGAGTTAAAGTCATTATACGAAAAGCAAGCTAGAGTGGAGTTGTTTGACATTGTTCAAAAACTACATTCTTGTAAGCATGAATCAGGGAAACCAGTCAGTCCACATGTTCTTAAAATGAAGAGCTATTTGGAGCACTTGGCAAGGCTTAACTATGCTTATCATCAGCCTGTTGCAATTGGACTAATCCTCTATTCTCTTTCCAAGAAGTTTGAGGGATTTGTGCACAATTACAACATGCATAATGTGAATAAGACCGTAGTTGAACTTCATTCTATGCTCATTGAGTATGAGAAAAACCTTCCCAAGAAAGCTGAAACTCCTGCTGTGATGATGATCAAAGGGGATAGAATCCAGAAGAAGCCGCAAGCTCCTAAAGGAAATCCGAAAAGGAAAGGCAAGAATAAGCAAGCTGTTGCTCGTATTCCCAAACCCAAGAAGACTCCTCCAGCTAAGAAAGAGCATCTGGCAAAAGAAGAGGTATGCCACCACTGTAGTGAAGTGGGGCATTGGAGAAGGAACTGTCCTGATTATCATGCCGGGTTGATGAAGAAGAGGAAGCAAGCGGCTGGTAATATTGCCAGTACTTCAGGTATCTTCTGTTGGAATAGTGTCCAATATCATAACTAATTGGTAAGTACATCATTAAAAGTGGAGTCATTTTTGGGTCGCCCTCAATGAACAGTAAGAGAAATAAATGGAGAGATAATATTAAATGGAATTAATATTATAATTAGTTTATTAATTGAATATTAATTGAAACTAAAAGGAGTTTTCTGAAATTTGATCCAACCGCCGGTTGGGATTCTGTCCCACATCGGCTAGGGGATGAAACCCTGGACCTCCTCCTCCCCTATAAATAGGGACCTCCCCTATGCTTTTAAGTGCATCCTAGAATTGAATAGAGTTCAATTATTTCTCTCTTTCTCATTCCTACTCCTTGTAAGAGTTTACACGACTTAGAGTCGGGACCCTAGGAGTTTGGGAATTTCTCTTAGTTCTTGGGTGTGAGCCATTAGAGGTGTTCTGGTTTAGGCACTCGCCTCCAAGTAAGGAAGCTCTACAAGATCGTCTGCGCGTGAGAAATTGGTTTTCTTAAAGGTTAGTATTTTTCTATTTATCTTGGTTATTTTATTGCTTTTATATATTCAAGTTAAGATCCCTTAGGGTTTAGTTTCCTAATTGCTTTAGATTAATTTTTTGTTATAATTCCGTTGTGCATATTAATCTAGTTAGGGAATAGAAAACCCAACAGTGGTATCAGAGCCTTAGCTTGATAAATACTAGCATTTAATTATCTGCAATAGTATGTAGGTAAAGATAAATTGGAAATGGAATTGTCTAAATTGGTAAAATGAAATTACACTTTAGACCCTATATTTTGAAATGTTTAAAATATACCCCTAAATTTTAAAATGTTTTAAAATAGAACCGTAGACTTTAAAAGTTTGAAGAGAGACCTTACATATATTAGGAGTTATATATATATATGTATAATTAAAGTTAAATACATCGTTAGTAAATTGATAAATCGGCTCACTCATAGTGAACAAACTATAAGAGAGGTATAAGGCGGGTAGCTCAGCTTCCCTAAAGAAGTCAGGTTTTTAATAGGCTTCACACTGACGTGCTTCTCCACTTCTTTGTGCGTTCAATGGAGTTACCGAGGACTTTTGATAGGATGATGTGAAGATCAAAAGTATGACCTAAAAGGTACTAAAACGAAATCCCGTTCTAGATACTAAAATGTGAATAGTATGCTAACCCATGAAAACCGCACATCTTTCGTATGGTCTGCTAATGGAGCGTGTGTGGTTTACCGGCACATTAATATGAGATCTTATTGAGAGGTGATGTGGAACTCGCGATTCTCGAGCGTACTCGGGCCAGGGACCACGCGGGTTTTGCATGGTTAAGTTCACCGTCTTTTTCATGATCCTCGGCATACCAGTCATGAATGGTAGATGAGCATATCCGAGTTTAACATGCCATTGATAAGAATCAATGAATCTCAAAAGAACTAGGAGTTTCATAGAGAATGAAATTGACAAAAGAATTGTCTATCTAAAATAAATTCGCAATATGATTACGGCAAACCTTTTCATAAAACGAATCTAAAATATGGATCCTAGCCTTAATTTTGTAATTGGGTAATTAATTAAGGAATATTCAAACTAACTAAAAATGTTTATCTTATAGATGTCTTCTACAAATGGTAATAATCCTCCCGTCCCCAATTCCACACACAACTCGAACTTCTCACTTCTCTCAGTTCTTGGAAGGGAAAGACTGACTGGTCCAAACTATACGGATTGGATGCGTAACCTAAGGTTTACCTTGAGGTACGAGAACAAGGAGTATGTTCTCGATGAGCAGATTCTCGTAATTGATGATGATTCAACCCAAGAGGAGATTGAGGTACACAGGAAACATTATGATGATGCGAATAAAGTGTCTTGTATCATGGCATCCTCCATGAACCCCGAGTTGCAAAAGACTTTTGAGAATACTTGGGCTTATGAAATGAACCAACAGCTTAAGGAAATGTTCCAGGCAAAGGCGAGCAAAGAACGCCATGATGTGGTTAAATCACTCATGGCTTGCAAAACCCAAACCTGGAGCATCTATCTATGCTTTCGTCTTGGAGATGAAAGGGTACTTTGATAGGTTAGAATCATTGAATATGATGTTTGACACAGAATTTTCCATTGCCATAATTTTGTCCTGTCTGCCAGCTGTCTACAATCAGTTTGTAATATCATATCAGATGAATATGAATGAGAGAGAAGGCTCAATAATGGAACTCCATAATTTGCTGCAAACCGCTAAGCAAGGAATCAAAAAGGATGATGTGTCCTCTAGCTCAGCAGCTCCTGTGTTGGCAATTGGTCAAACTACAAAGAAAAAAATTGGTCGAATTGGAAAGCAAAGACTACGAATGGAAAGTCCAATCGTGGGTCCAAAAGAAAGACTGATTCTGATATTGCACCAGTGAATGATCCGAAGGAAGCAGTGTGCTTTTACTGCAATACTAAGGGGCACTGGAAACGTAGCTGCCCAAAATACCTGAAAGACCTTGAGGATGGAAAGGTCGAAAAGAGTATTCACTCATGTATGTTCATGATCGAACTCCATAATACTACAACTTCTAATTCGTGGGTTCTGGATACAGGGTGTGGTACTCACATTTACACTGTATTGCAGGGTCTAAAGGAAAGTAGGAAGTTGAAGCATGGAGAGCTTAATCTAGTCATGAGAAACAGAGGAATCACGCCTGTTACCGAGATTGGAAAGTATGAGCTCGTGCTGAATTCTGGAGTTAGGATAGATTTGAATAATTGCTGTTATTCGTCAGAAATGACTAGAAACATTATTTCATTTTATGCTTTGTTTAAGGATGGTTATCGATTTTCATTTGATAATAAAAATGGTGATATTTAGGTTTATTTAAATGGTTGTTTTATTTTCAAAGCTTCTCCTTACAATGGCATATATGAAAATGTTGAATGTGTTAGCAATTTGATTTTAAATATTGATTCGTCTAATGAGCTTGATAAATCCAAATTGTGGCATTATCGTCTTGGGCACGTAAACAAGAAACGCAATGGCCAACTCCAAAAGGATGGAGTGTTGGAATCATTCGACCTCAAATCGGATGATGTATGCGAATCTTGCTTATTGGGCAAGATGACAAAATCACCATTCACAGGGTCGTGTGAAAGAGGTGAAGGACTCTTGGACTTTGTACACGCGGATGTATGTGGACCATTCCGATGCGCCAAAAAAGATGGAAATCGGTATTATGTTACATTTACTGATGACTACAGTAGATTTGGACATGTCTATCAGATTAAGCATAAGTCGGATACTTTTGAGGTATTCAAAAGATACCAAAGCGAAGTAGAGAATCAATTGGGCAGAAAGATAAAGGTTCTCCGATCCGATAGGGGAGGAGAATACCTTAGTATCAAGTTTCTCGATCATCTTAGAGATTGTGGAATTGTTTCACAATTGACTCCTCCTAGAACACCACAGCTTAATGGAGTTGTTGAGAGGAGAAATAGAACCTTGTTGGACATAGTTCGGTCTGTGATGAGTCGGGCTACACTTCCGATAAGTTTATGGGGTTATGCATTAGAAACAGTCACTCACATCTTAAATCTTTTACCCACCAAGAAGGTTTCTGTCACACCCCGCTAAAGCGGAAACACGAGATGTAACAGTACCGGGTAACAATGCATAAGATATAGAAGCAACACCATACATAATTTGTAGAAAGTATTACAAGTATTTTACAAGTTCAACCCATAGTTTCAAAAGAGATTACACCAAGTTCATAAAGGTTTCCAAAAGATAGTCATAATTCAAAGTGAAGCAAACGCATATGAGTATGCATCCATGCAAAAGTACTCCTAGAATGCACCTTACTGTCGTTCGCCTGAAAAGCATGATAAAACAAAAGAGTCAACTATGGTCATAGTTGGTGAGTTCACAGGTTTAATGCCACAATTAACTGAACGAAAAGTTTTGCTCCTAAGATACATAAATAAAATGATTGGTTGTAATAGTTGCGAATATGAAAGGTAATATACAAGAGTGTTAATGCAATTGAGGCCACTACTAAACCGATTCAACCGACACATGCCCCAAGCTCCATGTTCTATCGCTAACATGAGTAAGGTGATACTATGCACTCACGAACAGTGTGAGTGAGGAGTGGTTTCCCCCTAAATAGCGCTATCCATAAATATCAACGGCTCGTCTGGCTCTCGGACGAGTTAATAAGTAGTGTAAACTGTATTTCCGGGGACTTTAGCACGATAGTACTCAAGCATAACAATAGTATATACCAATTCGCATAAATAGTATAACAAAAGTTCAACAAGTTCATAAAGAGTACAACCAATTTAGTTAAAGTTCGAGATCATGCTTTTCACCCCAAAATAATAAACAAGTAAAAAGGGGCTGTGAAAACTCACAATTGAGCGTATGAGTAAACGATGAATGTAGCGCGCGTGCTTGTCGGGTATGGCTCCTATCCAAGACCTATGATCACGAGGTTTCTAATTAGTTCCTTTGTAATTTAGGTTTGTTAGGATTGCTTAGCTAAGTATTTAGATTACAAAGTGCCAACATGGTTTGTTTGCTTTTGAAGTTTGTTAGAGTCCAATAAACGCATGGAATATGATAATGTTTACACAAGTGTATAATATCCCACGATTGTTAGTGTCTTAGAATCATAATGTTTTGAGCTTTGGAACTTTGGTTCCTTCCAAATTATGGTTTACAACACACAATCGATAAATATATCATAAGACGCCCGAATCCCTTTAGGTTATCATTTATTCCCAAAAATAGTAAATTTCCCGTTTTCAAAATCGGAACCGATTATTGTTGACTCGGTCAAACCTTCTCGGTTTTACCCGAGGCTTTTACCAAAACCTTAAACATGTTTATGGGTCAAAAAGAGTTAGTCTTTCCTTAAGTAACAAGTCCGCAAGTGTCGGTTTTTAACTTTTACCAAAATCAGTCCATATTCTTATTTCCAGAAAATTACCTCAGTTGGTTTAATTTATTAAAAATACTTATGGTCCGAAATAAAATAAGGCAAAAATCACAGATCATCTTCAATATGTGATCTATCTACTGTAATTTTTCCATGGATTTTAGTGAAGTCCAAATATTTATTATTTTTACTTTTACCATCTGAGGTCAGATCTGAACATATGCATGCAATTATTATTTTTGTACAAAATGTACAAGGAATCAATAAAAGTGGTCTTCTTGAAAGTTGTAGCCAATGAAATTTGTAAACTTTTGGCGTTAGTTTCAAGTCATTTGGAGTTGTAATGCTCCAGTTATGATTAAAACATTGAGAAGAAAGTTTCTGCCTTAATATAACAGATTATACATCTCTGTTCACAAAAATTATAAAAAGTATCAAATGAACTCATAAAAACATGAGGCTTATGAGGTTGGAAAGTTAACTTCCAGAACTTGATTATAGCCTATAAAAACGTCCATTTTCATGAAGAAATGATTTTTATAAAAATCGTTGAAGTGGAAGAAGCTTTCTGGACAGAAAGTTGTAAACTCATGTTTAAGTGTTTCATTCAAAATAATGAACACCAAACATGAAATAAAGAAGATTATCATCTTTTGATCTTTAAATCCATGTTCTAACACATGCATGGTGTTGAAATACATCCATGATATATTAGAGATGATTATTAACATAAAAATTTAAGATTTAACATAAAGATGAACAAGATTTCAACAATATCACAACAATAATCGATTTTCACTTGATTTTCGGTTTGATCATGGATTACCCTTTCTATTAACACATAAAGATGTGAAAAGAGATAATCTACAAACATCAAGCTTTGCATGAGGATTTTAGCCATGGAAAAGGCTTAAAATCCGAATTTTTATGAAGAAGAAAGCAAGAAAATGGAAGAATAGTAAGTGTAGATGATGTAGTTTACCTTTATGTTCTTGTTTAAGCTTCTTAAAACATTTGAAATACTTGAATTGAGGTGGTTGTAGACTGATTTTTGAGAGGAGTTTGGAGAGAAAGAGTGTGTGTTCTTGAGAAAATGAAAGAGAGAGAGGGTGTGTGTATTTTTAGGAGAGTGTATGAGTGAAATGTGTGGGAAATGATGGAAGTGTATGGGGATTAAGGGCTGAACGTTTTTAGGGGATCTAGGGGTTATTTTCCCTTTATTTTTTTTTAAAAAATAAAGTTTAAAAGATGTATTAAGTTTATATTAAAGGTGTGTAAGTATATTGTATGGTATAAGGTTTATTTTGTGATGTTTTGGTGATTAATATTTGAGTTATAAAAGTTTGTGTTCTTTAGTTTATAAAAGTACTTTAATTTATGATTGAATTGCTTTCAATAGGTATTCAAGTGTTAGTTTATTATATTCGAGTTTCATTTATCGATTTACGGAATTTTAACAAATCTTGATTTTGAATTTTGATAGATATAATTGTGACAATTATGGGACCTAGATTTTATATTTCTAATTTCTTGAATTAAATTAATAGACATCTAATTTGTCTAAGTTTGATATTCACAAATTATTTATCCGATTAAATTTTACGTTGTCGAGTCACGGGAATTTCGGTTTTGCAAATCGTTAAGGATTTTGTTAAGGTATAAAGAGGTAAATTTTTCTTTGTTTAAATTGGCACTTAGTAATCTACTTTAAAATGTTTGTATGAACTTATGGTTCACTAAGCAATCACTAAGACGTTCTACGACTTTGATAAGCCTACGGAGTCATAACCTAGGATTTTCACTAGGATTTAAGGAATGCTGTAAATTTAAGATTCGAGTGCGGTAATGACCTGAGATTTTGACGGATGTCACAGTATCCCACCGTTGAAATGAATTTCGTCCCGAAATTCAATCCGTCCCATTGGGTGCCGATGCACTCGAGAATAGATGCGGATACTTGTGTCGAAATTGGTCCTCACGTTCCCATGTGAATTCAGGACCTCGTCGTGAATTCCATCGGACCTTAACAATGGGAATTCGGCTTTGCTTCAACCTTTTGACCTCGCGGTCCATGATCTCGAGTGGTTCTTCTATGAAGTGGAGTTTATCGTCAATCTGAATTTCCTCGAGAGGGACGACGAGTGTTTCATCGGACCAGCATTTCTTCAGGTTAGAAACATGGAAGGTGTCGTGAATGCTACAGAGCTCTTGCGGCAGTTTGAGTCGGTAAGCCACAGGACCAATCCTTTGTAGTACCTCGAAGGGTCCAATGTACCTCGGGCTTAGTTTTCCTCGCTTTCCAAAGCGGACTACGCCCTTCCATGGTGACACCTTTAGAAGCACTTTATCACCGATTTGAAACTCTAGAGGTTTCCTACGGTTATCTGCATAGCTTTTCTGACGACTTCTGGCTGTCTTCAGTCTTTCCCTAATAGTCGTGATCTTGTTAGTTGTTTCTTGTATCAGGTCGAGTCTCGTCAATTGTCTATCGCCTGCCTCTAACCAGCAAAGTGGTGAACGGCATTTACGCCCATATAAGGCTTCAAATGGCGCACACTTAATGCTAGTGTGATAGCTGTTGTTATAAGAGAATTCTACCAAAGGCAAATGAGTATCCCAACTTCCTCCAAAGTCGATCACGCAAGCTCTCAACATGTCCTCTAAAGTTTGTATGGTCCGCTCACTTTGTCCGTTAGTTTGGGGGTGATAGGCAGTACTTAAATCTAGTTGAGTACCCAGAGTTTTCTGGAATATTTGCCAAAAGCGCGATGTGAAACGACTATCTCTATCTGAAATGATGGAAAGAGGTATTCCGTGACGTGCAACAATTTCATCTATATAGATCCGTGCTAGCTTTTCCATCTTGTAATCTTCTCGGACCGGGAGAAAATGAGCAGACTTCGTCAACCGATCCACTATGACCCAAATCGAGTCATGTCCCCTTGCCGTCCTGGGCAACTTGGTTATAAAATCCATTGATATTTGCTCCCACTTCCATTGGGGAATTTCCGGCTGTTGTAACAAACCGGATGGTTTCTGATACTCTGCTTTGACTTTAGAACATGTCAAACATTTCCCAACATACAGAGCGATATCTTTCTTCATCCCTGGCCACCAATAATATTCCATTAAATCCTTGTACATCTTATCAGCTCCTGGGTGAATCGAATATCTTGATCTATGGGCTTCATCCATAATGACATCCCTTAAGTTGTCGGTTCTCGGAATCCATGCCCTCTCCTGGAAGTAACGAATTCCATCAGTCTTAATCTCAAATTTCTGCTCTAGGTTATGCAGAGTCTCATTCTTTATATTTTCAGATCTTAATGCTTCCCTTTGAGCATCAAGGATCCGAGTTTTCAAACTTGTCTGAACCAACATTCCCAAAGCTCGTACCCGTGAGGGTCGTAACCTTTCCTTCCTACTTAGGGCATCAGCTACTACGTTTGCCTTGCCCGGATGATACTTGATCTCACAATCGTAATCACTAAGCAATTCTACCCACCTTCTCTGTCTCATGTTGAGCATTTTCTGGTCAAAGATATGCTGAAGACTCTTATGGTCAGTATACACAATGCATTTTGCACCATACAGATAGTGTCTCCAGATCTTAAGGGCAAAGACTACAGCTCCTAGCTCCAAGTCGTGTGTTGTATAGTTCTTCTCATGCTCCTTGAGCTGCCTCGATGCATAAGCGATGACTTTGTTCTTTTGCATCAGCACACATCCCAATCCCTGGTGTGACGCATCACAATATACGACAAAATCTTCTGTTCCTTCGGGTAACGCCAAAATTGGTGCGTTGCATAATCTATGCTTCAGTGTTTGGAATGCTTCTTCCTGCATTTTACCCCAAACAAACTCCTTCGCCTTTTGGGTCAATTCTGTTAATGGCTTGGCGATTTTTGAAAAGTTCTCAATGAATCTTCGGTAGTAACCAGCCAATCCCAGAAATTGACGAATTTCCGTAGGGGTCCTCGGGGCCTCCCACTTCTTAATCGCCTCAATCTTAGCTGGGTCCACCTGGATTCCTCTTTCGTTGACCACATGACCAAGAAAGTGTACCTCTCGAAGCCAAAACTCGCACTTTGAGAACTTAGCGTACAAGTTTTGGTCCTTGAGTAGATCCAGTATCAACTTCAAATGGTGTTCGTGGTCACTCTTACTTCGTGAGTAAATTAATATGTCATCGATGAACACAATCACGAACTTATCTAGGTATGGTCTGCACACCCTATTCATCAAGTCCATGAAAACTGCCGGTGCGTTTGTTAGTCCGAAGGGCATTACTAGGAATTCGTAGTGCCCATACCGCGTTCTAAAGGCTGTCTTAGGGATGTCTTCCTCGCGCACACTCACCTGATGGTATCCAGATCGTAGATCGATTTTTGAAAAATAGGATGCGCCTTGTAGCTGATCAAATAGATCATCTATTCGGGGAAGAGGGTATCGATTCTTAATAGTTAACTTGTTTAGTTCCCTGTAATCAATACACATCCGGAATGACCCATCTTTCTTTTTGACAAAGAGGACGGGAGCTCCCCAGGGCGATGAGCTTGGTCGAATCAATCCTTTGCTCAAAAGTTCTTGTAATTGCTCCGACAGTTCCTGCATCTCAGCCGGTGCCAAACGATATGGCGCTTTAGCTACAGGTGCTGCCCCTGGAATTAGATCAATCCGAAATTCGACTTGCCTTGACGGGGGCAGTCCAGGCAAATCTTCCGGGAAAACTTCAGGGTGATCTCTAACCACAGGGATATCTTGGATACGCTTCTCATTCGATTTCTTTTCTACCACGTGAGCCAGAAATGCATGGCACTCTTTCTTCAGATACTTACGCATCTTTATGGTCGACACAATTTTTAGCTCTCGGCCGGGTTTATCTCCCTGCACGGCAAGAGTTTCTCCGTCTTGTAGAGGTATTCGGATGACCTTTTCAAAATAGACAATCTCTGCTCGGACCTTGGCGAGCCAGTCCATACCCACCACTACATCGAAACTCTTCAGTTCAATTGGAATTAGGTCGATATTGAATGACTTATCAGCTAGGTCCAAGGTACAACCTAAAATTATGTCCCTAGCCTCAAATTCATGACCATTAGCATATTCGATAATATAGATCTCCTTTAGTTTGTCTGACTTTAAGTTAATCAGTGGCCTATACTCTAGTGAGACAAAACTTCTCTCTGCCCCAGAGTCAAATAGTACAGACGCGTAGTGATTGTTTAAGAGGAATGTACCTGTCACAGCGTTCGGATCCTGCCTCGCTTCCTCAGTTCCAATGACAAACGCCCGTCCCCGCACTGGGCCCCTTTGATTTCCAGCATTGTTATTAGGAGCTCTATTCAGCCTTGGGCAAGTGTTTTTGAGATGATCCTGGCTTCCACACTCAAAGCATGCTGCTTTTTGCCCATCACTCCCATTACCATTCCTACAATACTTAGCATAGTGGCCTGCCCGTTTACACTTGTCGCACACCGGACAATTTCCTGAGTGGTGAAAGTTGCACTTGTTGCATTTTGGATGCGGGCCATTGTATTGCTTTGGTCCTTGTGCAACCACACCATAGTTTCTCGCCACTAAATGCTTCTTATCTGGGTTACCACCGCCCCTGCTCCTTTGTTGGTTTTCCAGCTTCCTTTTTCCACCATCTTTCCCTTTCGACGATCCGCCTGATCTAATCAGATCATTGGTCAGACGGTTAGCCAAGACCACAGCCGACTGAATGGTTGATGGATTCGCTGAGGTAACCATTCCTCGAATTTCTGGGGCCAAACCCCATATGTACCGGTCCACTTTCTTCTCCTCTGGGGTAACCATGTGGGGCACTAGCCTTGCAAGCTCATGAAATCGAGCAGTGTACTTATCGATGTCAGTCCCAACCATGGCATGGTTCCAGAATTCAGATTCCAATTTCTGGAGCGCATCTTTTGGACAGTACTCTTCTATCAACAACTTCTTCAATTCCTCCCATGAAAGGTTATACGCAGCTACGCGACCACGGGTCTGAATCTGGTTATTCCACCACGTCAAAGCTCTTCCTTGAAACATGCATGACGCATATTCAACTTGGTTTCCCGGTGAGCATTTGCTGATGTGGAGCACTGACTCTATGCTTTCAATCCAGGATAACAGCCCAACAGCACCTTCTGTCCCGAAGAATTCCTTGGGACGACACGACATGAAGGATTTGTAGCTGCATCCTTGATTGTTGTTGGTAGGTTGTCCTCCCGGGTTCCCTTGAGCTGCATTGATACCCGCGGTGATTTGAGCAACGAGGTTAGGTAGTGCCGCGTTAAGTTCTCGAGTTACTTGTTCAGCTACATTGTCTGTGTTTCTCCTTGGAGGCATGATTCTAAGTCAGGTAAAGGCTATTGGTTAGTGCTTGTATTGCGTATTTGTATAGTTACAACTTTAATATATTAGTAATTATTCAAAACTAAGTTATGGTAAAAGTTTTACTTTCAAGTAAGTGTGTAAGTAACTACCACAGTCATATAAAGTAAGCAAAATAAGGTTTTTCCATTAATAATCCAGAGCTTTAAAATTTGGATCAACCATTACATTACAATCCTTCATAAATAACTGAAATAAAATACATTCACTAAATTTTAAAAGTTGACGCATGCTACAAGCACTACACTTTAAACCAAACTCCCCAAACAAGTATTGCGGCCAAAAGAAACGTGAGCCCTGCTAACACTCTGCACCAAAATATCGCCGTACTCGCTGTGTCCCGAGCATCGCTCACCCGATAAATCAACCGCTCGGTTAGGTCTACAGTATTACCCAACATCTGTCCATGATGGACAATGCTAGCCCTATGAGCCTGAAGTTCATGAGTTATACCGTCTACCCTGCGTGCTAACCAGAAAGTCATGTTGGGATCTCATGAAATCGGGATCCCAGAAACAGTCTCAGGGGGTACATTTCCTGAAGTTCGGGAAGGTCCTGTTCCTGGAGGGAAATCTCTGACTGCAAACCTAACAGGAGGGGCAACGCTCATACGAGCAGTGGCCCTCGATCGCACACCATTCTGAGGTGGCTGGGGTGAGACGGGTGTCGGGGTCATCCTAGTAGTTACCCTGGTGGCCTCTCGGCTGCTAACTTCATTTTCTGACTCTGGGTCCTCAGAGGGGTCCTCCTCAAAGGGTTCCTCCTCAGAGGGATCCTCCTCTGGCTCGTATCTCGGTGGGTTGTCACGGGGGCGACCAGTGTAGTAACCAGAATCATCAGCTGATCCTAGAGCGTGCAGTGAGGAGTGTGACATGGTAAGTCTGTACCAAAAGATGACTTAGTTCCTAAAGATGTACTTAGTTACTAAGAGTGCCACTATAGATGCCTACAATATGCAATGCACTCACACAACG
Source organism: Pseudognaphalium luteoalbum (assembly GCA_963422505.1). Classification (NCBI taxonomy): domain Eukaryota; kingdom Viridiplantae; phylum Streptophyta; class Magnoliopsida; order Asterales; family Asteraceae; genus Pseudognaphalium; species Pseudognaphalium luteoalbum. The sequence goes on along the minus strand of OY730198.1, from coordinate 60,791,704 downwards.
TTTGCTTTTCATAGGTTTAAATAGGAAAGAACATCGAACATAATCACAGTATACCTACTCCGTGTCTCGCATAATCTTACCTAAATTAAACATAGGTGATCAGGCTATGTCTAATTGAGGTCTAATAATGCAACACACGGGTTAGTTATACTAGTTATATGCTCGGTTTAGTTAAACTGGTAATACTTTTGGTGTTTTAAGAAAATATTATTTAAAAATGTTGGTTATAGTTGGGGTTTTCGTTTGGAAAAACCGGCATTCTCTATAACCTTAGGCTCTGATACCAAACCTGTCACACCCCGCTAAAGCGGAAACACGAGATGTAACAGTACCGGGTAACAATGCATAAGATATAGAAGCAACACCATACATAATTTGTAGAAAGTATTACAAGTATTTTACAAGTTCAACCCATAGTTTCAAAAGAGATTACACCAAGTTCATAAAGGTTTCCAAAAGATAGTCATAATTCAAAGTGAAGCAAACGCATATGAGTATGCATCCATGCAAAAGTACTCCTAGAATGCACCTTACTGTCGTTCGCCTGAAAAGCATGATAAAACAAAAGAGTCAACTATGGTCATAGTTGGTGAGTTCACAGGTTTAATGCCACAATTAACTGAACGAAAAGTTTTGCTCCTAAGAGACATAAATAAAATGATTGGTTGTAATAGTTGCGAATATGAAAGGTAATATACAAGAGTGTTAATGCAATTGAGGCCACTACTAAACCGATTCAACCGACACATGCCCCAAGCTCCATGTTCTATCGCTAACATGAGTAAGGTGATACTATGCACTCACGAACAGTGTGAGTGAGGAGTGGTTTCCCCCTAAATAGCGCTATCCATAAATATCAACGGCTCGTCTGGCTCTCGGACGAGTTAATAAGTAGTGTAAACTGTATTTCCGGGGACTTTAGCACGATAGTACTCAAGCATAACAATAGTATATACCAATTCGCATAAATAGTATAACAAAAGTTCAACAAGTTCATAAAGAGTACAACCAATTTAGTTAAAGTTCGAGATCATGCTTTTCACCCCAAAATAATAAACAAGTAAAAAGGGGCTGTGAAAACTCACAATTGAGCGTATGAGTAAACGATGAATGTAGCGCGCGTGCTTGTCGGGTATGGCTCCTATCCAAGACCTATGATCACGAGGTTTCTAATTAGTTCCTTTGTAATTTAGGTTTGTTAGGATTGCTTAGCTAAGTATTTAGATTACAAAGTGCCAACATGGTTTGTTTGCTTTTGAAGTTTGTTAGAGTCCAATAATCGCATGGAATATGATAATGTTTACACAAGTGTATAATATCCCACGATTGTTAGTGTCTTAGAATCATAATGTTTTGAGCTTTGGAACTTTGGTTCCTTCCAAATTATGGTTTACAACACACAATCGATAAATATATCATAAGACGCCCGAATCCCTTTAGGTTATCATTTATTCTCAAAAATAGTAAATTTCCCGTTTTCAAAATCGGAACCGATTATTGTTGACTCGGTCAAACCTTCTCGGTTTTACCCGAGGCTTTTACCAAAACCTTAAACATGTTTATGGGTCAAAAAGAGTTAGTCTTTCCTTAAGTAACAAGTCCGCAAGTGTCGGTTTTTAACTTTTACCAAAATCAGTCCATATTCTTATTTCCAGAAAATTACCTCAGTTGGTTTAATTTATTAAAAATACTTATGGTCCGAAATAAAATAAGGCAAAAATCACAGATCATCTTCAATATGTGATCTATCTACTGTAATTTTTCCATGGATTTTAGTGAAGTCCAAATATTTATTATTTTTACTTTTACCATCTGAGGTCAGATCTGAACATATGCATGCAATTATTATTTTTGTACAAAATGTACAAGGAATCAATAAAAGTGGTCTTCTTGAAAGTTGTAGCCAATGAAATTTGTAAACTTTTGGCGTTAGTTTCAAGTCATTTGGAGTTGTAATGCTCCAGTTATGATTAAAACATTGAGAAGAAAGTTTCTGCCTTAATATAACAGATTATACATCTCTGTTCACAAAAATTATAAAAAGTATCAAATGAACTCATAAAAACATGAGGCTTATGAGGTTGGAAAGTTAACTTCCAGAACTTGATTATAGCCTATAAAAACGTCCATTTTCATGAAGAAATGATTTTTATAAAAATCGTTGAAGTGGAAGAAGCTTTCTGGACAGAAAGTTGTAAACTCATGTTTAAGTGTTTCATTCAAAATAATGAACACCAAACATGAAATAAAGAAGATTATCATCTTTTGATCTTTAAATCCATGTTCTAACACATGCATGGTGTTGAAATACATCCATGATATATTAGAGATGATTATTAACATAAAAATTTAAGATTTAACATAAAGATGAACAAGATTTCAACAATATCACAACAATAATCGATTTTCACTTGATTTTCGGTTTGATCATGGATTACCCTTTCTATTAACACATAAAGATGTGAAAAGAGATAATCTACAAACATCAAGCTTTGCATGAGGATTTTAGCCATGGAAAAGGCTTAAAATCCGAATTTTTATGAAGAAGAAAGCAAGAAAATGGAAGAATAGTAAGTGTAGATGATGTAGTTTACCTTTATGTTCTTGTTTAAGCTTCTTAAAACATTTGAAATACTTGAATTGAGGTGGTTGTAGACTGATTTTTGAGAGGAGTTTGGAGAGAAAGAGTGTGTGTTCTTGAGAAAATGAAAGAGAGAGAGGGTGTGTGTATTTTTAGGAGAGTGTATGAGTGAAATGTGTGGGAAATGATGGAAGTGTATGGGGATTAAGGGCTGAACGTTTTTAGGGGATCTAGGGGTTATTTTCCCTTTATTTTTTTTTAAAAAATAAAGTTTAAAAGATGTATTAAGTTTATATTAAAGGTGTGTAAGTATATTGTATGGTATAAGGTTTATTTTGTGATGTTTTGGTGATTAATATTTGAGTTATAAAAGTTTGTGTTCTTTAGTTTATAAAAGTACTTTAATTTATGATTGAATTGCTTCCAATAGGTATTCAAGTGTTAGTTTATTATATTCGAGTTTCATTTATCGATTTACGGAATTTTAACAAATCTTGATTTTGAATTTTGATAGATATAATTGTGACAATTATGGGACCTAGATTTTATATTTCTAATTTCTTGAATTAAATTAATAGACATCTAATTTGTCTAAGTTTGATATTCACAAATTATTTATCCGATTAAATTTTACGTTGTCGAGTCACGGGAATTTCGGTTTTGCAAATCGTTAAGGATTTTGTTAAGGTATAAAGAGGTAAATTTTTCTTTGTTTAAATTGGCACTTAGTAATCTACTTTAAAATGTTTGTATGAACTTATGGTTCACTAAGCAATCACTAAGACGTTCTACGACTTTGATAAGCCTACGGAGTCATAACCTAGGATTTTCACTAGGATTTAAGGAATGCTGTAAATTTAAGATTCGAGTGCGGTAATGACCTGAGATTTTGACGGATGTCACAGTTTCAAAAACACCTTATGAGATGTGGAAGGGAAAACGTCCTTCTCTTGGTCACATCAAAATCTAGGGTTGTGAAGTTTTCGTTAGACGAGAAACTCAGGACAAACTAGACTACAGATCTGAAAAGTGTCTTTTCTTCGGTTATCCACAAGAGTCATTTGGATATCTGTTCTACAGACCCGCGGATAATGTGGTCTTTGTAGCTCGAAGAGGAGTGTTCCTTGAGAGAGAAATGATATCTAAAGAGGACAGTGGGAGTAAGATTGATCTTGAAGAAATTCAAGAGTCGACCGATGAATAACCTACAGTAAATGTTTACTGACGTTCAACAAGAGGTGGAAACGCCTGTTGAACCAGAAGACATATCCTTACCCGTTCGCAGATCTAGTAGAGTTAGCAAGCCTCCTAAGTTCTATTATGGTTTCCATATAGAATAAGAGGATAAAATTAGTGATGGTATACTAAATGACTTAAATGAACCTGCTAACTACAATGAAGCGATGGCAGGCCCTGAGGCTGCCAAGTGGAAGGAAACTATGAAAAGCGAAATTCAGTCTATGTATGACAATCAAGTTTGGAACTTGGTTGACACTACACCCGGTCTTAAGACGGTGGGTTGTAAGTGGATCTTCAAGAAGAAGACTGACATGGATGGAAAAGTACACACTTATAAAGCTAGGTTGGTGGCGAAGGGCTATACTCAAACCCACGAGATTAATTATGAGGAAACCTTCTCACCAGTAGCTAAGATAAATTCAATTAGGATTATGCTAGCCATAGATGCGTTTCATGATTATGAAATTTGGCAGATGGATGTCAAAACCGCCTTCCTTAACGGGAAACTGACAGAGGATGTGTTCATGGCACAACCGGAGGGTTTTGAAAATGTAAAGTTTCCTAATAGAGTGTGTAAGCTTCAAAAGGCTATTTATGGACTTAAACAAGCCTCTCGTAGCTAGAATCTCTGCTTCCATGAGAAAGTCACAGAGTTTGGATTTTCTAGAAGCGAAGATGAGTCCTGTATATATGTCAAGTTCAGTGGGAGTGTTGTAGTCTTCCTAGTAGTATATGTGGATGATATACTACTCATAGGAAATGATATCCCAACTTTACAAGGTGTAAAGGATTGGTTGGGAAAATGTTTCGCTATGAAAGACTTGGGAGATACAGCATATATTCTTGGTATAAAGATTTATAGGGATAGGTCGAGACGTCTCATAGGACTTAGCCAGGACACGTACTTAGATAAAATTTTAAAAATATTCAAAATGGAGAACTCTAAGAAAGGGAATCTACCCTTACATCATGGCATAAAGATTAGTAAGGATCTTTGTTCGAAATCTAAGGAAGAATCGGATAGATTGAGTCGAGTCCCATATGCTTCGGCTATAGGATCGATCATGTATGCCATGACGTGTACAAGGCCTGATGTCTCATTTGCTTTGAGCTTAGTGAGTCGACATCAGCAGAATCCTGGTGAAGGTCAATGGACAGCTGTAAAGAATATTCTTAAGTATTTGAGAAATACTAAAGACAGGTTCTTAGTTATGGTGGAGAAGAGGAACTTAGAGTAACGGGTTATAGTGATGCAAGTTTCCAAACAGATAGAGATGATAGCCGTTCATAGTCTGGTTGGGTATACTTACTGAATGGGGGAGCGGTGATATGGAAAAGTTCCAAGCAAGATACGGTGGCAGACTCAACGTGCGAGTCTGAGTACATAGCGGCTTGCGAGGCTTCAAAGGAAGCCATCTAGATTAAGAATTTCATTGGAGATCTTGGAGTTGTCCCAACGGTTCAAGACCCCATTGAAATATTCTGTGATAACGAAAGTGCAGTTGCCTTGAGTAGAGAACCCAAGGATCACGGAAAGTCAAAACACATTGAAAGAAAATACCATTTTGTTCAGAGAAAAGTAGAAGAAGGACACGTGATTGTAACGAGCATAAGATCAGAGGATAATCCAGCTGATTCATTCACAAAGCCACTTGGAAAGTCCAAACATGATGAGCATGCTAGAAGCATAGGCTTAAGAGATAATGTAAAGTTTTAGTTGTTAGTTTGATTCTGAAACATTGTAAAACAATGATAAATTGTTATAGACTTTGTGATTAAATAATGGAGATTTATTTATTGGAAGGAGTTCTACCATTTACTATTGTTTGTCATTGTGTTTCTATTTTGCATGTTTAGACACCACTTCCCGAGTAAAACAATTTTACTTAAACCTCCTCAGTCGTTCACACTCCTGGAAGTAAGTGGTGAATCAAGACTGTCATGAAGTGTTAGTAGATTGTCTATGGAGATTAGACATGGCATAGAGAATGCTGCAACACTCATGGGTATTTAATAGGGATTTAAGTATAGGAGAGACCCGCACTCATGGAAGTTACTTCATGGATTGAAATCACGAGTAACTCTGAGATGATAATATCCTCTATTCTTAAAATGGAGATACATTGAGTTTCTAGTTTTTCAAGTCTGTTATACTTTAGCCTATTCAAACGCTGAGCGTAAATGCCAGTCATAAAGGGTATGCTAGGTATGACATGATGAGTTGACTAGTACTATGTAGTCAAAATTTATTTGTTCCTTTTTGCCTAATGGGGAAAACGGTATCTTGGGCCCTCTGATGATTAAAGATTGACTCTAAAGTGCTAGGCCTGGTCGAGACTAAGTTGATGGTTCAATAGTCTCATAAAGTCAATGTAATCGGAAATCAGAAAACTAATCATGAATCTTGAGATTGATTAAAATCCATGTCTCGATTCATATGATATCAGTAGAGCAAAAGAATAGTTGATCACTTATCTAAAGGGCTAACTCTAAGATAAGAATCAGAGTTTGGCAGTTGCGTTGGATGGACTCTATGCTTAGTTAATGTTTAAGCTTAGACCAATAATAGTTGATGAATTGTCTAAGTGGGAGACTTTTGGAATAGTGTCCAATATCATAACTAACTGGTAAGTACATCATTAAAAGTGGAGTCCTTTTTGGGTCGCCCTCAATGAACAGTAAGAGAAATAAATGGAGAGATAATATTAATTGGAATCAATATTATAATTATTTTATTAATTAAAACTAAAAGGAGTTTTTTGAAATTTGATCCAACCGTCGGTTGGAAGGTCCAACCGCTGGTTGGGATTCTGTCCCACATCGGCCAAGGGATGAAACCCTGGGCCTCCTCCTCCCCTATAAATAGGGACCTGCCCTATGCTTTTAAGTGCATCCCAGAATTGAATAAAGTTCAATTCTTTCTCTCTTTCTCATTCCTACTCCTTGTAAGAGTTTACACGACTTAGAGTCGGGACCCTAGGAGTTTGGGAATTTCTCTTAGTTCTTGGGTGTGAGCCATTAGAGGTGTTCTGGTTTGGGCACTCGCCTCCAAGTAAGGAAGCTCTACAAGATCGTCTGCGCGTGAGAAATTGGTTTTCTTAAAGGTTAGTATTTTTCTATTTATCTTGGTTATTTTATTACTTTTATTTATTCAAGTTAAGATCCCTTAGGGTTTAGTTTCCTAATTGCTTTAGATTAATTTTTTATAATTCCGCTGTGCATATTAATCTAGTTAGGGAATAGACCACATACACATTTAAGACAAGGAGTAGAGTTGGAGACAGTTTGATCATGTTTTGATACATGGGAAGTTCATTCACCTTATCAATGGCTCAGTTCGCACAACATTTGGATCTATACACACCTGAGGAGATACATTCCCCACTGTTCAATAATGGAGCCACTTCGATATCCATCTCGACCACACCATCCGAGGCATGGAGTAAGTTATCATCGGCAACATATTTCTCGGGTATAAAAGCTACCAAACTCAGAAATCCAGTCTTACAAATCCTACACAAGCTGATAGCTTGTTCATTTGATGGAAAATACACGACAAGCGGTCGAGTTGCCAGATTTGATATTGCTATGATGACATGCATCCTCGAGAAGAGGAATATTCAGGTTGCCCATTTAGTTGCCCAGCGGATTCTGGAAGAAAAGGATTTTGGTGCAAAGAGATCATATATAGGTCCAATAATTACGAGGCTGATTCGCAGAATGGGATTGCTTAAAACGACAGAGGTAGAAAAATTCAAAAGCCTGCCAGTATGGAGTGCCCACCCGATAGATTATGAGTTCCTTAGGAGCATGGATATACTCAAGATTATGAGAGACGGCACCGTTTACATCAGGGCACGATCATCAGACACAGAAAGTATGGATGCATTGGTACCAGGTCTAATTTTACCAAAAGAGGGAAGAAAGAGGCATCAACCAAAAGAGCCAAATAACTCAGATTCAGACTCAGATTCAGACAAAGAAAAGGATGACCCAGTTGCACCACCACCAGTAGTACCATAGCTTACTAGAGCAGGACCTTCCACCCCAGCTCCTAGATCTCAGGTGCCCCCTTACATATACCACTATGGGACACCACCAGGGCCAGACTATTGGTACTGGCTGATGCAGATGCAGGTCCGATGTTATAAGGCTATGAGACAGCAAACAACAGGGGTACCAGTGAGCCCACTTCCTGACTTACCCTGTGGATTGGGCCGAGCACCACCACACTTATATCCCCCTGCAGTTCCTACTCCAGCACCTCACCAACATCTAGTTCTTGACCGTGGCCATGGGTTACCACCTCACACAGTTCCACCTAGGCCACAAGCACCACCAGCACAGGTTCCTATTCAGAGACAACATGTTCCTTCTGTTGTTGGTTCGGCTAGAGGGAAGACTTCGAGAGGCAGTAGGATATCCAAAACCCCTACACAAGCCACCATTGTTCAGAGTCACAGGATTCTCAGGAGCACTAGCCCTGCAGATGCATCGATTGATCTAGTATCCTCTCATAGATAGACTGATTTATTCAGAGGACACTCCCAGTAGAGGACACCTGAGATTCCACTTGACAGCTTCAACATGCCCGCAGGGGAATTTGTTGATCATTTGATACAGGATGGAGTATTCACCATAGGTACACCAGATGCAGAGGCTGATCGAGATGCATCAGACAAAGGCACCCACTATCAGCATGATGATTCTTCATCGGATGAGACATCCCCTGGACCTATAGTATCTTCAGCTGCAGTATCACCACCAGCCGAGCAATAGATTGCTCCGCTTTCTCACTCCTTTCTATTTTCTACCAAGAATTTATTATTATTGTGTGTATTTGATGTACTGTGGATGCATAGACATCACATCTATCCAGTTATTACTTTATTATGCTATTACTTTACTTTTCTTATTAGCAGCTATTACTTGATTGAATTGAGTGGTTTGTTTGAGAAACTATAGAAGACCAAAGCAAGGGGAGCTGTGGACCACATAAAGAAGAATGTCGAGAGCCGTAAGCTACAAGCCACGGACCAGCATACTTCTAACGAGTAACCAACAACGTGCACAGCAAAAGTGGTACACCGTTCCAAAACCCTCTACCCGTTTAAAAGAAATGATTATCTCATCTGATATTCCAAACACTAAGTGTGGGATAATCAAAACCACACTACACATACGAAACAATCCGAAAATAAGTAGAATCTCTAAGTGTGGGATACTTCAACAAGAGATACTCAACAAATAGATTCGAACATTAGGGACAATGTTCCTCTAAGTGTGCGATATACGGCCTTCAACTGCAAGTTTTTACCTCTTGTCCGTAAATCAAACAATATTTTCATTAAAAGGCTAAAAACGGATAAAATTTCAAAAATTTTAGATTCAAAAACATCGTTCTTTAGAAATCCTATCTTTCAAATTTATAAATTATAGCAAGAAACGAGTTTTGACAACGAAACAAAACTGTTTTAGAATAAGATACGGACGAAAAGGGCAACACATTGCTAGGCACACATCGATCAAAACATTCGATTCATGAGGATTGAGCCCATCATTAGCATCTATCTCTAAAATGCTTCACTTTTCGTTTCATGTGTGCGCCGATGTATGCATTTGAATTAGAACTTGCTCTTGTAATGCATTTCGAGATCACACTGATGAGTGCCATACGTGGCATAGGTACAACCCATCTTGATAACTTCTAAGGAATCCAAATGCCCTTCCACCATCAAACATCCACCCACTCAACATTCACTCTTCACACCCAATCAAAACCTCCTAATATTCATCCCGAACCTACAGAAGTTTCATTTTCCAACAAACTCTCAAAGATACTCTTGATTTTCCAAGACTTCTGTAGCCTAATACAAAGCCATAAAATATATCGGAGCATTCCCCAAAGGATGAGCATCATCCGTAAAAGGAGCTCCAATAAAAAGAAGTTCAGCAAAAGCAAAGCTGTCAGAAGAAACCTAAAAGCCCAAGGATCAAGTAAAAGGGCCAAGAAAAGAGAAATTCCAAAAAAAAGGCTATGTAGTCCTTTCAAAATCTGAGAAATTCCAAAGAAACTCTCTCAAGAAAAGTTTTAGAAAATACAAGGAAAGCCCTCACACCTTCTTCAACCCAAAACATCCGATTCCTTCCAAAATATCTCGAAAGGTTAGTACCGTCCTCATCAAAAGTGATAGAGACCTGATTCTCGATCAAGCCTATGAAGAGAATGTTGCATGACATGCTATCTAAGTGATTGACACTAGTAAGTAGGAAACCCTAAACACTTGAGTGATTTGAGTGACCCACTTGTGAGGATTTCCTAGTCATGATCATCATATATGTTGCTCGAAGAAGGTATCAAATTCTGTAAACCTTAGTTTCCAGTAAAAAAAAAAACTCTTTCATAACTGCAACTTTATATTATTTGGAAAATGGTATCTCTAAAAATTAATGCAATTAGAATCCTTCCAGAAGCTTTTTAAGAATAAGTTTGCTTGAGGACAAGCAAAGTTCTGAGTGTGGGATACTTGATATCGCGTAAAAGGTCATATTTTTACTACCGATATCTCTCTCATTCTGGAACGATTCTTGGCACTTTAAACTCAAAACCAATACAAATCAATGATATTATGCCAAGATGGTCAAAACAAGGTTGCACGATAAAAATCAAGCAAAACGGGTGAAAAACGAAGATTCCACACACGTTTGAAGATTCAAGGCATCAAAACCAGATTTCAAGACAAAATTGCCCATCATCAACATTAATATCACCCAAGATGTTCGTTTTCAAATTATGAATCCAACAAAAGAAGAATCAACAAAAACGGATAAAGAATGAAGATTCTACGCCCACCGGAAGATCCGAATGATTCGTACGCAATATCTGGAGATAGGAAACATATTTTTGGGATATCTTTACATCAAAGTCTTCGGTTTTGAATTACGAATCCAACGCAAAAAGAATCAACGCAAACGGACGCATAACGAAGAAGATACACACGAATTAAGCAACGCAACGAAAGACGACGGACCGGGGCGGGTGGCAGCCGGCCGCCGCCGGCCAACAGCTAGCCGCCGCCGTCCAGCAGCCAGGCGGCACTGCCCCCCCTACCCCCATCTCTTTTGCACTTTTCCGTCCTTGCGTGTACCCGGTGCACCACCTTTCGCTACTTTTTCGTACCCGGTGCACCACCTTTCGCTACCTTTTCGTACCCGGTGCACTACCTTTCGCTACTTTTTCTAATGTGAGCCTAGGGATGCTAATGTGAGCCATATTTTCCCTATAAATAGCATCCCCTAAGTCTCATTTTAGGACACACTCAAAAATACACTTCTACATTCTAATACACTCACACACTCCTCTTCCATTTCCACTTTCTCACTCTAGAAATTCTCTTATAGTCTTGGATTATTGTAACTAATCTTCGGATTAGTATAAAGGCTAGAACGAATGTTAGGAGGTTTGAAGATTCATATTTATACGTGTAAACGAGTTGTCAATCATAATAATACGTTGATGCGCATTTATTTCCGAGTGATATCTAAACCTATATCATACTTGTTTTATTCCATATTTTAAATATGTGTTATTGCTTGGTATGTGATATATTTGTTGCCATGAATTGCGAGTAGTTTATTATAGTGGTTGTTGATGATGTAGATGATTATAAGTAAGGATGATATTATATAATTAATGCATGATAATCGTAAAGAGATATGACGGCCCCTATTCGATTGTTTATCCGATATAGTACTGGAAACGCTTTAAGGCGGAGTACAAATGTATGGAAGTCGGTAAACGACCGAAGGTAGTTATATCTCTGGAATTAACTCTGGTTTAATAGTTGGAATCCCGAAGGGTAATACAACTTCACAACTAACTGGTATATCCTACGAAAGTCAACACACTATAAAATGATGTTCGTGAAATACGTTCAGATAAAATAGGAATTAGTAACCCTTGTAGCGTCAAGACTTTATGAATTCAAGTTTAATTTATGGATTACCCTTTCTGGTTATCCACGTGACTGCAACCTAGTAATTAGGACCTGATCAACCTTAATTATGGTAAGTAGTTATCTGTGCCCATGACATGCAATAAGTAAGATACATTGAAACCACTCGTTGTATATATTAGGTTTACATTTCTGCACTGCTTTACATTTAGTTAGATAGAGTGTCACTTTCACTGTCAATTACTCTCGACCGCATGTTGATGTGAGAAACTGTGGAACTACTACGTAAAGTACACTGTCTATCATTGAAAGGCATGATCCGCATATGAAACACGTTTTAACAAACTGTGAATAATCCGGGGATGTATAACTGTTTGAAAAGGAGAGATTTGAATCATAAGTCGAAGTAACTAGAGCTTAAATGAATGATAACAAGATTTCGGAATAAGATCAAAGTCGTAATGACCTAGAATCTTTAAAACATCAAATCTTATAAAATTGGCGGTCTAAACATACAAAGTTATTAATCTGCATGTTAATAGAACAGTAAACTACCTTAGGAGTTAAGAACAGTCAGACCTATGAGACGATACGCTACTGATTCATGAACCTCGGTAAAAAACCAAAATAGGTTGCTTATCTTTCAACTAGATAAGTATTGGAAGTTTGCGTATTGCTCCGATCAGAATCATGATAACCTAGTTCCTAGTGACATGCCAATTGGAAATCGAGTTGGTAGGGTTCTAGAGTTTACGCCTAGTAGTTTGGTTGCCACATTAGTATCACCCCTGTTTATTCTGTCATCCCGAAATAATAATTATCGAAATCTCAACAATCACATATTTATCTTTATCTGCTTTCTTGTACTTTACTTTCCTGCATTTTAATTACTTTTCTTTAGTTTGAAACCCCCAAACCTACCTACTTTGTTCCATCCTAGATACTTCCCTACCGAAAGTGCCAACTTTAATTTACCCACACGTTTGGATTTATAGAACGATCTTAGGTTATACTTACCGCTTACTAACCAGAGTAGGTAGTACATATAATTTAAGCCCCGCTAATTATAAATTTTAAAACCCTTTTTGGCGCCCGATTAGTTACCATCAATGACACCGACACTTTCGGGTGCCATCAATTATCTAAAGGCATGTGGAATCGTCCAACAGCTTACTCCTTCGTATACACCATAACATGATGGGGTATCGGATAGGAGGAATCGAACCTTGTTAGACATGGTTAGATCGATGATGAATCTTACAACTCTACCTCTATCATTTTGGGATTATGCTCTAGAGACTGCTTTACGCATTCTCAATATGATTCCAACAAAGAAGGTTGATAAGACACCACATAAATTGTGGCATGGGACGGTCCCTAATTTGTCTTACTTAAAGGTCTGGGGATGTGAGGCGATGGTAAAGAGATACACGCCTGACAAACTCGAACAAAGATCTATTAAGTGTATCTTTGTGGGATACCCAAAGGAAACGATGGGTTACTACGTCTATATCCCTTCTGAACACACTGTCAAAGTTGTGAGATATGCGGAATTTTTTGAAAAGGATCTCGTATTTCAAAAAGACAGTGGGAGGGTAGTAGAACTTGAAGAAATTCAAGAAGATGCATCACCTTCTGAAGACACTAGTAATCATCAAATTGAACAAGCAAGTCTTGAGGTTCAACATGATGATGAGGTTCCACTTCATAGGTCCAATAGGACTATAAGTGCCCCTGAGAAGTTATGTCTAAATGTAGAAACTAAGGAGCATGTATAAGGGGATTTAAATGAACCTAAAAACTTCAAAGCTGCATTAACAGATTCGGAATCTGAAAAATGGCTTGAAACTATGAAAGTGGAAATGAAATCCATGAAAGATAATCAAGTTTGGAGCTTGGTTGAACTTCCACCCAATGCCCACACCGTTGGGTGTAAATGGATCTTCAAGAAGAAGACCGACATGGATGGAAATGTACACACCTACAAAGCTCGTCTTGTAGCGAAGGGTTATACTCAAGTCTACGGAATTGACTATGAAGAAACCTTCTCTCTTGTGGCAGACATTCGAGCTATTAGGATTCTTATTGACATAGTTGCATACTATGACTATGAGATATGGCAAATGGATGTGAAGACTGCCTTCTTAAACGAAGGGTTATACTCAAGTCTACGAAATTGAATATGAAGAAACCTTCTCTCATGTGGCAGACATTCGAGCTATTAGGATTCTTATAGCCATAGTTGTGTACTATGACTATGAGATATGGCAAATGGATGTGAAGACTGCCTTCTTAAACGGTTATCTAGACGAAGAGGTCTATATGGATCAACCTGAAGGTTTTATTGACCTATCTCATCCCAACAAAGTATGCAAACTTAAAAGGTCCATTTATGTACTCAAGCAAGCATCGAGAAGTTGGAATAAACAGTTTGATGAGGAGATAAAAAAGTTTGGTTTTCTTCAAAACCATGATAAGCCATGTGTATACCTCAAGGCTAGTGGGAGAAATGTTACTTTTCTGATCTTGTATGTCGATGACATATTAATAATGGGAAACAACGTTCAAATGTTACAAGATGTAAAATCCTATCTCGGAAACTGTTTCGCTATGAAAAATTTAGGAGAAGCGGAATTTATACTTGGAATCAAGATCTATAGAGATAGGTCAAAGCAGGTGTTTAGTTTAAGTCAAAAAACTTATATTGATAAGATCCTAAAGAGATTTAGGATGGAAAATTCCAGTAGAGGGAATATTCTAATGCTCGAAAAGCTTGACTTAAGTAATAAACAAGGTGCGTCTACACATGATGAGGTGAAGCAAATGCAAAATGTTCCTTATGATTCGGCTGTAGGATCCATTATGTATGTTGTGAGCTGCACTAGGCCTGATGTTGCGTTCGCGCAGAATATTGTAAGTCATTTTCAACAGAATCCGGGAGTGAGACACTAGACTGCTGTTAAGAACATTCTTAAGTACTTGAGATCTACTAAAGATATGGTTCTGGTTTATGGGGGAAACCCTGCAGCTGAGCTTAAAGTAACTGGTTATTGTGATGTTGGGTTTCAGACTGACAAAGATGATATGAAATCTTAGTCATGATACGTCTTCACCTTAAATGGAGGAGCAGTAGATTGGAAAAGCAAGAAGCAAAGTACTACTGCCATGTTTGGAACAGAATCTGAGTACATTGCCCCCTCGTAAGCTGCCATGGAAGCTGTTTGGATTAGAAGTTTTATTTTTGGGCTCATCATGGTTCCCTTAAATAAATCACATATGGAATTATATTGTGATAATTCAGGTGAAATCATAATTGCCAATGAACCTAGAGTTCAGAAAGGTGTCAGACACTACCAAATGAGAGTTCACTATGTTCGAGAACAAATTGAACTAGGTGAAATTAAGTTACTCAAAGTTCGTATAGAACATAACTTAGCTGATCCGTTTACTAAAGCTTTATTTAGAGCAAAGCTTACTTAACATGTTGAAGGCATAGGACTTCGTCTAGCTAGTTATCCCATGTAATTCTGTTATTAGTATTTGGATATGAGTTGTAAAACATTTTATTTATTAATGAAATAAAGTACTTGGTATGTTTATTTTATTTAAATATTATTGTAACTCATTTTTGCATGTTTAATCCTTGAATAATTTATTATTATTCTAAACTATCCAAAGTCGAGTGACTGTATGGGAATATAGTTAAACTAAGACATATCTGAGTGATTAGTCAAAAAGGGTCTTACTAAACTCACATGATATTCATACAGGCGCATATCGGATTCCCTAAATCATCGAATTATTACTTTATGGATCGTCGTCATTAAGAAATATTCAAAAATGATTATTTACTGAATCCTTAGACTTGAGATGCAAGTAGGTTCAGCATGTATGGATTGCATCTTCATGATATGGTTCTAACTATTCATAAATGGTAGTTACACAAGACTATTTTCAGAAGTGTAGTGAAATGCATGACTGACACGTGCAGTCAATACAGAATTTATTCCTTCAATAAGTTATTGAAGAATGATACTTCTAGGCCGCTCATTAGGTATTAATCAGATGTGTGTATGGCCATACCAAAATGAAATATAAATATGTCTCGATTCATTTTGTAATCTTGATTAATTACATGATATGAGAAATAGAACAGTTAAATCATGAAATGACATTGATCCATATTCATGATTAACACTAGTATCTGAAACAAAGGGATTGTAAATGATGAAATCATTATCTGAGACTTTATGAAATGAAACTCAGGAATTTCTGGGAACATTGTAGTGTTGCTAGACGCTAATCAATGTTATTGCTTAAGACATGTCCAAGTGGGAGCTGTTGGTATATGTACACGAATTAAGCATATCCGAAAATGATTGAGCCTACAGGGTCACATGCGTTAACACGTAGATACCACTCATTTAACAAGTCGAGTTAATTATAATAACTAGTTGAGTTATTTAATTAATTTATGATAATTTAATAAATGTTATTAAAATTATAAGGTTCAAAGTGAAAGTTATTAGAACTAAACTGTTACTTCTAATTACTAAATGCTTTATAATTAATTAATAATAAAAGGTTATTATTATTTAATTATAAAAGGATTATTTATATATTATATATACAAACCGACTTTAACCTCAATTTATATATGGATATACCTACGGAGGAAGAAAACTAATATATATATATATATATATATATATATATATATATATAGATGATGACCCTTCGCCATTAATTAATGAATTCAATCTATTCTTTTGTATCGTGTGTTCGGTCGACGAAGAAAAAACCCCAAAAGGGTTGTTTTGTTTTTTTCGTAAAACACAAGCAAACAAAGGGTATCAATTGGTTAATTGAACTAGCATTCGGGTGGTAATCAATAACGTGTTGTGTGTACGATCGTAGAGGGTTTTACCATTAGTGAAACTTATTCGTTTATTAAACGATCAATTGGAGCTAGCTAAGAGGTACACGTTTTCTATCTTAACTAATTATAAATACGCGTTTATATGCTTCCGCGATTGTGTGACAGTTTGTTTATATTTTTATAATATTCTAACACATGGTGCATCTAATATAACCACAAGTTATGAGATATATATGCACTAATGCACACATTTGAATGTTAAATGATAAATGCTATTCCAATTCATATCATAATTTAAGTACAATATGTTTAATCGCATACACAGCTCATACTCATGTTGAAGACAGTAGACAACATCACAAGGCCTTTAGTGAAGGTGGTGTGAATAAAAAATTAAAAATACAAAATTTCTTGTTTACTTAGTAGCCTTCAGGTTTGTGAGCGATGAAACTGACGCATTGTACTTGACGAACATTATCAAAACCAATAATGCGAATGAAGGCATTTAGTATAGGATTTCATATATTTGTTACTTTTGATTGTTATCCTCTCTATATTTAGAGGAGTTATTTACGGGATGTGTGTTGTGGTATCCCTATTTATTTTCATTGTATTTTGAATACAATATATCAAAAACTATTTTGTCTTCCATCTCTCTTGTTAATTCCAAAATGGTATCAGAGCAGATTTCACAAACCTAGCTCTCAATCTTGAAGAATGGCAGGAGATAATAATCAAAACAAAACCAAAGATGGAGAAGGTTCCAGCGGTGGGATTGCATACGATTCACACTATTACCTTCATCCATCCAACTACCAAAAACAACTACACGTGAACGAGGTTCTTACTGACAACAACTTCGCCGATTAGAGCCAAGAGATGACAAACTTTCTATTTGCTAAAAACAAAATAGAGTTTGTTGATGGAACGATCAAGAAACCCGAAAAAGGTTCCAAGGACTACATGCCGTGGATACGAGTTGATGCCATGATAAAGGGCTGGTTGGCAACCGCCATGGAGAAGAACATATGAAACAGTGTCAAGTATGCAGGAACAGCGTCCGAGATATGGTCAGATCTGAATGAACATTTCGGGAAGGAGAGCGCGCCTAGGGCATACGAATTAAAACAAAAGATTGCTTCTACTCGACAAGGAGGCGCTTCCGTATCAACTTACTTTACCCAGTTACGATCCATATGGGATGAAGTTCAGTCTGTATCCCTTCCCTCGATGTTCTTGTAGCAAGTGTGAATGTGATGTTGGCAAGCAGATCAATGAGCATCAAGAAAAGGAATGTCTTTATGAATTTTTGATGGGGCTGGATGCCGAATTCACAGTCATCAGAACCCAAATCTTATCTACAAAACTGATTCCTTCGCTCGGGACAGCGTATCACGTAGTGGCTGAGGATGAAAGGCAAAGAGCCATCTCGAATGAGAACGCAAAACCACTTGAATCCGCTGCATTCAAGGCTTTTCAAAGGAGGAATGGTCCTCCAGGTTCGAACAAAGAAAAAACAGGAACCAAGGCTGTGAAAGAAGGGATCGAACAGTGCACCGAATGCAACAAAAATGGTCAAAACCGTGAGGGTTGCTTTGAACTGATCGGATATCCAGACTGGTGGCCCGGAAAGAATGGAAGAAAGGCAAAGGGCAAGGCCGCATGTGTCGAGACGGAGACAAGTCCGATTCCATGTCTGACAAACGAAGATTACCAACTTCTCTTGAAGCACTTTTCTGGAACAGGTAATAGCGAGGGTACTAAACCCGTAGCTAATATGGCTCATAAAGAAAATGAAGAAGGTGAGTGGATTCTTGATTCGGGTTGTACCAAATACATTACTTACTTATCCAACATTAGCTGCCCCCTTTGAGGCTCCTGACCTTATTCCCAATGGGGATTCCATCCCAGTTAAGGGAAAAGGGGACGTTCTTCCAGGGGGAACAAAAGTGAATGGAGTCCTTTATGTTCCGGATTTCAAATGCAATCTTCTTTCTGTTAGTCGTCTTTGTAACGACCTCCAATGTTTCATATCATTTTTTCCTGATTTTTGTATCATGCAGGAGCTACAGAAGAGGAACTTGATTGGTACGGGGAGATGCCAAAGGGGACTGTATCGAATGAAGATGACTCAAGGAAGAAAGGTTATGTCCACTACCGTTGAGACATGGCACAAAATACTTGGACACACTTCAAAAGGAAAGCTTGCTAGAGTGGATTTTCTCAAAACTAGTATTAATGATTTGGGTAATTTTTGTGATTCTTGTGCTAAAGCAAAACATACTAGATTACCTTTTCCTTCTAGTTTCATTAAAACAAATGCTCCGTTTGAATTAATTCATTGTGATATTTGGGGAGGTTATCGGGTTCTGTCATATACAAAGGCCAACTATTTTCTTACAATAGTTGTTGATGATTTTAGTAGAGCGGTTTGGATATTTCTTCTTAAACACAAAAGTGAGGCCAGCCATTATCTTAAAAAATTTCATAAAATGATAAAGGTATAACTTGAGAAAGAAATCAAAACAGTCAGGTGTGATAATGGTGGGGAATTCACATCTACTAACATGCTTGAATTTTACAATGAAATAGGAATCTTGTTAGAGACCACATGTCCCCATACTCCCCAACAAAATGGTGTTGTTGAGAGGAAACATAGGCACCTACTTGAAACTGCTCGTGCCTTAAGGATTGGTGCAAATCTTCCAAAAAGATTTTGGGGAGAATGCATTTTAACCGCAGCATATGTGATCAATCACCTCCCATCTAAGGTTATTAATAACAAAAGTCCTTTTGAATTAATTTGGAACAAAGAACCAGATTATGATTTCTTAAAAGTTTTTGGGTGTCTTGTTTATTTTAAAAACACCGACACGAAAGGAGACAAGTTCGAAGAAAGGGGGAAGCCGGGGGTCTTTCTTGGATACCCTCCTAGAACTAAAGGTTACTAAATTTTTGATATTGAGACTAGAAAAATAATAATTAGTAGAGATGTCAATTTTGATGAAGAAAACTTCCCTTTCAAAAATGTCCAAGGAAACAATGAAAATGGAACCGAAGAACCGATGATATGTCACGATTGTCATTGCCATGATGAACCAATTTTGACACAACACAAAGAACAAAACCCCATGGAGCAAGACCCTCAATTGCACCATGACCAAGCCAATGAGCCAAATGGCCCACATGAGACTCACGATGAGCATGAAATGGGATAAATAAATGATGAAGGGCAACCCAATAATGATGAGTTTGAAATAAATGAACCAAATGAAGGAGCAGAAGCCCAATCCGAAACAAGACCCACTCGAACAAGAACTCAGCCATCGAGATTCAAAGACTTCGTGGTACAAGTTCCCCCTTCGGTCAAACACCCGACGTCAACATCCAATCAAGTCACCTCTACGGTATGCCACCCGATCTCTAACTTCGTCTCTTATGATAAGTTTTCCACTAATCATAAAGCTTTTCTCTCGGCCATCAACAATAATGATGAGCCCAAGTGTTTCAAACAAGCTGCTCAAGATGTTCGTTGGCGTGAAGCTATGCCAAAGGAGATTAAAGCACTGAAGAAAAATAGAACTTGGACCTTGGAAGATTTTCCTAAAGGTAAACGAGCCATAGACTCAAAATGGGTTTATAAAATCAAATTCAAACCGAATGGAGAAGTTGAAAGATACAAAGCTCGTTTAGTTGCAAAGGGTTTTACTCAAATGGAAGGAGTGGATTATCACGATACATTCGCACCAGTAGCTAAATTAGTTACAGTTCAAACTTTATGAGCGGTGGCCGTAAAAAGGGATTGGGTTATTCATTGACTTGACGTGAACAACGCCTTTTTGCATGGTGATCTAGATGAGGAAGTTTACATGAAAATTCCTCAAGGTTTTTCTAAAGATGGTGAGACTCGAGTTTGTCGTCTGAGAAAATCCTTAAACGGATTAAAGCAAGCTTCACGCAATTGGTATCACAAGTTCACCACCTTCCTCTTAAGCCTGAATTTCAAACAGTCCAAGGCTGATCACTCCTTCTTCATTTATGAAACCGGAAATACAATGGTGATTGCTCTAATCTATGTGGACGATGTCATTATTACCGGGAATAGTCTCAACAAAATTCAAGAAATCAAGAAGCAGCTTGACAAAGAATTTAGTGTCAAAGACCTTGGTCCATTAAAATACTTTTTCGGGATAGAGGTAGCCAAAACTAGCGATGGTCTGGTTCTTAGCCAACGAAGGTATATATTGGACATTTTAAAGGACAACGGGAAATTAGGTTGCAAACCGAGTTCCTTTCCCATCCAACAAGGTTTGAAACTAGACAAAGGTGACAATGAACCAAGTGTTGATGCAAGTCAATACCGCCGATTGATCGGCCGACTGCTGTACCTTCAAGCTACACGACCAGACATTGTCTACTCGGTCAATGTCTTAAGCCAGTTTGTGGCTGATCCAAGAAGCAACCATTTAGAGGCAGCAAATCATGTTCTTCGATACTTAAAGGCCATACCGGGTCAAGGCATTCTTCTTTCCTGAGTAGGGGATCCTCTCTTAAATGCTTATTGTGACGTTGACTGGTTAGGATGTTCCTTTACAAGACGTTTGCGTACCGGTTACTTCCTCTTACTAGGCAGGACTCCCATCTCTTGGAGAACTAAGAAATAGTCTGTTGTATCACGATCTTCAACCGAAGCAGAATATAGAGCTATGGCGTCCACAGTGAGTGAAGTCCTTTGGGTTCATTGGTTACTTAGCGAATTACAAGTTGACATTTCATCAACCACGCCCTTGTTTTGTGATAATCAAGCGGCTCGTCACCTAGCAAACAATCCGGTTTTCCATGAAAGAACTAAGCACGTTGAGATGGACTGTTATTTTGTTCGTGAACGCGTTGAGTCCAAGGAGATAATTCCCGTGGATATCAGTAGCAAGATGCAGATAGCAGACTTGTTAACAAAGGGTCTAACAGCATAGCAACTTCAATTTCTTCTTGGCAAGATTAGCATTACCAATTTGCATGCTACATCTTGAGGGGGAATATAGGATTTCATATATTTGTTACTTTTTATTGTTATCCTCTCTATATTTAGAGTAGTTATTTACGGGATGTGTATTGTGGTATCCCTATTTATTTTCATTGTATTTTGAATGCAATATATCAAAAACTATTCTGTCTTCCATCTCTCTCGTTAATTCCAAAATTTAGGTACTCCTTGCATTCGTTAAGTTCCTTCAACACTTGTGCCGAATTAGTGCACCCAAACATTGGGAGCTTCCACATTGTCCAGTATCTTCCATCATAGTATCCAGGCGACCTGTTGTTTTCACGGTAAACAAACACGTGCTCCAACTCAAACTTCAAACACGGGACCCACTTATTGCAAAGTAGGTAGTCGATCTCCTTTGCCAATGAAGATTCAGGGAGAGGTGGAAGGTATGAAAGTGTCTCGTACTTTTTTAATCCAAGTGGGGGCCACACTTTCATACAATGGACTCTTCCACCGTTTTTAGGGAGAGATGCGAAGTCGTTGTTGGACATTTTTGTGATAAGAAAGGCAACATTGGATTTCAGCCCAGTGAACGGGACACCATGCTCGTTTGAGCCGGGGCTATAACGGTAGAAGAAGAGATTGAAGCCATTTGTATATTTGTTTGTGAATGAGTATTTTAGCAAGAGTCTCTAGCTAGCTATATAATATATATAGAGGGTTGTTGAAGCAATGAATCTCATCTTGTTGTGATTGTGGCTAGTAGTATTAAATGCTTGATATCCACACATGAGTATGTGCTATATCTTTTTTGATTGACAAGAACTAGAAGTTTGAAATGAAAAGGCTAAGCACGTTGTGACCCGTAAATCTGTGATAAAGGTCTAGAGGCAAAGCTTCAATCTTACAGCCAATTTGATATGTGTGTACTGAATTTGATTTTTGATATTCTGTCCTTTAACTGAAATAGCTATAGAATGCTTTCACACTAGTAATATTGGATAATGTTCCAGAGGTAAAGCTTTAAAATGGCTCTAAACACGGAAAACGTACACAGTATTTTGTTAGAAGATTGAATGTCTGTATATTAAAACAGAATATCACAATGTACAAAAGTTCCTTTAGGCATCAACCACAATTGATTAGGGGATATACAATTATATACTACATGCATCTCAACCCCTTACGATTCAATATCAAATTTCAGTTTCACCTCAAAATGTCAGCCCGTTTAATCGTCTGTCTTTCTGCAACTTCGACCCTTTGACCCATCGCCAAAAGCTGGGTGTGTCTTGATATCACATTTTCATCTTTGACTGTATGACTAGTGCTTTTCAGTAGTCATAAGACGGCCTCAGCGAACCCCCTTTCGCTATTACTATGAAAAAGTTGTCTATGAATATCACATTTTTGTAGACCAGCAACTGCTTCTGTTTGTGTCAATGTTA